>OX403629.1:9837527-10333930 GCA_948107755.1 Campoletis raptor | reverse complement strand
TTCACGGTATCTCGACGACATCCGACGCGTATTGCCTAACTCCTGAATTATTATCGCGCTTCGCGGAAAAGTGAGCCAAGAAAATTTTTCTTTTTGCTACATGTTCGACGTTTTTTCGTACGTATAAGTATTTAATGTGTAAAACGCGCGTGTCGAAATATATAGCTAGTGCGGACCAAGGCTAGATCAAAGTTCAACGAGTCATTAAATCGTGAGCTCTTCAGAGGTCACCGAACCACTTAACTCGACCACTTGTTTGCTAAGTAAACTTTTATATCGAGAATCTATGGATTCTCATCGACATACATGTTACGCGAGTGTTTATAAATGTTTGAAAAAAGTTTATGTTTTCTATTCGAGTTTTTCTGAACTTGCGTGAACTTAGCGTAGCGTTTTGTTGGTTCCTTTAGCTCCAATATGAATTTTCTGTCCATATTAAAAATTCTATACTGAATTCATTATCATATGATAAAAATTGAAGTAAAAAAAATCGTTACTCATAAAAAAATCATGAGTGCTTTTATATCTAGCAAAATATTCAACTATTTTATATTTGAGTGTGAGGGGCAACAAAAATATAAAGAAGTAGAAAAGCAATAACGTTTGAGTTTGTCAGGGATGATGGAATCTCACGAATCGAGAGTACATCGGATAAAAACCTTGACTCAACGTTTATCATTGTTTTTATTCGTACGAGGTTCGTCCACGTACGTACGTGAGAAATTTGCATTTTGGGTATCTGCCTTTGACCTCTGTCCTGGAAACGGTGCCGTTTCAGCATCGTACATTCGCGTCAACCACTATGTACAAGTGTGTGCACGTATATATGGATGTGAGAATCGGAACGTGGACATAAGTGTTAGAGATGGTGGAAAAAAAAAACAACGAAAAAACCTAAAGAAACGGTACCAGAGGGTTGTCACGGGGTACGAAAAAAAACGACCACCATTACTGGTACTCGTGTGGTGGAGTTGCCGCCAGGATATTTGTGGAAGGTCGAACACACACTATATATGTATAAAAATATTTATATAAAGAGAAAATAGGGGAAAAATGACACAACTTTGTTGAAAAACACAAATATTTGTTTGTAACTTGAAAAAATCATCATGTAAAATGAAAAAATCAATCATATGAAAATTGAAGTCAAGGCAGTCAGGAAAACTAGCATCATTAACTATTTGTTAGTAGTTTCGCAACGATCACGTTCAAAAGTTATAAGTCACCAGTTGATTATTGAAAATTTGCATAAAACTTGCTGAATGATCAAATACTGTCAGTTTTTATATCTTTTAGAAATATAAAAACACATAAACGTTCGGGATGAATATATCTCATGTAAAGTTATGAGTTTGAGAAATAACCGTCTTTTCAAAATTTAATACACGGAGCTTATACTTTATATCGCTGTACTGTCAAAACCAAATGGTCAAAATTATTGATTTTTTTAAACAAACTTCGTCGTAATAATTCTCTGTAATAAAGAGAGAAGAAAAGAAAAAAAAATTGTAGAAAAGTTTCAAAAGTTATTCGATGGAATGTTAATTTCCCTGCTGCTCCACCTCTTAAAATTTTGCAACTATGCTTCATGATAATGCCTTGAATATGTAATCGAAATGAAAAAAAATTCGAGTAGCTTTTACAGTTTAATTTTCAGATGTCCATATTGCCCCACAGTTCCGTTTTACCCCGATCTCACCTATAGAAATAGCTAAATGTACGGGGCAAAGGAGCAGACCGTACACACTCTGATGCAGCGGGTTTCGCCGCTGGACACGAAGAGAAGCAGCCAAGTTTATCGGTGATAAAGTAACGTTGAGACAACACACACATAGCCACGTGAACAAACACACCAAGAGTTGGACAAACACGAGGGGGCCAACAGATGCGACAAACGCCCGTTCTTTACGAATCGGTCCATTGACACTCGGCCCCATCAATTACGACGCCAACTCGAACGCGGGCTTGCCGAATTCACCCGCCCCTCTCTCTCTCTCTCTCTCTCTCTCTCTCTCTCTCTCTCTCTCTCTCTCTCACGAACTCAGTCTTTACATCGAAAGTTTACATCGATAGAGAAAAAAAAGGATATTTCATAAATAATATATAAGTAGATCAAATTCCTTGAGCACGTTGAGTCCACCATCGCTTCGGATTTTTTTGTCCTTTTCACAAGAAGTGCATAAAGTTACAGCCCCCTGGGAGTTAGATGAAAAAATGCAGTTCCATATGCCTCCCCTTCTATATATATAAAAGAAGTAAAATCGAGGGCAATGCACTATTTTTGCATTTCAACCACAACCAGAAGAGGTACCCTCGTCGAGTGGCGTTGCCGCTTTTTCAACGGTTATCGATTTGTACTGCAGTTTTCTCCAGCATCCCTTCCAGCTCAGTATTATCCGAGCATCGATGTCTGTGTAGAAATGCGTATGCATATAACCGTTTCGTCTTTATGCACGGGAAAAATAAGAGAGAGTGAGAGAGAGAGAGAGGGAGAGGAGGGAGGGGGATGAAGGGAGATGGAAAAAGAAATGTCTATACAAGAGCTCCGGCCAATTACCTACAGCTCGTGCTCTTTTACGCGCTCTCTCTTCACTTTTTTCTATCAAAGTACTTTAGCAGTATGGAGTTGTATGGTGTACCATACTTTTTTTTTCTTTTTTATTCTATTGCAGGCGGATTCTTCAGTCGATAGCTCGAATAACTCGAAAGAACTTGTTCCCTTCTCTTCGACGTAAGTTTTACACTGTGGTATTTTTTTTGTCCTCTGTTTACTGTATTTTTCAACGTCCATGTTTGATTTTTTTTTCACTATTATTATATGAACGCTCCTGGCGCACAATGGCTATAAATTTGACGAGGTTGCTCGGTAAAAAGTTCGAGTAGAAAGGAACTAAATGGATGATAGGCAGCAATTGAAATATCTTCGTGTTTCGACCGAGATCATGACTCTGCATACCCCATGAAAAATATTGTACGTTTCCATTTTTTATTCCTATTCCTTATATTTATTTTTTATTTATTTTTATTTATATTATTTTTTTTATCGTTATACCATCCACAATCACTGCGTATGAGTGAACACGAAATACGCGGTGTAGCAATTATCATTTCCTATCTATTACTCCTGAGGCTAACCAATTTCGCGCTGGCCTGCTGCAACCCGACTTTGTGGCGATTGATGGATATCGCTTCCAATTATAATTGCATGGGAAATCTGGCTTCGCTACCCCGCGGGGATGCCCAACAAATTTTTCAACATTGTGTATACAGATCTCATTTCATACGCTGAATTATAAAAATCTGTATGTGTAAAAATGTATGAATTTAACGATTCTCCTCATTCACAGTTATTCATTTTTTATTTTCGTTTATTTCTCTCTTAATTGCTTCGAAATTTACTTTCAAAAAGGTGGGTAAAAAAAAAAAAAAATTTCACCCACCTGTTTTTTTTTACCCGATACGATTAAAAATACGATTCGTCGATCACGATAAACGAAGTTCCCTCTTTTTTTCTGAATGTCTTGTATTCTGAAGGATGAGCAGCAGAAAAAAGTGAATATTTCTGGAACTTATTTACGTAGGCACTAAGAGAGTATATTTTTTTTTGTTCGTTTAATCATGTTTTTTATCACATCGACAATCTGCCTACTAAAGTCCGATGGATCGAGCTATGGTTGGGCGTTCAAAGAGCTGAAGAAAATGTAAAAAACGTAAAACGTAAACTTAAAGAAAATACAGCAGTGCTCGGACACCCTTTATGTAGACATGGTGTCGGCTAAATGTGAACTACAAGAGCTGGCAAAAATAAGCATGTAGCGGTAAATTAAAGCTTCCGCGACGACGGAATTGCGCGGGCGAATACGAATAAACAGGTACGAAAGAATAAAAAAGAAAAATTCTCATACCCGTCTAATTTTTCCTTCTCGTCGTACCAAAAAAATATGTAGGCAAAAAAAAAACGAGCTTATAGCCGGAGAGATTCGGTGCAAAAGACAGGGGTATAGTATTGCACGCTGCTCTTGGCGTATATACGCGAGTGGACGCGACAGCGATGCTGCGTTACGTGATACTGCGACTCTAGCGAGTTCGACCTCTCGGCGAAATAAGAGAGTTAAAAAAAAAAAAAAAAAAAAACACGTACTGCCTCATTTTTTTTGTTTCCTTTTTTATTTGAGTTTATTTCTTTTTTCACCTTCTACGTGTTCACTCCGTTTTCGGACTCACACTGACATGCACGAAAAGGACAACGAGAGCTGCTTTACGATATTCTTATTGACGAACATCGAAAGAGCGTCTTACGGAGATTCACTTCCTATTTTCTGTAATCCAGATTATCGAATGGACCCTTAGGGCGGATGTAATACCACAGGCGAGTGTGCAGCGTCAAAGAATCGTGCAACGGTGTATCATTTTTGTTTCTAGTCGCATACCCATCCATATGACTATTTTGGTCCGTTCGGGGGAAAATGGAACGAATGTATTGAGAACATTAATTTATTCAATCTTTCTAGTTCTCTTGTGCCCAGGCCTTCAAGAAAAGTGCAATTATTGGTTTTCGTCGCTACATTTTTCATAGTTTCCGTTTACATTGCGTCGACAGAGTTCTACTTAAAAACTAAGGCCCAGTATTCTCGTCTTAAGCAGAATTGAAGAGAATTGAAAATTTCTTTTTTTTTCGACATTTGTTCGTGTCTGCTTCTTATTTTTTCGAGTTTTTAAAATAGAATCTTCACCAAATACGACTCCATCATACATCAGTCTCTTCGTTGTCAAAATATCGAGAGAATGGTGTAAACTAAACTTTACTACCACGTTCAAGGAACGTTTTACACTTAAGATAAAATTTGGATTTTTTCCATAATGGTAACGTTTGAAAAAATGGATTATGAGGTTCTAGAGTTAAAAATCTCTGGTAAATGTAAAATGTTTCAATTCTTTCTGCGGTTGGCTGTCGTTTTGATCTCCTAGTCTGGCGTTTTTGAGGTGTCCCATTTTACCCCACAGTCTCTCTTGAATAAAAGATATACGGGATAGTATTTTCCCAATAGAGTAATTTCCCACCGGAGGTTATCGTGATTCGTTCGAGTGGTGGTTTCGCCCGATGTGCCTAGAGCTCGTCAAGTTCCCTTGGGAGCTTTTGTTCGTGCTTTCAGTGGCACAAGGAGAGCATCCCGCAAATCGAGAGAGATTTTACAAAATTCTCGTCGAGTTCTTCATTCGTCAAAAGATGGGATTAAAAATCGTTATTACTTTGAATTGACACGTTAAGCTACGGATTTGAAGGAAAAAAAAAAACAAAAAAAAAATAAGACAAACACGTGACTATGTTTTTTTTTTCGGTCTCTATATCTTGTCGCGCGAATCAGAATTCGTTCCATACATAAATGAATAAAATGAATAAATTCATGAATAGTGCGAAGAGAGATACGTGTCTTCAAGTTGTAAGCCCGGCTCCTACGTTCTCTCTACCAACGGAGCGAAAGGAATGTATCTCTCTTTATACACGAAAGAGGAAGGAACGAGTTATGCATCCTCAAGAGTCGGGGATAACCTTCTCGTCTTGTTTCCTTTACGAATCGTGTTTGCTCTACTTGCCAATTTTCTATCTATGTATCAAAGAACCGACGATCCGCGTCAATTTCACCCTCCTCTCTCTCTCTCTCTTTAGCAACGACACCTGTCACCGGATCATATACTCGATCCTGTCGACTTGCTCGGCAGCGTGATATTCCTTGAAAATTTCTCGATTCTGTATTTGGCATCACCAAAATCCCTGTATACGTTTCTCGATTTCGGGAGTCACTGTGAATTCTTGCTATTTACTATTTCTATATAACCACCAATTTTGACGGTACAATATTTTACATTCTATTTTATTTATATTTATTTCTTCAAATCGAGAGAAAGGGAGGAAAGATCTGGTTGTGGCTTTGAAAGAACGTGACGTTTCGAATAAAACAAGTTGGGGGACGAGAACATGCGTTTCTTGGATGGACCGAGTCATCCCTTATCCAACTCGTAAGGCGATAAGTCAAGGAGAGATGGATTCGATAATAAAAGAAAAAAAGGAGCAAGTTTCGGGCAACCCAGCTGGGCCATGTCCCCATCAAATACGTTCGATAACAAGTGCCACTGACTCCCAGCATCTATGAGAGGACAGAGTTCTCTTTCTTCCTATATATTTCATATATACGAGCGATATATAGACATAAATATATATATATATCACGAGATTTTTTTTTTATTCCTGGACGCGAAACGGCCATCCGATATACGTGTCCCGGGTGAGCTTAAATGTATAAAGTACATCGAGAATCTGCGATAAAATATACGAGGGCAATAAATATCGTTCGTAGATCCCATCCACGAACTAGGTAAATATCTATATACATATCTTATGCTCGACGATCGTGGACCCTTCTTTCCCTTTCCGTTTCCCTTCTGCCGCGTCCACTCGATGTTTAGAAATATTACTGTGAGAAAACAAATTGCGTTACGTGTATACAAAACTCGGTCAATATATATTTTTTTTTTCACATGGCTCGACACAATATTGGTTCAGACTCCACAAACATCCGATATTTGTCTATTCTTTGGATGAAATAAAAACAAGTAAACGACTTTTCGCTTCGACGGGAACACTTCAAATTCGATCAATATCCAAGTGTTTAAAGCTCTTTTAGAATTGCAAGTAAAACATATATGTAATATAGTCTTGAAAGGAGCAAAAGAAAGAGTCTGACTGAACTGTCTGACTGTTCGTAGTGTTGTACCACTGAAAAATTATGACCCCGGGGAAAAGTATGGGGAGTGGGATTCATTTTTAATTTCCATTATCAAATTCTACTACCTTTGACCCCTTGCAACCGAATATTTATTTGGTAGCGTGTTCTCGTAAAAATTCCACGTTATTTACATTTATTTTGTAATAGTGAAAATATGTATATATCAGCTGCGGTGTTGTGAGAGTTGCGATATATGGTTGGGGGATGTGTGAAAGAGCAAAGACGCGAAAAGGTTCGTTCTGAGCCTGTATATTTGCTCGCGTTTCTACTTCTACATGCTCTTTCTCTCTTTCTTTCTATCTCTCTCTTTCTCTCTTTACACAGTTGCACAGAAAAGGTGCGCTCGGCTAAATGGGCCTCGTAATTTACGAGGTGGTTGCTGGTTGTGTTACCGCGTTGCATTTCTGTCTTCCTCACTTTCTCTCTCTCTCTCTCTCTCTGTCATTCTCTTGGTTTCCTTATTTCACCTACTGTAGGTCGCACACAGTGTTCACGATCTGCATTGTTTTCCAAACCACTAGCCCGCTCCCGCAACGTAATGCACTCTCTCTTTCTGTTGGGTACACGATGTAATGTATGTATTTATGTTCGGGCTTGTCAGGGTTGCTCATGTACTTTCTCACTCTCTCGCTCTATATCTCACCCTCTCTCTCTCTCTCTCTCTCTCTCCCTCTCTTTTGTTGTCACCGCAGTATGCGTGGTGCTTCTCTGAGTTAGAAAAACGAGAGCAATTGCACGGGGGTGGGATTTATCCTTTTTTTTTTAAGTAAAAAATATTATTTCAGGATTTATTTATTGATGTTTTTTTTGTTGGGTTGCACGAATTTTTTTTCATTAATGACAAACTTGACAAGTTTTCAAGTCGATTAAAAGTTCATTGCATGCACATTTATTATTTCGTTAGCAGAGGCTCGCTCGCGGTTGTTGTCATTTTCTCGTTTCCCATTTTCGTATTCGAAAGCCGTAATGCGATTAATCGATTTATTTTTTCGCTTTTTTAATTCTTTCGCAGACTGAATTTACTCGCACATTTTCCCGACTATGAGCGAGTATATGTATCATCGCTTATTCGACGTGTTTCCATGGAACTCACCAGTGTTTTTGTACAATGAATAGATGCTCCCATACATTTTGCAAATTCGAGAGCAGACAGGTTTTAATTCACGAGATTATTAATAATGTTATTCGTGAAAGCTTGACCTGCTCAAGTATCGGATCTCGCATAATTCGCGTGATCGATGCAATATTTATACATGAAAATTCAACCTAAAGCCACTGTATTGGGAACGAGCTTTCACTCGTTATCCCATGAACTAATTCGCGATATTGAAAAGCGAAAAAAAAAAAAAAAACCCAAACAAACTTGACCTTTTCCCGAAATTCAGGATCACCTGCACTCGTTTTTAATCGATTTGTGTACAGCTTATTAGTTCCAGTTTCACAAGAAATGTTTTTTTAAATATATTTTAATGGAGTAGAAAAAAATCAGATTTTTGAGGAGTTACATCGCCAACGATTAAACTCAAAATTTTACTCAAAATTAGACGTTTTTTGTCAAAAAGTTGTCATTAACACAAAAATCATTTTTCAATCAATTCCTTTTGCTACATCTGAGTTATTACCAGCCTTTAAAGAAAATATATATTCATCAGTTTTCAAAGTTTTTTCTCATAAAATCCTAACGTAAATGTGAAAAAAAAAATTATTTTATATATTTGACGATGGAATCAAAAGGTTTATTTATTCAAATGCTTATTTGAACGAGCACCGAGGTGAGCTAAGCCCTTAAAAGAGTGATGAAGTAAGAGACGGAAGGAGAGATTGATGGATCGAAATTTATTTGATGCCTGAGAAATATTCATAACGCAATAGACGAAGTAAACGATGTAATAAAAATAAGAATAACGGTAAGATAGAAATAGTGCTTTTAACAACCCAGAGATTTATAGAGAAAGAGAGAGAGAGAGGGAGAAGGAAGACTCGTGTAGTTTATTCATATCTTGGAAATCCCCGAGGCATACAACATTTCACAACAGGAGAAACAGCGAATAAAAGTATACAAAGTAGAAACGATAATAAGTATGTAAAATATAAACAGTATAAATGCCAAGTTAACTGAATAAGATGAAAGTTAGCAAAACGTAGAATGACGTCAATGGATAAATATTAGCTAATGCTATAACGTTTCCATACACGTATAGTAAGAAAATAAGGAGCGCGAGATATCAACAAAAGAGAGACAGAAAAGGTGAAAAGGCGTCGTTGGATACAGGGGGATGGAAATATCAGCGAGGATATACGTTTACATGTACAAATACGATGCTACGTGACAGCATGATGTATCGTTGAATTTTTATGCTTGTCCGTGTTATTGCCGCATCATACGAGACGTATCGCGGATACATCACTACGAAACTGAGGACCACCTCTCCCTCTGTGTGTATGTTTCCAATATAAATGTTTATATGTATATAGGTATATATATTGTATATATATATATTGATATTGGCAACATCAGGAATCGATATAGATGGCGGCGCGTTGGCGTACAAGAGGCGCGAGAAAATAACGCGCGAAGGCATGATTTATTCGGGAAATGAGTTTTCTCGACAGCACAGCTAACTCGCTTTTCAGTTGGCCTTATACGTGCTACTGTCTCTTTTTCTCTCGTATTCTGTGTGCTTTATCCTTTTTTTTTTGTCTTTTTTTCTCGGTGTCCCCGGACACGAACAGTGATTTTTCGTCGCTTCGGACAATGTTTATCTGGAAACTCTTTATGACGCGAATGAATCTGCATTCGGTGGGGCAATAAACATTGAAAATCATTTTCCAACGTTCATTGAATATATTTTCTTCTTTTCTATCCGTTAAATCTACAGAGATACGTTTTTTATTATTGTAGCAAGTGCGAGAAAAAAGAAAGGTATTTATTGGTAACGTATAGGAGGAAAAAAATGTTTTTTTTTCTTTCTCTTTCACGCACTCTTTCTTGCTCGAACGATATCCCACGGGCACTTCGGAAGAAAAGGAACGATCCCGGCGATAAGATCTCTAACTTATTTTCCCTCGTTTTGTAGCAATATATACGGAACGTCGGTGGGATGTTACGTACCTTTAAGGAAAGGTGTTTAAATTGCGGCTTCCTTCGGGCCTTGCGGCGACAATTCAAAAATACTTTTGCCTCTTTTTATTCGTTGGACCTTTACACGAGTTAATACATACTCGTGTTGAACACCATAATATTCTAGAGAAGAGTTTTTAAGAGCAGCAGCACAGAAAAAACGTAAAAAAAAAACAAATAAACTTGTCTTTTTTTTCATTTTGTCATAATACTGGCGAGTCAAGCGTCGAAAATTTAGATAAAGCTTAATAGGCATGTTTTGAGCCAATCTGTAATATGAGCAAAATCTCTGGAGAGTATATAAGAGAAACGAGATTCTAAACTTTGCCGTTCGGCTCGTGAAATTTCACGATTCCATTGGTCTCTTGTCTCTTTCTCAATCTCCCACTCTATTATTTCGTCTCACGTGCAAAGATCTGTATATATAAACGTTTTTCATTATAAAATCAACGTCCTATATTCAGTAGTTCGTAGGATGGAATAAAGGGTAATGGAATAATGGTGCCTAATTACCGGGGGAGCGGAACGGTAAATCAATGCTTGAATCGTAAGCATCAGCGCGTTTTGCCTCGAGGGATCGCGTCAAGCTTTTGCTCTTTCACCTTCTCTCTCTCTCTCTCTCTTTCTCTGACTTTCCTGTACGTCGTTGTTCCGTGATCATACACCTGACAATTTTCGTAATTTGCCCCGAGTCTCCGTATGATAAGGTTGATGGAAAATCAAGACTGACATGAAAAGAAAGAAAGAAGGAGAGAGAGAGAGGAGAGAGAAAATTTCCGTCATTTTCGTTCTGTATTACTTTGGGATCTTACTCGCGTGCATGCGGCATTGCGATCGGTAAACGCGATGATAAAAGTGGACGCTGGCACGAGAAATATCCCTGAGGAGCATATATAAACGTGTTTACCATTCATAATCCAAGTGGCTGGCTGAAAATCATGCACCGTGTATCCCGCACCAACAGAGGAAACACACAGGGAGAGTAATTTGCTTCAGGTTAAAGAGTCGTTCGATCGATATAATACTCTCGTGGGATCGGCCAGATAGCAGCTCGTTCGAGAATCGGGTGGTTGCTGCTCGTGGACCACCACAAGACCAGAGAAACCATACGGACGATCCCTCATGTAAACGTATTATACACGGTGTCCTAGATTTAATGGTTAGCCAATCTGAATCTTAGTTGTGCACCAAATATTGACTCGTAAAGCGTTATATCATTTTTTTTTGTCTAATCTCTTCGTAAAAAGTTATTAACCCTCCACTGCAGCTTACAGAGGATTTAAAAGCACAAGTGAAAATGACAAAACTTGTGATATTGAGTGTTAAACGGATCAGATTGGAGTTCGGACTTATTCCCTATAAAAATACGAAATTATTTATTGGACTATTTCGTTGATACACAAAAGGGTGTAAAACCTGATTTTTTTCCGAAACAGGTTTCGCAATTTTTCCAATTTTCCAAAAGCCCAAAACCCATGAAACCTGAAATCCCTAGTGTGCTGAATATTGACGAATACTCACACTATCGTGGACTAGACTATAGCAACGGTTGAAAATAGGGCAAAGATGTTGATTTTTTTTGAAAAGATGATTTTATAATTTTCCAAGTCCAATTCTAAAAGCGAACGAAAGACATAAGTCTCGAACTTGTGTCTGTAGATTTTTCAAATTGTTCTCGGGGCTAAACTACTACGGATGGAAACTTTTAATTGATGATTTTTCGAAAGGAAATTTGATGAGGTACAAAATTAGTTCCAGGTGTCTTCACTCTATTTCTCACCATTTTGATAACATGCGAGATAAACGTGTAAAGTATTCGTAAAAAGTTCTAGTGACTGTAGTAATAGTAAAGATTCTGATAAAAAAATCATTGGATTAGACTTTCCGAGTTGATATTAAGTCGAGAACTAAAGTTTATGCTATTGACCATTGCACCTGAGACACCCGGTATGAATAGTTATCTACATTAAATTCGTATCTCTGGAGAGAAACGAAAGAGGACGGGGCCAACGAATATAATACCTCTAGACGATGAAAGAGGGAAGGGATCGTAGTGTGTTGGTACAGCATCGATTATCTACGCGTTCGTTGTGCGAAATAACAATTATCTCATGAACCGCTTATCGAAAGTATATATCGATCGTATACATAGTCACAAGGGAGAGAAGGGCTAATAAAGTCGGACGTGCCGGTCGGGTATACCGCTATACCGGGGACCAGAATGTCGGGAGAATTATGCACGAGCCGTACACTTTCAAGAGATGAGGTTGGGGGGATGAGATTAAGCTATAGCGAGTAATAAACTAGACTCTGATGTAAGATTCTGCATTGTATACTGCGATTCTTTTCAGCTCGACCAACTTTTTCTATTGAAACCCTTATTAAACAGTTTTTTTTTAATATGCATAAGAAAAACCGACAGTGATGGGTGCGCGCTCGGTGTATGGCTGCGGCGATCACAAAGTTAAGCAGCCTCGAGTGAGGTCAGTACTTGGTTGGGTGACCGCTCAGCCAAGCATCGACTCGCCTGTATCGGCTAGGGTTTTCCACAGTTTCCTTTGGCCCTCGTGCAAATACGATACAGTAGGGCATTAGGAAAGAGTGGCTGTGGGCAACACTCTGGGGGGCACTTACAGGAACAGGAACAGTGAAGTGGGGGAAAAAGTGAAGTTGTGAAATATGAAAAGTGAAGGTGAAAGGGATGGGATGGCGTCGTAAAAACTTGCAAGGGTATCCGCAGGAATAATGAAAAATAAAAATATATACTCGAGTCAATTTATACGTGCCGGATAAAATAGTCTCTTATTGAGACAAAAAATTTTTTCAATGGAAAAGTTTGATTAAAACGTCACTGATAAAACTATTGATTAACTGAAATAAGCATGTAATTTTCACGGCAACCGATACTTTTTCATGCTTGCGAGAAAATGGTCGCACGAGAGTGGATTTGTGTAGTCAAAATGAATGGACGTGAGGGTTTCACATTTGGTTCGTTGGAGCATGGACGAGACGAGATCTGGAAAGTTGGTGGGATGAGAAGAAGCACGTTCGTGAAACGGGAGCACGTATACCTATTCGAGGCGAGTGAGATAGAATCGAGGGGGTTGGGAAAAGGAAGGTTGCGAGGAAGGAATATAACGGAGGTTTCATCGGATAGCTCCCGTCGAGGGACCTTCCCAACCTCATTTGAGACGTTCCAAACAATGGCGAGATCTCTCGCTCTCAAATACATACGCACATACACAGACACCTTGTTCTTCATCATTTACCTCCAAGCCTCGTTATCCAGCCATTTGCTAGGAAATGAACATCTCCGATATTGACTCCATTGAGAACGAGCCCCGGCTCGTTCCCGAGGATATTTGAGAATATGTGTTTAACGATAAACGCGACGTTCGTATATGGGCTGAACGTTAACGCGAGTTCCCAATGAAAACTCTCTCACCTCTCCACCTCTTTCACTCGCACCTATTCTCTGATATTATGGATTGTTTGGTCGAGTATATGCATTCATTAAAACACAGAAAAAATAATAATAATTTTAAAAAACAATGCAAATCCAACATTTTTTCCGGAAAAACGTATATGCCTGGGAATGAAAGTGACAAACAAAGTAGCTGTTTCCCCGATAATCCGTAAAACGGTGTTTCTGACACGCAATTACGATTACACCATAGTTTCAAGCGCAAGGAAAATCATTGTCCAAATTCTTTATAGAAGAACATATCACAATGAGAATTATATTTAAAAATTACCTCGCAGTACCAGTAGTAACTCCGTTACAGCTGGCTATTTCTCTCATTATCCCACGACCAACTCCCACTTTCATGATATTTAATATTTAATATTCTAGTTTAAAACAGAACCCTTTTACAAGAGTGGTTTGGAATTTTTCATATCCACAGTTAAATTTGTAGAATTTACATTCAAAATAGTCTGAGAATAAATGTGAAATTCTATACCGTCAATTTCATTTTTGTTAGCGTCGTTTTAACCAAGTGTCACAATTGATTTTATCGTGCTGCACGGTATTCCACGCCAGGATGCCTTACCGAGGCATCGTAACATCTCCTGAGCTTCGTAATTCAAGAAGACGTTTTTTTTCTTCATATTTCAAGTAAAGTATTATAATTATTTAGGAATCAGATTAAATTCAGTATTTGGTGAATCGTAAAAAGTGAACGTCAGAATGAATATGATAATGGCGGTTATATTTATTGGAGACCAAGGGATAATTTTTGGTACGTATTCAGCCACGAACGTGGTGAGAAAAAAAAATCTCTTCGAATAGTATCCCCGGCGGGAAATTACTTAATGGATATTCCCAACGCAAGCCCGAAACCCAGAGCTGTGGGGTTGATCCGCCGTGAAATGTGGATTGAAACCGGCAAAAGGGAAGAAAGAGGGGAAAAAAATACATGCACAGCGACGCAACAAAAAGGAAAAAAAGGGGAAAGGACGTAACAACGCAAACGAGTGAGAATTTCCGGCTAATGGAGTGTTTCATTCACGTAGTACGTACCGTTCCACACACATATATATGTCGTGGAGCTCTGTCTCTCATAGAGATCGCCATTTTATTCATCATGCCTATACCCGTTCTTTTGATTGGTAAATTTATGGATACGTCGTTACGAGTACGATCAAAAGTTCTTTACCGAGTAATTCGTACGTTCGCGTTGAGGGAATAAAAGAAGAAAAAAAAAACTAAATAAAGTCTGATCCGTAAAAATATCATAATTGTGACGATAGTCGAAAACTACGGCAATGAAAAACTCGTACGAAAATATATATATAAAAAAAAGAAAAAAAGAGAGAACAATGAAAGTAAGAGAAGCGATAAAAAAGAAAAACTGACGCAGGAAGCTGGCGCGTCACGCTGAATGGTAGAGATATCGAGACGTTCAGATACGTATAGAAAAATATAAGCTACACTTGGAGGAAAAAGAAGAGTCGGGGGGCTGAAGAGAGAAGAAATAAAAGTTTCGTAGCAGTGTTTTGACGCGTCTGTCCCGTTTGTAACGGCGAACCGATCGAGAGAAACGGTTAGCTGTACGACCAGTCGAATAGAAATACGAAGTCGGTGTGAGTTTGGATTGACAACTTTTTGTTGGCCAGTATATATAGTTTGACGTCAAAAAGCTTTCGTATATGCGAAGAATCGATACGAAAAATTCGAAAAGCTATCTGTAACGCGTAGACTCGAATCATTTAATCGCTATATGCTTTCCAAGGAGAAATCTTCTCCCTGCAGAAAGATCGGTCGAATTGATTTGCACTCGAGCATATATTATGGCTCTGGTGTTATTTTTATAGCGTCGTCCTGGTACGTGACGGTGATAAGATGAGAAAACGCGAGATAACAACTAGAGAGAGAGAGAGAGAGAGGGGTAGGAATAGAAAAAAAATGTAGTTGCGTCGGTAACTGCTGCAAAAGCGTGTCGGGCAATACAACAAAACAAACAAAAGAGATTTAAATAAAAATAGTAATAAAAAAAAATGAAGGTGAGTGGAGGAGGAAAGCAGGATTGGGGGAGGGGGGGGGGTATGCGGTTAATTGCATTTGACGCCAGACAACCGTCTCTTATTCGCTCGTTAAAAAAACGATCACAAGCAAGCCCGGCGAGACTCTATCCCGAGAGCTTGAGCGGACTCTTCACTGAATTATTTTACGAGGAAAAATATGAAGCTCTTGGGCGCGGATGGAGCCGAGATCTGCCGAGCAGAAGAGTCTCGTTAAAGTTGGACCGTCTTGGATAATAATTTCTTGGCTAACGGGTAAGAGGAGGGGATGATGATACGCGTGGCATTGAAGAGAGGGAGGGAGGCGAGCGCGCCGAGCGCGATGCACTTGCCGCCTAAGAGAAAATAATAAACGGACGGGAGAAACCGGCTTTATTTCCGTTCTTCTTTGCGGCACGTTGCTCCAGGCGTTTACACGCCGTTCGCGACGACTTTTGCCCGTTTACCTTGATACACACACCGGTTAGATCCCGTCCAAGAAATCATCATTTGGTTTTTTTCTTATTCGTCACACACCGTTCGCGCGTCCTTCCAGATTCGATACTTTCGTGAATATTGAAACACACCTGCGCTTACTCCTGATGGCATCTAAAATGGCAACGATTTTCGCGCCTCCTCTGATGCTGATATAGTTTTCTGTATCGAGGAATCACGACAAGTTGCACGCGATCGACCAGCAAAACCCATTTGTTACGAATTCGAAAAGGGGCGTAAATATTTTGAACGGGATTTTGAACAAAGCCTGCGGCATCTTTCAACTACTCCTGGAGTTGTTACCGAGTTCGTGACACCGTAGCGTCATCAAGAGGCGCAACGAAACTTGGCAGAAGCGGGCAAACCGCAGGTAACGCTTATATTTATATATATATCAACACATATCCATATACGTGTATATGACTCTCAGTTGCAAATGGCTCTCCGTGCAAATGTAGGTGCCCACGAGTACTAGAGAAAGAGAGAGAAAGAGAGAAAATAGCGGGCGGAGACATCGAGTGGACGTGCCAAAAGCTCAGGGGAGGAGGTGCGAGAGAATAGTTGTTGTTCACCACGCGGATATGCGGTAGTACAGCGTCGTTGTCGTTGTCGCCACTACCATCGCCGCGTGTGGTTTTTGGCAACGAGAAAGCCCTTCCAAAGAGACACACGTAACTACGACAGGACCAAGATATCGTGAGGAAGTGGCCGGGAAAGACTGAGAGATAACGCGGAAGTTGAGTTGCCGGTCCGCGCGAGAAAACTACCGACGCGTCTTTTCATCCGCCACTTTGACTTCCGCAATCTACCCCAACTCTTGGACCCAATCTTTCGATGCGTACCGGAGATGAATCGTCGTTTCTTATTTTTTTTTCTTTCTACTCCTTTTCTCCTTCTAGCCTTTCTGGCACGCGTTACTCAGATCTATCATTTATTCTTTTGCATAAGAGAATCCTATATCGAACCTCAATATTCATGAAGTTACAACGATGAAATACAAAGTGGGAAATGGACTTTTCTTTTCACCAAAAACTCAAAAATCCATCGGTGTTGGCTTTTTTTTGGAGTAATTTATTTTTCGCACAGCTACGATGATGAATTATTCCTCAAAAAGAGCAGTTCCTAAATAAAATAATAGACGATGCTTTTTTTTTTCGTTTTTCGAGACCCGCCTGCCTTTGGATTCATTGAAAATGTATTTGCATACGAAATTGCATCTTGATATGTTGAAAACTGCAAAAATTATGATCCTATGACAAACTGACGGATGGACGGCCATGAAATTATGAGGCTTTCCTGCTAGTATCTATGCGGAGCATTAAAAAAAGAGAGCAAGAGAGAGAAAGTAGATGAAGGCAAAGTAGAATGAGAAATGTGCGGTAGGAGATAGAACGGAGTGGCGTTAGTCGCAGTAGCTCCGCACAAACAAGTCCTCTTCCCAAAACCCAAACCCCCCGTCAATCGTGCAATCGCCCCAGTGGGGATTTGCCCCGCCTCCGTCGTATAAAATTGGCCCCAGGATCGGAAGCCAGCCGGCACCTCGTCGCGGGTACGAGGTGCGGAGTAAACGCGGCGTTTTTTATCACGCATTCCCGAAACTTTCGACATTCGCCACCGGCGGTGAAGCACATTCTCCGCCCGGATCAGGACTCACCTCGCCTTTTCGCACTCTCGCCTTTCTACCGTTTTACACCCGCTCGTAGTGTTTGAGGCCTCGAAATTTTTGTGGTACTTTGTTGCTGCTGGGAAGCTGCGATTTATCGCGGCCCAGGATAGTAAACGGGTTTAAAAAAAAAACACAAAGTAGAAAAACAAGAGAGCGTAGGGTGGAAAAAACATAAACCGCAATCTTGTACGAAGTGATACGCGAGAAACGTTTTCAGTCGATCGCGTATCTTGGATCATCCGTGTCGAACGCGAAGAGAAAAGAAAGAAGGAAAATAAAAAATCAAGACTGCGAACCCAAACGTGAGAACGCATAATTTTGTAACGATCTACGTGGATCGCAGAATTTGCGACAGTCTATATATATAAACGAGACCGGGGTAAAATGAGATATTGGGGCAAAATGGACTACGCAATGGACACCATTAAAAATTACATAATCAAAAAGGTTATCATTGAATTTATTTACGTAATGTCTATGCAGCTAATTTTCATGATATTTGCAGCATAGACAACTGGATGAATACAAATTAAAAAAAAATACACGAATGTCTGATGAGTTGATGCTATATTATTAAAAATAATTGGAAAAAATTCTTATTCGTGCACATATAAAAGCGATAAATTGCGCTAATTTTCTTGGGCATTTTATCTCTTAATACTTGAGGTCAAACCGCTGTCTCCTCTCATGATGAGAATTACCATTGACTTTCTTAGCTAAACATATTTGTAGCTCTCATAGAGAAAGGTAATAAAACTGATTTGAACAAAAATGAGAAACAAGAGATTGGTATTTTTCGACAATAAGGTGCGTCTCGTTTTGTGCCTCTGTTCGAGTTATGCTTGAGTTTCTATAATATTGGACTTGTAGGATATGAAAAAGAAGCATCAGGAAAGAGAGCTCGATCCTGAAAAGATCGCTTATCCGTAACTCCGGATACCGATGCACGAGTAAGGGGACGTGGAGGGGGTCTTGAACTTCGATCGACGCGGTTATAATGTTGGTTCGATCCCCCGGCTGCTGCCGGGCTTTCTTTTTATTCGCGTAGCAGATTCGCTATCCGCCCTCGTTTGCGCGCGGATAAATATGCCCGAGAGATAAGATCGGTTACGCGGCTTTTCGCTGGTGGACGATCTCGAGATATCCCCTCGTCCTTTCTCAAAGAATCTTTCCCCCTATGCCCCCTGCTTCTCTTTTATCGTTTTTGTACATCGAACAGAGAGAAGTGGACGCGAGAGTGTGTGCTGGGCTATATCGTAGAATCCCGATAATCCTCGTACATCGTAACGGATATGTATATATACACACGTGATCTTTTTCCCTTCGAGTCGATCTTTCATGGTTAATATATTGTACGTGGTGTCGGCCGGCCAAAAACTACACGGAGAAAAGGACTAAGCCGTTAATTTGTGACGTTAAAGACGAGAAAAGAAAGAAAAAGTTCGAATAACCACGAGGCTATGAGCTGGTGGAAATACAAATTGGATTCGGAAAATTCTGGGAAGATGAAGAAAGATTTGTGTTGGGACTGTCAGACACGAAACGCCCCGTGTATAGATACGACGGAGCGCACACACATTCGTCGTCAATCGGAAAGGGTTCGTCGAAGAAAAAGAGAGTTAGAGGCTGGATAAAAAAAGGTTTAAAAAAAAGAAAGGAATGAAATCATGAGAAGAACCGACTGGCACTCTATTCAATGGATGAATGGACGCATTGTTACTGCACGCGGGAGAAGAGACCGCGGAGAGGATCTCTGGTCTCCGGATAGCGACCAACCAAATGGGCGGGTGCTTTCTAACGGGGGTATTGAGCTCCTCTCTCACTCCTGCCAGGCAGGAGCGTGTGGATTCTTGGCATATAGAGATCGAGGGAGAGAAAAAGAGTGTGGTCTGGTTCCTGTTTCTCCGTTGCATGCATATGTATATTTATGTATGTATAGAAAGAGGAATACGGGGCAAGATGGACCACTCTAAAAAATTCGTCACGCAGCTACCCTAATCCATTTCGTTCAATTACTTTGCTCTTTTCATGGCGTTTTTCAATTTTCTATATATCCAGGACATACTTGTGTTAAACGAGAACCAAGATATTCGATAAATTGATAAATTAATTCCGTTTTCCAAGCGACTGACAAATATTTCTATTTGTTTATTTGAGTGTCTTATTTCGGCTGTTCGTTCCATTTTACCCCAACTTCCCCTAAAGACACATATATACGACAGGACCGCTTGTCGAACCGTGGCATTTTACGAACTCTCGTTTCAAATGTCCGTCGGTGTGCGACGGTCGCGCGCACGACCGTCGATCCGCCCTGCTGGCGTTGGCCGCAAAACGAATAGTGAAAAAAGGAAGAATGAAAAAAAAAAAAGAAAAAAAAAGGAATCGGGAGAACGGAGACTCGCTAATGAAACTCGCTCCGTCTTTTTCTCTCTTGGTTGACCGCGCAAGTTGTACGGTACGACAGGTGAATTGTTATACATTACGAGTGAAGCCCGCGCGGTTTCTTGCCTCTGAACCCCAATTAAGACACCCATTGATTGAGGGAACTTGCCCCCTTCCGAGCCCAAGCTCAACCCGTCTCTTTTCTCTTTCTATATACACTAAAATACGTGTCTGTAGTAAAACGAGTAAAATACTATCTATAAATATATATCTACGATGGTACTGCGTATACATATACTCGTACACGCGGAGGTCTCGAATAAACGAACCACGCCCGGTTTTTCTTGGCTTCTCAAACGACGAGAGAGCAGCTCAGCGGCTAAAAGATCGGAGTCCGAGAAAGCGAACAGAAATGAGAATGGAAAAGAAGGAGATAGAGACAGAACATATAAAGGCCACGAACAAGAACGTTGCTTGTCGCATTTTTCTCGTATATAATATACGAGGCGATATAATTTATCGTCTTTTTCTTTCTTAACTGACATTCTGATTGGACATTGCCATCGTTTTCTCACTCTTATATCCTTCTCCATTTTCTGTCTTTCATCATCGTTCACATTATCCAACTCGAGGTAGACTCTCGAGCTTGTTGTGTACACCGTGATTTAAAAAATATTTAAAAAAAATAAGAAATAAAAAGAAAACGAGACGAAGCCGAAGGTAAATAGGTAGAAAACTTTAGCCAACGCAACCAAACTCAATGCGTATGATGCTTAAAATTATTGTCGACATACTCAACAACCCTGCTTCGTGTCTCACTCCGTTTTCCAATTCTAACCAAGCATCTCCATCTATGTTCATCTATGTTTATACAAGTTTCGTGGTTAATATGTCTGTATACATAGAAAACCAACTGGAACGATACTACAATACATACCGCAGTCACATAGTTTAAGCTCGCGCATGTATGCGCCTAGCACGCTATAAAGTTTCCTTTGATAAACTAATTCGCGTACGAGTTACGAGTGAATAATTTTCGTCGAACCCGAGCCCGCGGAATAAGCTATCCTTTTTTTTTCTCTCTCATCCCAACTTGAGTTATATAGGAAACAGCGCGACTTTGTCGCGTAGTACGTTTTAATATATATTTATATACATGTATATAGTTGAGCGAAAGATTCGTTCGCGGTTGGTCGCCTTTAACCCGCCCATGTGGGAGCAAAAGAGTAAAACTAACCATAAACTTGTTAAGCGAGCAAACCGTACAAAACGAACAACTTTTTCTTCCCTTGATCGCACCGACGATACACACGCGACCCAGAAATTCGACATCAAATGTCGAAAATCCATGGACTAAAGTGCTACTCGCACTATCCCGATATCAGAATCCTAAATATACTCCTAATTTCAACAACTTTTCGCTCGAATCGCTCTAATCCATTCATTTATTGCCGGTCGTCATGAAAATTTATCGGGATTAAAGTGACCAGAATTCTCCTTTCATCAATATTACGACACTTAATGTATCTGGTGATCAAAAATTTTTCCTACAACAGTTTTACCCTTAAAGTGTGTTATTAAACAGCTTTTTCCACTTATTAATGATTCCATGGAATTTCTTTTAAATTCCATTGACTGTAACATTAAAACTTTATGGTATAAAGTTGGCCTGAGTTCAATTATAAAAAACGTCAGCTTTTCGTAACTATATTTAAGCAAAAATTGAATCGCCAACTTGGTTTCTAACGTCATTATTATCCGATTTTATTTATTAATTCTTCAATAATTGAGTGAGGGTCAAAAATTCTATTTTATATTTATTTCTCTATATTCGATCTAAATTAATGTAAATGTTCAAAAAATTGATAACATTTTTGAATTTCGTTTTGCTCATTTATTACAGCTGAAAACAGTTTTCTTATTTGACAGAGTGTAAATGTGTTAAAAATTCGAATTGTTGTAACGCGTAAATGTCTTAACGTAATCTCGTAAATTTTTTTTGTACCAGCCGCAGAACAATTGTGCAAATAAATGTTAAAAATTGCATTAAATTCCGGTAGCATGTTCAATACACGTTGGTATGGAATGTTAAATGGGTGTTTCAATCATCCTGAAATTAAATGATCGACGGTAGAACTCTGGAGTATAATGAAATGTGATTGAAGCACGATAACCATTTGGTTGAATATCGTTGAAACGATATGCGTATTCATTTATGTATTTTGGCGTGATAATATGAACCGCATATTTTTTGTTTTAAATATACAGTTTCAAAATCAGAAACGTTGATTTTGTAGTTTAATATTTATTCAACTGGCACATATATTTTCATCAACGAACGAAATGTGAAATTTTCAATATTTTCATCGTATGAAAAACGATCGACATATTTCCGGAAAATGATTTTTCATAAATTGTTGCAAAAAACATAACGGTCGATGAACAAAATATTTTCCAATCACAGCAACATATCGAATTAATCATTTAATTTTTTCTTTCGACCACTCCTTTTTTTGATAATCTGTTTTCCGAGAATAAGTTTTTTCCTATGGTTTTAGCCCTCAACAAGCCACACAAAACCATGCAGAATTGGAGCCATGAGCAGCGCGGATACTCTGATCCACGATGGCTTCTCTGTTTTATGACTCCAAGCCCCGGATGTGCCGCGTCATGTACATACATTTGAGGCAAGTGTATGTGTGTGTGTGCGTGTGTTGTGTGAGCAACGGGACTAGAGATGAAACAGGAACATATAGCTCTCGGTGTATAACCGCGACTCCGGCGTGTGTTGAAATATTGCAAATTTCGCGGAGCGTTGTATATTCATTGAGTAAAGTATTTCAATGAGGATAAAAGAAAGAAAGAGAAAAAAAACACAACTTTATTATTTTAGCAAACTACTCTCTCGCATTCTGTGCAACTTTTTACGAGAGTCTCTTTTATGAAAACTTTAATCATTGGAACTCGTATGACGAAGGGAACAGAGTTACAGGTAGTATAAAAAGATGGAGAGAGAGAAAGAGAGAGAGAGAGAGAGAGAGAGAAGGAAGAAAATACTTTTCTTTTCATATGGAAAAAAAAAAATGTGTACTGCCGAGTGGCTGAAGAGGAACGACCATGTGTGGATGTTTCGGACAAGTACAATACAATGTAAAAGGTAGGGAGATACAAACTGTACAAATCGACTGTGCCGTTTTCAAGTGTATGCATAATTGCGCAAAAGTTGGCCCAAAAGTGGCAATCCCCCAAAGAGAAAGAGAGAGAGAGAGAGAGAGAGAGAGAAATTCCGGAGGGAATTTTCGCCCACTTATGGGGGTTAGTTGAGAAAGAGCACACAGAACGTTGAAACAATGGACAAGACACCTAAACCAAGAGTGTATGTGGGTGTGTAAAAGGTAGTGATGGTCTAAAGTGTGAGGCAGTAGGGTGGAGGGGGGTGGAGGGGGGTGGGGGGTAGGATAATAGGGGCGTATGGTGAAGACTGTCGTCGAGTGAGAAAAACAGAGAGAGATAGAGATTAAGTGTGGAGGATGGGTAAGCAAAGCCGGCCGGCAAGCGCGAATTCGACAAAGTGGTAACACAACGAAAGTACAGCTTACGTACTGTTAATCGTGCTTAATTGCGTGCAATTACTCGAAATGGCAAAATAACAAGTCTCTCTGTCTCTTTCTCTTTCTCCCTTGTTCGTTGTATTATACCACGAGCACGCCTCGTTCTCAGCTCTTCTTCCTGCCTCTTTCTCTTCCTCCTTTTTCATCCAATTCCCTCTTGCCACGCTATTAGACCTATATGTTTCTTCCACGTGTATATACGTATGCACACAATATCGTGCCATGCAGGCTTGCAGAGCTGCATCATTCTCGTCGTTCCAAAACGATTTTCTTCCATCCCACCCCCTTACCGCTTACACATTTTTTTTTAAATTATTTTCAGTTATAAAAAGATTACTATTTATTTTTCGAGTTCTGCAGGACTAAATACGAGTGCATTTTAGTAAATTTAGTGTAATTAGACAAGCTCGCATTCACCACCCATTTGAAAGGGGTTGGTCTCGTCAAGAAAGAATATGAATTCATGTTTTTTTTTTTCTTTCATTTTTCTTTTTTTAATATGAAGGTATTCAGAGAAGGATTTTCTTTTTGATAAAAATAAGTACGAGTAACGTCCGGAATAGTACGATGAAATTTTTCGGTGAGAATATAATCCTGCGAGTTCAAGTTTCCAGGCAAGGCATTTATTTTTGATGGTCTTTCCATACTGCGGCACAATAGCTTTAACTATTATTCTCCACGGGGATATCTCACCACGACGGAAAATTCGTAAGGATAAATGAGTCGGGACAAAGAGAAACATATATAGAGACTCATACTTCGCTCGCAAATGCTACGACGCAATAATCCATGCACACATTCTCATACACCACACACACACACACGTAAAGCCAGATATATATCTGCACGCCCTTTGCCCTTCGCGCCCGCGCGTTTCCTTGAATAACCGTAATTACCCGTGTCGGTAATTAAGGAGCACGTACACCCTCGGCGCGTCACTGTACGTGACCGTCTACCGACGAAATTCGCCTCAGGCTGAGTACAAGAAGCGTCGAGCTTCCACACCGAATACATATTCTCTGCCTAGTGGGCTATGTGGAGCCTTATAGCGCGCGAGACTCCGCGAAGAATGCATCCCGCGCCGTCTCGCCCATCCAGGAATAAGCTTTTGACGTGAAAGAGATCTCTTCTCGCCCAAGTTTCATTCGTTATATATATATACAGACACACGATTGTTTCAATAGAATGTGTACATAAACTCGCGTATCACTCTGCTCCTTCTCATTTAAATGCGACATTAATGCTAGTCTACGCCCTTATATACTTTTCGAGCAATATAATATATTCGTGCATATGGAAAATTTTCAGAAAGCTTTCAACCCTTCAGAAGGTTATTGTGAATGGTGAAATATCTATAATAAAATAAAAGAATAAGATGGGAGACGTTTACAAAAAGATAAAAATAATTGAGTCCGCGACATATATTGTGGTCATTGAAAAATATCTCGTTGACTTTCAAGGTGAAGCTTTCAAGAATTTAACGATTTGAGAAAAAGATGATTGAAGCTACAGAAAAGTTTCCACATGTGTACTCTTTAAGGCTGCGCATTATCAATTATTTAAAGCAACTAAATATTCGAAGAAAAAAAAACGTAAATTGTTTTGAAAACTAAGAGGAATGTTTACGTTTCTTGAAAGATTGGAGTTGCCGTGGATTCAAATTAAATATCGTCTGTTGAATTTACTAGAAAATCGATGTCGCATTTTGTGGATTTGATAAACGATGGAAAATAACTTTCTTACAAAACGAAAAGTCAATGAAAAGGAACCGATTGAATGCAAATATCGATTATATAATTTTTACTCTACTAATCGAATGGAATTTTTAATAGGTTTCAAATCTGTGATTGTTGAATCAACCATTAATTAAATAAATAAATATATATAAAATAATAAGAAAAAAAAGACTATATACAACAACAACAAAAATATGATAAAAATTCGGCAGAATAATTTTGTGGTCAAAATGTCTTTTAAAGCGAGTAGACAGTTGTAAAGACGAGCCACAGTTGATTTCGTTTGGATTTATAGTGACAAACGAGCCTATCGTAATATCGGAGGTGCGTGTATTAATGTTTGCACGCAATTGAAATTAACCAATTGTTATTTAGAGAGTATAATTGACTTGCTAAACTCTTGTTTTATTTGAATTCCTCGCCACTACACAATTGGTAAATATATATATATATATATATATATATTTGAGTACAGTAGTAGAATGGCGAGAAGTTGATGACAAAAGCATCGACGAAGCTCATCCTATACGGCATGAAAATCAACACGAGTGAGAAATAGGGAGGTATGCGTATGACGCTTCGATGGTTCATTGTTCATTGAGGGTTCGCGATCCATTGAAACGCGGTTGACGAGACAATAACTCTGGCGAACAGTGTGCCTGGGGCTTCTCGATCATAATCCGGAACGAACCCTGTAACAAGCTCGTTTATCTTTCTTTTTTTTTTTACTTTTTTTATCCACCACCGATTTTTCCCCCTCGGGTTATTCCATAGCAATGAAATAATAAACAAGTCAGCCACTTTCCCTCGTCACGTAAAAAGGAAAAAAAAACTGAAATAACCAAACAGTCGGATTGGTGGGTAAAATACGAGAATTATGGTAAATAAGATAGAGAGAGAGAGAGAGAGAGAGAGAGAGAGAGGCGGTAATATCGGGGGGGAGATAACTTTGGATAGAGATCACAGGAAGATTCTCCTCCTAATCACGCATGTTTCGACTCAATTACTGAAACACGACGTCATTAATGTGGGTGTGATATCTCGTTGGTTATATCGAGCGAGCAACGCGTTCGCGACCTATCCAGAACCTCTGTAGCATCTAAAATATATATATGTATATATATGTAGTACAACGACATCTACATTCTCGAGTACGAGAGTATACAATCGTATGGTATTGAACGAGATAGTCGAAGGGTGCTCCGTATATGGGCATCCACTCGTACTTGCTTATATATATCATCTATATATATATATATATAAGTGTATATGGAGTATGGGAAATACATGGGATGGCGGCGGGGGCGGTCCAGAGGATAGCGGGCGACGGGCTAGTACTAATTTAATTAAGGATACCTACGTCTCTGATTCTGGACGTGGAATAGCTCCTCGACTATACTATCCTGTCAAAGGGAGAAGGAGAAACAAAAGACAAGGAAGGAAGAAAGGAGGAGGGATGAGGAGAGAGAGAGAGAGAGAGAGGGGGAGAAGCAAAGGAGAGAGAATCAGAAATTACCCCACGAAGGGAGATAACTATCTGTCGTAGGTATATATAGAATATTAGGGTACATACATGTGCGGAAGATAGAACCAGCAGTGAACGTTATCTGGTCTTCGTAAATTTACGTCTCTCTCTCTCTCTCTCATACATTAATGTTTGAATCTCTTGATACGCCATATAGATATCTGTGAGTGCGGATTATTAGCACGAAAATAATTCACATCTCATTTCCCCTCGTGTCTCACTCTCTATCTCAATCTCTTTCTCTCTCTCGCTCTGTCTCTTGCTTCGAGTTTTTTCATTCTCTCAATAATGTACCGACGGATAAGACCGAACGTGACTAATTGTCATAATTAAAATGAATTTTCATGTGCGCGCGCGCGCGTCCGCGTCCGCAACCTCTCAAGACTTGGTAGCAAGAGAAACCAAAAGAAAAAAAGAAAGAAAAAAAGTAACAGAGATGAAAGAATTTGATCTCGCGAGCAGAAAGCACGAGACTGCGAGATTCATGATACAGAGAGTGAAAAAGTTGCACTACTAATTGCAATTAATTAACGCCTTTGGAGAACGTCCGAGTCAATATTGGAAGAAAAAATATATACGACTTTTATCTTCGCTTGATTTTGTCATATAAGACATTAAATAAGGAAATTTTAATTTATTTTTACATACTACTAGAATGTCAATTACACTACAATCGCGTCTTTGCTTCTCGTTCGTAAACTTCGAATACGAAAGTCAATGCTTTGATATATATAAGAGAGATGGGTAAAGATACATATATATACGCCTGCGAGCACGCGACACATTCTCTTACCGGTTGTGCACCAGCTCGAACGTCTGTAAAGATCGCCTCCAGCTATGTATTTATACCCTGAGATAGATCTCTCCCTTATGTATATATAGGAGAATAGCGAAGGATTATTCGCTGCTGCTTGGACTCTATATCCGCCTATCCTTCAAGAAGGATACGTATTATATGTATGTACCTACTCATCCTATTACCCCTTCATATATATCTTACGAAATATATATAAATATATACATACACGCAAGATCGAGAAGAGACCGTGCATCGTCTCTTGTCTATTGCTATTACGACATCCACACTGTTTGCCGAGGCCTGCAGGAGATCCCAACTAAATAATTACAAAGCTTGCGCGCGAGAGCTGTTGGAGAAACGGGTTTGGATTGCTTCTGACAGGAGACAGAGAAAGAGAGAGAGAGAGGAGAGAGAGAGAGAGAGAGAAAGGGAGAATAGTGCACAGTCTGCACACACTTTAGGAAATGTCTCGGTGGTTGAACAAATATAGCAAATGTATCTACGTGTATAAAATATATACGTTAGTTTGGCAACACACACGAAATTGTGATTCAACCAAGCAAGATGTAATAGCACCATTTCGAATTTTCAACAACGAGAGAGATGCTTTCAGAGTCCTGCTGCTTTTCGCGTATTATTATGTGCGAATGCCGTTGACGCGAATTTCAGATGTATTCTTCGTGCGGTATCGCACCAGTTTCACGTTATTGTGTTTATACCCTTGTACATAAGTATATAGAATAACGGTTCAACCAATTTTACTAGATTTTTCAAAAATATATTTTTCAATTCGAAGTATGTAGTAGTGTTGAAGGTTCCTTGCTAATCGCGTATTTTACAGATTTATTCTCAAGACCTTTTCTTCACTAAGTTTAATATTTTATCTAGTGCGACTCCCTTGACACACTTTCGGGAGACTAGGATTTCTTTCTTTTTTATCCTTAAGCGTCTCTTCATAAGCGTTCAAGGTAAAATATTGTCGGTTAAAAAATATATATGAGGCATTTCACGTTTAAATTTCAATTTCATTTAAAACTTCAATTAAAACAACTCGAATCACAATTTCATTTGTTTTAGTGAAACTTTCAAAAATTCGAATACTACGCGGTATCAGAATGAAATAATTTTTCAAAAGGAATGAAATTCAACAATTAAAATGAGGCTTTCAATAATTTTTTTTAAATATCATAAATACAAAGATAATTTAAGGATTGGACTAATTTTCTTCACTGACTATTTCTACTCAGTTCCCTACGATAACAATTAAGGAATAATTCCATTATAATTTTATGTCCCAATAGTTTCATAACTACATTAATGAATTCAAAAATATTCTTAGCGTATTATAAAAATATATATAAAATACATAACAAGTGTAAGCATTGATTGAAATGAAAATGTGACATGAAATGTCTTATGTATATTCGTGTCCATGTCCAGAGAAAAGAAAGACCGAAAAAAAAGGAAGAGAGAGAGAGAGAGAGAGAGAGAGAGAGAGAGAGAGAGAGAGAGAGAGAGACGGGGCGAAAGCAGAGAAGGTTGAAGTGTCGAGTAAGTAGTGAAGGAGCGTTACGGGTCAGCCACTCTCAGTAGAGAGTTGCGTGGTATACGTAAGTACGTATATGTACCGAGTACAGAAGGTTTCTAAAGTCATGGCCATACGAAGTGTTCTCTAAAGACCAAAATCCACATTTTTCTTATGAGAATTTTGTATACAATCCTTCATAGAGTCCAATGCACAAAAGTTTTGAATTATCCTGTATGTACGACGAGCGTTGATCATCAAAAGGCGAGACTGCTCGGGTTGGGCCAAGAGAGATGGGCCACTTTGAAGTTGCGAACGAGGATATAAAACAGAATAACTCTGAATCCTCGTGGGTACTCAAGATACATATATAAATTTTTGTTTTTTTTTTATTTTTTCATTTTCGAATACAACACGAGAAGGGTTAAAATATAACGCGAATGGGATGAGTTGAGATTGAGAAACAAAATAATCGTTTAAAGATTTAAAAAAAAACGTAAAAAGCGACGAGATATGCAAAAACCCGAAAGACACGAGTATACGAACAGCAAAGTAGAAAAAAGTTGGTTTGAAAAATCGATTAGTCGATAATACGAGAGGCTGATAATAATCCATGGTTGGGCAGAGGACATCTCGAGGTTGAGCGGTGGCGAATGTATTTGAAAGAAGAGGATAGGTGTGTAAGATTCGATTAAGAAGTGCAAGGATAAAAGAGAAAGGCCGAACGAAAAAAAAGAGAAGCATAGAAAATCTCGATCTTTGGAAACGGATGAAAGGTGAGATTATAGACGAACGAAAACGTTCAGTGAAATGAGAAATTTTACAGGTTGAGATCCGAGTGCCGAAAGAGATGAGAAAAACGAGTTTGATGAGAGAAAAGGAGAGAGAATTGAAAAAAAATAAGAGGCGAGAAACGAAAATCGAAGAGGGATCCCGCGCGAAAGCTTCTCCTTTCTATTTCTTTTTTTTTCTTATGTCAACTCGTTCGAGGCTTCAATACGTTGTTTTTTTTTTTCCATCTTGATAGCATGGTGCTCCGAGAATGAAGTCGAATGGGTAGAACGAAATTAAAAAAAATCTGCTGGAATTATCAGACACACACATAGACAGTGTATATGTCCAGGAAGAAAATTGGCTGAATCGCGGCGTGATAAAAGGCTCTATCTTCACCCTCCTTCCCACCCCCCCACTCTCCTGTGCTTCTCTCTTGCCTTCAATGTGCTTTACTTCTACAGAATGTGCGGTATCTGCAGTAAGAAAACGAGATCACGACGAGGACAAGTGAATCGAATGAAAAAAGCTAACTGGATAAAGGACCAGAGCAGAGTCTCTCTTTCCGGCAACGTTCCTCAAATTCGTAAAGAAATTTGGTGTGTGTGTCTGTGTGTGTGTGATGTTTTCGCATCGCACGAAAAAAAAAAAAGTTGAAAAAAAAAAACATTAGAGAGTGCTAAAGATTATTATCCTTTGAACGTAAGGATCATGGGCGACGTGTCTATAAAGTAGAATAAATAAATATATGTATGTATATATTTATTTATTCCACTTTGTTTGATGAGTATTCTGGTTATTTTATGGTTTTTGGGCTCAACCACATACAGAAATATAGACCAGAAACGTGTAAATTTCTGCGGGTAGAAAATAGTTCAACTCTCGAGAGTACAAACACACTGGTAGGGAGGAAGTAGAGATGGCAGTGGCGGTGGCGGTGGAGAGAAATGGCATAGCTAGCCGACATTTCTGCCGCACGGGAGAGCACTGCAACGAGAGTCCGACACCTACTATACTCGTGTCCACTGGAAATATACATATATTTAAAGATATATATATGTATATGTATAACTGTGACATAGGGAGACACTGTCTGGGTTCTACGAGTCGCTCAACAAACCGTTCGACAGAGTAGGAGCGTATATGTGCATGTTTGTGGATATATATATAGAGAGAGAAAGGAGGAAAAGAGGGAGAAAGATGGAAGAGATTGAAACGCGGGAATGCGAGAAATCCTCGAACAACGCTTCGCTCTAGCGTCGTTCAAGTGTGACCGCACACATGACCCTCGTTGCTCTTTTGGTATGAGCAGCCCATCTCGGCAGGGAGTATCGAACGATGAAGAAGGGGTGGGTTAAGGGATGAAAGGTTAAAGCTCCACGCAACGGAGCAAAGATGTTCGACAAAAAGGAGGAGAGAGAGAGAGAAAAAGAGAAAAAGAAAAAAAGAGAGAGAGAGAGAGGGGAAGAGAAAAAAGTATAAAAAACATCGAAGAAAGAAAGAACATGGAAAAGTCTGTGGTATAGGTTATATCGTTGAGGAGGGAAAAGAGAATACAAGAAAATGGATAGAAAGAGAAGGAGGAATGAGAGAGAATTTCGCTACGGCTGGATAACTGTGGTCAGTGTGAGAGCGTGTAAAATCGAATATATATATATATATAAATGGTTGGTGGTCCATTGTCGAGGCCAATACTCCGGATACTGGATGAAATATTTCTCTCTAGCCGAAGTACCGAGATACTTTATGGGCTTCATGCGCATACGGGCGAAAGGAAGAGAGCAAGAAAAAAAAAGAAGGGAAGGAGGGTCCAACACTTCTTTTCTTCGCTATACGTCTGGCATTGGACTTTTGCACTTTTTCTCTTATTCCTCTTGCTTCGTTTTTATGTTGTTTTTTTTTTTTATTTTTCGTCGTTTTTTTTTTCTTTTTTTCTCATTTTGATGCTTTATTTTTTGCCTTTACCAGAGCCTTTTACCACTGTGTGCTGCTACTGTCGGCGTTATGAACGAAGAAAGAATGCAGGCGGTATGAAGTAGAGAGTAAAGAATAAGAGAAAGAAGAAGAATACGAGACTCGAACGTCGTAAGATCTCTCTTTGCACGGGGGATCAGGAACCATGCGCCTTGGGGTATTAACACGCCTGTCTCCACGACGATTTAATTCCTCTCCTGATAAATTCCCTCCACTTCAAACTCTATTCTCTTTATCATTCCTTCCTTCTTATTCGCGTCATCAACGAGATTTTGAAATTTTTCCTCCGGCAAATACAAAACTGCCAAACGGTGATATTTCATTTGATTTTTTTTTTCTTTTTTCTTTACATCACAGTCAGTAATTGCGAATGTCAATTAAAATGATGATAAATTATAGGAGATTTCGACTGGAAAATAAAGCCTTAGCTCTTTATTATCGAGTGTATATAACAGAGTTTTATCCATCATTTTTACCTACGCTATTCTTCCGACCATATTCCACCGTCTCTGTTAATGCGTTGAGGGGCAGAGGGCAGGGAGGAAAGGGGTGAAAGATGGGGTTAACCCCCTTGGACGATAAATTTCTTTGGCAAGTGAGTCCGAGGCGGGAGCCACGGAACTAAACGAGCCGTGTGACTCGTTTTATACATTCTCTTCTCCTCTGTCGTACGGTTTTCGGGCTTGACTCATATTTGAACCCCCTTTTACTCCTCATCCAAGAATTTTAAGTACGGAGAGAAGCGTGAAAACGCGTGCCAACGAGGTTCTCAAAAAGGTTCGTGTTTCACACTGAAGAAGCTGTAAGCGCTGCTCAGTATTTTGACCCAGCAGGATGGGGCAAAATGGAACGAATAGGTAACTTGAGTCAGAGCACGTCTTTCCAATAAATAGACAAGGTCATTCATTTTTCCAACCAATAATGTAGAAAAAGTATGTAAAATATAATAAAATAAGCTAAAAGCAGTAACAAACTTTTTACGAAATATTTATAGTTTTGTCGTTGTATTTCGTTTCCTCAGCCTGTTATTTTTTTGTAAATGGTTCATTTCACCCTTGTCTCTTCAATATTAAACAGAGTGATACAAAAACTTTTTTTATTTTTTGGAAATTCGCCATTTATTTAGCTTGTAAATCTTAGTATTTCGGATTCCAAAGTAAGTCGAGCCATTTATATTTATTGAGTAAGCCGTTCCAACGCTTTTCAATTGCCAAAAGCTTCTTTTCTCTTTCTCAACCGATTTAATTTAGATGCTCTTACTCAAACGCTCAGCCGGGATTATGTTTTCTACGAGGTTAACAGAGAATAAATAAAAAAAATAACAACAACAACAACAGGAGAACAAGTATTTGTCGGAAATACTTGCAGAGATAAGGTGAATTTCACGTGAGACGAAAGGAGCAGGAAGGTGAGAATTGACGTACTTTGGGCAAAGACTCTAAGGGTTGGAGCCTGTAACTTGTCTTTTTCTTTCTCTTTCTCCTTTTTTTTCTAGCATACACTTGCACACTCACACCCATACACATTTTCAAACGTACATATAGATATACAGAGTAGAAAAGTACTTTCACTCTGTTACAAGCGTTTCTGTGTATATGAGAAACTCCGAGGGAGGATTTACGTGACTATACTTGGGGGAGAGAGAGAGGGGGGGGGGGGGTTAGTACTTGCTCTGTGAGAACCCCAGCATGTAGATATAACCATACATATATATAGTATCTACTAAAACTTGTATCCCTTCAACGCGTTTGTATTCGCCTTCACTTTTGCACACACCACATCGCGAAAGAGCTCTGCTCCTTGTGTTCACTTGCTTTCCTCAACCCTCACTCGCACTATTCTTCTTCCTTGCCTTCACGTTCTTCTCTGTTTACGTTTTTTTTCGGCTATATATATATTATGTGTGTGTGTGTGTGTGAATACATATATTTTCCGAAGAGTGCGAGAGCCGCCACCAAAGTGGATGGAATCGCGATAAGCTCGTTCTGGTAAATCTTTGCGATATCACACCTTCAGCCTTTCACGTCGTATATATACTATACATTTCGGTTATACAGCCGTTTTTCTCTCTAAGCTCGTTCCTTTCACCATTTTCTTTTTTCCGTCTTTGAAGGGTCTAAAAAACTAGCCACAAAAGAAAAGCCCATGGAATGGGGCGCAAGGTAAGCGCTAATTTATCGCGTTAATTTGCTTCTTCGAATAAATCCTGAGCAACATTTTCTTACAAATGAAAAGGTCGCGAATGGGAAAGCACTTTTTCAATTTTTGTTTTTTTTTTTTTTGGTTCTTTTGCTATTTCATTGCTTTATACAACGGAGAGCATACGGCGGCTGCTTTCGATCGAGCGTTAATTCAACGATATATGCGCTGGTCGTTATTGCCGTGGGACGTTGCTCATGTCGAGAGTCTTGTCAAATACACGCGTCCAAGGTAAAACGGTGGGGAGCACACATGTACCTAATTGATAGAGAGTAAGAGAAGGAGAGTGAGAAGCATCGAGAAGGCAAGGTCCATTAACGGACGAAACGTGTGTCTGGATACTAGGAGGGTTGGGGCAAAAGGATTTGCAGAGGAAGCAGCGAGAATTAACCGCTCTCTCAAACTCCCTTTATCCCTTGAGTTCTGAATCGACGTTGTACAGGGTTATTCATCTCTCCAATATATTATACACAGTTGTTGCACAATTATATCGCAATATGTAGTTAAGCAGCAACATCATATATTTCAAAATTGATAATGATTAAAGGACATTTATTTAGGGATTAGATTTTAGTGGCAAAGTATTAACAATGCTGATCCGTTATATTTTCTTTACTGGGCAACACCATAATACTCAAGTTGATCTCAAAATAGCTTAAAAATTGAGCTTCAAATGGCCAATTTACCATTAATTTGATACCATTTTGACACTAACTTGACTATCGTGTGTTGCTCGGGATCTTCGGGACATCAAAATAGCATCAAATTGAGTTTTAAATGACTGATTTATCATTAATTTGATACTATTTTTCGATTGAAGACATATTTCGTTTGTGGTTGTATAAGATTTCGACGGGTAGTTTTAATTTTGACAAAATGAATAATCAATCGAATGAGAAAGTGCTTTCACGTATAAGGCGATTTGTCAGTCGTTCAGTCAGTAAAAATCTTGCTACGTTTTATCTTCCGACACAGAAGGATATATCGAGACAAATAAATGATCCACCTTCTTCTTATTTAATCAGAGAATGTCGTGTAAGTTTTTTATTTCTCTTGAAATATCAAGTGACTTTACAATAAATGGGAATCTGTTGTTCAATTGACTCGATCGCGCTTACGCAACTGATCGAGTATCGTAATAATCAAAACTTAGATACTTGATCACAGCTCCTTGAATTTCCAGCAATCTCTGGATAACCTCCAGGTTGAATTGCATTTCAAATTCCAACAGATGGAAATACAATATGTGTAGCCGGTGCGATTCTGTCTGATATATTTAAGAGACTTCCGCGAAATGAGATATCAATTTTCTATCAACGACCGTTCTCTATTGAAGAAATGTACTTATCAACGTGTACTTGGAACGTTACTAGAGCGACTGAGGCAACAGCAGATTTCATTGAATTCCAAAAAACATTGCAGTGAAACACAATATGAAGTAATCGATGAACGTTTTTAACTTTTGCTCCTTTAGCCAGTCATTTTTTTAAGGGTTCCATTTCAACTTACCATCGATTTGGCACTGATTTTTATATGTATTTTACGTTTTTTCATATTTAATATGAAAAATTTACTTTATTTTCTGTCTTTCTTGTAATATTTATCTACCTCTTTGACTGGACTTTTAACTCGGGAGTTTCCTAAACTCTGATAAACGGGTAATCTTGATATATAATCGTGTCTCCCAGCGGAGCAAAGTCTCCAAAGAGGGGTGGATTACGTGTGATGGACGAGACAAGGCTCGTCATCTATAATTGTTCGTGAGGATTGGGTGAAGCACGTTCGTCCAAGCGCACGACATGGGAGCATTTCAGATTCTCTGTGTCAAGCGCACACACACACACGCACACTCACACACGACTACGCCTACTGTGTTACTCCCCAACGATTACTCTCTGCAGCTTTGGGAGTATTGCAGAATTCACGCGTCACTCTAGCTTAATTGCACAATCGCAGCGGTGTATTGCTAGAGTATAATATTACGTACCGAACAATCAAAGCATCGATTTTCCAAATCAATGGATCATCCATTTTCCGAGATCATCCAAAATGTCATATTGCAGCTTGTAGTTCTTTTACGATAAAAACAAATTATTAATTAACTGATTTGATTCTGACTTTGTAGCTCGCGTGAAACAGCGAGCGATATATTCGTTTTATTTTGGAACTAAAAGTTTTAGTATATTAATTTATTTTGGCAATTCCCAAAAGAATGGAAATTCATATAGAAAAACGTTAGAAATTCCTGAAAAAGTCAGTTACATATTTTTAGAGAATGATTTAACCAGTCACTTAATTTCTCGGTTACGTGGGCGCGAGTGTTTTTTTTTTAACAAAACGTCGATAGTCGAAAGCCTTTTTTTTTCTTTTTGCCAGCAGCCGCAAATGCGAAACGCGAATGTATAATGAAGCGAATAAAGAGGTGAAACGTGTAGCAAGCTAATGAGATTCGCCGCGGGCATCTTTCCATCCCGCGGACCAGTGTAGAAGCACAGGGCGCGAATTTCGGTCGTCTCTCCCGCCGTAACATAGAGAATTCAGTTTGCCAGCAATGGAATAACTGCCATAGAGACGATGAAAAATTGTTTAGCATCGTATAGCCCAGTTAACTATCACAAAGAATTCTGTACACATCGGGCCTTGAAATAAATGTAGACGAAGCTTTTGTCAAGTTTTTCGAAATTTCGAGTCATTTTTCAGTAGGCGGAGAATAGGAATGTCTCATTTTTTTACTTGCCATCGAATAAAATACGGGAAGAGACAATAAGACGCAAAAGAGGTTAATTAGAATGTAACTGAAGAGAGCTGCTCGTTTTTTTGATCATTCATAAGAATGTTTAGCCTGAAGGGAGAAAAGTTGAGCGTTTGGTACTTCTGCGTCTTAAATTGGAGGTTAGCGGATAGTGAATTCTTAGTGAGTTTTTTTTTCTTACGATTCTTTAGCGAGAAGATCGAACGCTGAGAACATGAAAAGTAACATTTATCTTTGCGCAATAACAGTGCGTGACACTCTGGAACGTAAACTGTACACCCGGACTCCTGCGACGTTGGTGGTTAATATAATGATGAGAGACGTATAAATAAGTGTGGAAAATTATAGTATTTTTTATAATCGACCACAAACGAAAGCATATATATGCGTTTCGTCTGATGTTTATATTGTTTTCTGCCACAAGCACGCCAAGTATCCTTGTTTTATTTAATCTCGTAATGCGAGAAAAATTCTTTCGCGTCATGCGTTCTCGTATATTTCAGCGTGAGAATATTCGCACGAGGAATAAATTGTAACTCTCACTCTCTTTAGTCTCTTTCGGCGCATGGGACAAACGGCTGCGTTCGTTTCGCCAAGCTTTATACGCTTGGCGTCAAAAATATGTGATGCATATATCACGCGAAGAAGATGCAAAGAAGGAATGAGGTATGGTGTTAAACGTGATAATTAAGCGAGCAGGGAAACTCTGTCGAGTTCTTGCTCGTTGGCACGTTTGTTGAGCTACGCTGCTTATATATTTGTAAAGCAACAGTATATCCTTTGACAAATGCCTTTTCTGGTAAAAATTCTACTGATACATATCGCGAATCATCTTTTCTCTCTCTCTCTCTCTCTCTCCCCCTCTCTCTATGATATACTTTTTTTCTTTCAACAGTAAATTAAACTCCTAAACTGACGTAAGACGAATTTCTTTTTTTGAATAATAACAGATGCTTCGTTTTACACAATACAACTACATAAGGATTTATGTGTTTCCTATAGAAAATCGCGGTTGCTTTTTCATAACGCCATCGATTTATGGTTTTTTTTTGTTGGATTAATTACGCCTCGAATAAACTCTTAAAAACGTGATTGCTTTTTAGTTCTGTATGGTTGGACTGATCGATGGCAGCCTAAATAATAATGGTAACAGTATATGAAGCGTTAAAAATATAAATATTAAATAAATAGATTTGTTAAAGTGACGAGAGGAATTCAGTTTTTCTTTTTCGGAGCCAGTGTCTCATCCTGTCTCGGTCCTCTGTTTTCGGATAAGTGTTAATCACGTGTTAATTATTATTTTCCAAATTGCCAATGTTTTTGATTTTTTTGTTTTTTTTTTCCCACAAATGTAATAATTCAACATGGTACTTCGGGAATGAAGTTGAAATTCGAATGATAATGAAACAAGTGATAAAGCATATGGAATAATTTAACAATCCTCATTTGGTGTACCGTAATATTTGATTATTTAATAAACCGTTACAATATTATTATAACATTTTAAGTCAATTACGAACAATCGTAATAACAGGCTCTGTACATAAATATGTTTATATATATTTGTGCATATTTCTATATACGCGCACACGCATATACTAATCATCGAGATTGTCTCTTGAGAGAACAATTACACGCTGCAAAAGCGGCTCCGCTCTCTCGCCGTTTAACTCTCACAGTCATGCATCAGGCAAAAAATACACGCACACGTAATAGATCGAAGCGCGACTCGTGCCGACAGGTCAATTGGTTATGGAATGACAATTGAAAGCGATGGAGCATGGGCATGAAAAAAAATCCTCTCACCCAGCAGCCGCCAATATTCATTCACTCTCTTGTATCCGGGCATGCGAAGCTGTGATTCCAACAATGTACGTAAAATGCGGGGACTTGCGAGTCTCCCTGTCTCTCCCTTTCTTTCTCTCTCTCTCTCTCTCTCTCGGTATCTACTGAACTAGTTTATTTTATGGTTTTATATATTGTTTAATTTCTTTTCGCTTTTATTTTCATCCATACTATTCCATTCTCACGTTGAATGTTTTATTTTTCCGCTTTTTGCACTGTTTGCCATTATTTTTCGTTTTTTTTCCCTTAATTCCCATGTTAATATGTTCGGTATTTATTCGATTTTTCTTATTACATTCGAACGGTATTTTAATTAATTAATTAATTATTTTTTATCCATTTTTGTTTTACATTATTTGGTATATTTATTTATTCAATTATAGTTTTTCACAGTATTTTATTTGTGTTTGACAGAGAAAACGAATCGGTTTCATCGAGCAATATTTATTTTTTAAAAAATTCTTTTTCAAATATTCTCTTAATTTTCGTACAGTCTCTTGATTGAAGAACATTTGAAATATTACTTGACAAAACAGATCCGTTTTTTCTTTTTTCAAATATTTATTTTCCATAATGTTTTTGTTAAAAAAATTTACTTGCTTTTGCTTCATTCTAATAGCCAGAAAGTGTAATCGGTCTTGACTGATGAAAAATCATGTTAGTCGATCCAACCAGCTATATTTTTACTGAGTTCAGTTGATTAGGACAATCAGAAACTCGGACATACTGCCTTTTGTCCATCAATTGTTACGGAACCCAGTGCATGGTTAGTTATGCGGTCATCCAATCAGAGAGGCTGTTTAACTGACTCTATCGCCGAAACCACAAACTAACTGCACATTCATTATCATCAGTCACACTCTATCATATGATTATCACGAGTATATTTACTCGTACATTAATTATTTTTTGTGCGGACATATTGGACGTATCTATAAATCTACATTTTGCTCTCACGCCTTAAAATCAAGACATAAGAGATAAATCGAATGAAATCTGTCTCTGGTTTGCAGTGGAGAATATTAATAATAAAAATAATAATTGAATAATTATTAAATATATGAAGCAATGGGAAGAAATTAGTTTTCAAACAATATTGATAGGAAGGAGAGAGAGAGAGAGAGAGAGAAAGAGAGTCAGATTCGAACGGAGAAATAGAGCTTTAAATCTTTCTGGCACTGACAAGGTGGCGACACCGCGAAAAAGCAGATAAAACGACAGAGTTCGATGGATAGCGGAAGGGAAGGAGGGAAGGGGAAAGGAGGTAACCACGACGGCCGCGAAGGAGAGTTTCGAGGATCTCTTATTCTTCTGCGTCCTTTCTTAGCCTATTTCTTCTTTTTCTATTCTACTCCGGGCTTCGAGAGAAATTCCAACAGGGAGAAAACGAGGGAGAGAGAGAGAAACAGAGAGAAGGAAAAGAGATAAAGTCTCGATGAAAGATAAGTGATCCCATCTTTTCTCAATACCTCGCCCTCCCGCGAGTTCCTCGTTCCATCTGCCTCCGCTTCACCACCCTTTTCTATCCTTAATACGGATTCTTTGTAACCCCCCTTCCCCTTTAGCCTTTTATACTTTTTTCTTTTAATTTTTTTTGCACCTTTCCAAGAAAGCGAACACGCGAAAGAGGAAAAGAGAGATAGCCAGTAAAAAGATTCTCTCGATTGTTGGGCACCGAATCTCATGCTGAATCGACGACGACAACGACGTCGTACAAAAGCAATCCCAAAGTTCCCTAAGGTGAACATCACACGCACATGCAAACACACACACACACACACACACCAAATCTAAGAATAGAAAGCGAGTAACCAAGAATGGGTATTAAAAGAGAAGAAGTAAAAAGAAAAAAAAAAAAACATAAAGAGACAAGAGTTATCGAGATATATTTGACGGTAACTGGGGGGCCATTATAGAACGAAAGTAGGATCTTTGAGAATCCGTGCAGCCTCTTTATATCGCCGAAAAATCTCTATTGAAAAATCCAATTCATATCGATTTTATTATTTACATTCTCTCCTATTGTGACAGTACGATTTGTTTGCATTATCCAATAATTGGGTGCCGAATTTTTATTTAGTATTTGTATTAAAAAAAAAAAGAAAAGAAAAAAAAATCTTTTTTTTTTATCGATTTTTCCACCGCAGTTCATTATGTTTGGGAGAACGGTATGTATATATATATATAGGCAAATATATAAAAGACCATATTAGATATCGCGTAGGGAGTGGAGCGTGCATATCGAGTTTCCGGGCAACGCGATGCGATTCATCGGTAAGCAAGAGAATATACCGTGATGATCGGGGTCCATGGATACTTGCCCGCATATATGCACAATCTATACATATTCCACAGACTACGTGCCGATCAATCGCGTATTACACGCGCGTGAATAATCCGTATAATAATCGTATTAGGCTCTCGCACCCGCGCCGTATGTGAGAAATGCTAAATAATCTATCAATGAAAACAAATACACGCACGTTAATATATATGAGCAGGGAAAACAAATCGATTCAACAGCATATTTCTGTGATTTTTTATTTTTCGCATTCGTCATTTTTTCGCAGCAAAAATAAACGACTAGAGTATGGCTCAAAGTATTCCTTTGACAAAATCAAAGAAAACGAATCCATTCAACAGAATATTTCTGTGGTTTTTTATTTTTCGCATTCGTCATTTTTTCGCACCAAAAGTAAATGTCAAAAGTATAGCTCAAGGTATTCCTTTGACAAAATCACAGATTTTACTAACAAAAATATATTATATTGCAGGATTAAGTTGAAATACATTCTATTTTACTAGAAAAAAAAATCAACTCACATTATCGAACTTTTATCAAAGAATCGCGAGAGTCACCGAACGTTTCACGAAAATATTGACGATGCAATTTAGAATATGACTGTAAAAGACGATTATTCATAACCGTGATATTCTCAAGAGGTTATTGTTACAAATCGTCCAAAAAAAAAAAAAAACTCGAACTTTTATAAGTATTGCTACTCAGGTTTTACTGGTTTTATTATTTAAGAACGACGATTGCAGTTTCCCCATCCAACAGTTTGTGACAGAGTATCTGCTGATTTCGCACAGCTTGTCAAAAAATATGAAAAATTCTTTGAATTTAGCAAACCGAGTCAAAGTTTCCGATTATTTTTCAGCCTGGGGACTCACATAAGATTCAATTTTTAATTTTTTTAAAAACATCGAGTCTGACGTATGAAGGATTGTAGCGAGTTCTGTTTATGCGTTTAAAAAGTATCAACAGCATGATCGTCTTTAATATAAATGACGATAATCAAACATATTTTTAAATCCAATTCAGGGTTCGATTGGTTATAGAATATTTATGCAGCTGAACACAATCGAATATTAAATTCATGTATATACCTGGTCTCAAATGTAAATCAGATGGAAAACAATATGCCATTGAAATAATAACGCAAATATACAGATTTGATTGTGAAAAAAAAACAAAAGGTTGGAATTCAATCACAATTCAACAGATTATTTAGTATCGTAATGATCGAATTTGTTCAGTGGTATCCCGTGATTGCAAATGCGATTGAATCACGTCTTTTCGTTTTATTTAACTTACATTTTTTTCTTTGTGTAGATGGAGATGGAAGGAAGGAAGAGAAACGAAAGGAAGGGTTGACGAAATGCCGGAGGTTGTATAATAATGATATATATATATATATGTATAACGAGCATATTGCTAATGTTGAAATAGCCGGTTCGTTACTTTCGTGTCCACGGGACCGTCGGAAAAGTTTAATTTTCAATTTACATACAGATCTCAAAGCTTCCCAAGAAAAAAAGAAAGAAAGAAATAAAGAGAGAGAAAGTGTCTGCGCTCGCACTTTGCACGCACGCAAAGGCCATGCAAATCGGGTTATTAATTAAGAAGTATGCACCACTCGGTGCAACTTGAGGCTGAAAGAGATGGAAAGGTACGCGAACCGAGAAATATACGACGAAATAAGTAAAGACTCTGTGTGTGTGAGAGAGCGAGCGAGGGAGGGAAGGAGGGAGGAAGTTTCCTTCGTTCGGCATCTAATTTTATCTTTCTCTCTTACTCTTTCTCCTGACGGATGACACAAGAGGAAGAGAAGACGAAGAAGAGAGAGAGAGAGAGAGAGAGGAGAAGGAGTTTGGCTGTGCCGAATGAAATTTATGCTCATGAAGATTGAACCACCAACTTCCCTAAGAGTTACTCCGCAAAGTACAAACTCACTCTTTCGTTCTCTCTTTTTCTTTTCCATAGTTTTGGTATGGTTGAAATGAGTATGAAGAAAGAAGCCAGTAACGAGAGAATATAGTGTCGTCATTGACAAGTAGCAAAAGGTGTCCAACGGAGCATAAAAAATTTACAATTCCAGGTAGTTCGCGAAGGTAGGAAAATTTTCTTACGACGTTAGATAAAACATAACACACACACACACACACACAAGAGAGAGAGTAGGACATTTGCGTGTGTATATTTGTTCGTGGCGAAAGTCTTTCTGTTCGTAAATTTCGTGAAACCTTCGTTCCGTCCATGTGACTAAAAAACGACGGTTAAAAACTTTTTGTCAATCAAATTAAAGCGGGAAAAGTCTTTCACTGCTTTTTACCACTCTGTTCTCTGTAAAAGTTTGTCAAGATATACGGGAGAGCGAGTAAAAAACGAGCATCGAATCAAGGCGATTCTATTTTTCCTTCTACCGCGAGGAGTTTAATTATTGCGTAGAAAAAAAAAAAAAAAAAATTTCTCAAATGAAACACTAGCTCGTTTAAGTTTTAAAACCCACAGTTTTCGTCAGCTTTCTATTACTTTAATCCTCTTTAATCCAATTGAAGCGACGAATTCCACCGCAAAATCACGCAACTAATGATTTTCGTCGATTGAAAATGTCGTTGGTAAATAATTCGACAACGATAATAACAGTGAAAATTACGTTGGAGAATCTCTTGGAAGAAAACACGAGTTGAAATCGTGTTCTACAAATGCCAAATGGAAAATGAGGAAATTGAGGTAAAAGGGGGGGGGGGGCATGGAATGATCGTACGCGAGGGAGAACAAGGTTTATACGGCATGTTCGTTGTACACACTAAACACTGTACACCCAGCGTAAAACACACGAACCGATGCGGATTGCGGGACAAGCTCCGTTCTTGTCCTTGTTCCCAAATGGCTAGTTCGGACAATCTCTCTCTATATTTCTCTCTTTCTCTCTCACACATGCACACGTATATTCTCTTTAATCCCCATTTACAAAAGATCAGCGCAGTGTGCGCACACACAAGTTTTACGGTATATTTGTACGTCTCGGAATGTTTGTTTATTCCGTAAATTATTTGTTGTTTATTCTCGAAAATATATATTTCTTTTAAAGCTTAGTACATATATTTATAACGTATAAACTTTCCACTCGAGATGAAATCTTGTTTTCCTCATATCGATTTCTCGTCATATTAACCTCACACTCTTCACAATCATATATTTATTTATATATATATACATGTATATATAGCTATACATGCAATATCTTGGTATTGCTATCGGAGAAAAATGATTACAGCCCCGTGAGACGAGTAAACGATGCGATAACCATCGTAGAAATGAAACAAATTGCTGCAATAAAATATCCACATCATATCGTTCATCTCTTCTCCCCTCCTTCCTCCCCTTTCCCTTCTCTCGTTCAATATGATGTAATAGAAAAGCTGCTTCCCTCCTGGTGTTTCTCGCCATTTACCGAATCACTCGTCTCATCAAGATTAATTCTATATCGTGATCATCGCATGTTGTTTCGGTGAATTTGAAAAACTCAAATTATTAACATGTGTGGAATAATATACATTCATTTTTTTTTTTTGTATCTCTGCCAAAAAGCATGGAAGAGAGAATGAAAAAACAAAGGGTATAAAATTTTTTTATTTTCTATGCAAATTAACGTCCGTGTCCCAGGTAAAAAAACAAAATATTTACATGACACTTTTTTCTTCAATTTTATGCGAGTTACGTGAGCCAAAAAGTACACAACAGAAAGAAAGAGAAAGAGAGAAAGAGAGAGAGAGAGAGAGAGGTAAAAAGAAACAATTCACTTCTCGCACAAATATTTTCATAGCCTCGTTAACAAAAAAAATAATAATAATGAAATAAATGTCTCATTGGCACGGAGTCAACGAATACATTTTGTTGATTCTCACACTATATCCTGTTATTTTTTTGTCTATTTTTTCATTTGTTCGCTTCAACGCAGACTCTGATGAGTAAAAACTCAAATATACAGGGTTGGCTCAGGGATACACTTCCGGTCGCGTTACATGTTGATTGAGTTAATTAATACAAGTTGAATAATTATTATTCCTTCCTTCAATTCGGCTTGGCAACAATGGCCAAATCCCAACAAAAAATTCAGCACGTATAATTATAAATTATAACGAAAAGTAAAAAACTCGATAAAACAAAAAACAGAGAGACAAAAATGCAGACAAATCCCTGTTACTTGAGGAAAAAAAAAATGATAAAGCACACTCGTGCAGAAGGAACAATCACGCAGCAATGCAATTTATCACGCATGAAGAAATTTTATCTCGGGGGTTGGTGTATTGATCGTGCCAAAAGTGTACCGAACAGTGATTTCTTACAAGCGCGCGTGTGGTGAGTTTAGCGCGTGTATTATACAATGTAGCAAGTGTAAACACCGTAATACGATGGGGATAGAAAATAGTTAAATGGAGGGTTGGAGACTGGTGGCAGAAGTTGTGCAGCAAGTCGAAGCTTTGATTAACTTCAAAGCCATTATTGTAAAAAAAGAGCAGGGATTGTAAATCCTGAAACTTTTCACCCGTAAACGCTTCGCTTCCCTTCCCCCCCCCCCTTTCCCCCGCCAGTTGTTTTATTCTGACTCTTATCCCCGTGACTTTTGGTTCTTTGACTGGACCACAAGGGGGAAAGGACTTTTCAATAAAAGTTCAGAGGCTTTTGCGGGTTTTCTACGTAACGCAAAGAAATAGAGAGAGAGAGAGAGGGGGTGGGGGGACGGGGGTAAGAGAATGAGAGAAAACCAGTCGCGGCAGCTAGAATGTGCTGCAGGGGAAGGTACGTTTTGAAGAAAAAAAAAACGTGAAGCGTGGATAGGAGGGTTCGCAGAGCAACGATTAGAAAGCTTCCGTTTAGCCGAAGACTAAAGACGCCAGGAGGTTTGAGGCAAAGAGATAGAGAGAGAGAGAGAGAGAGGAAGAGAGGAAGAGTAAGTTGGAGGTTGCGGTTAACCAACAGCTATAGAGACCTGCAGCAGCTTTGCTCGCGGTGGTCTTATATATAAAGCCAACATTAATTGTTGCGCCAACACCTCATTATATTCTTATTCGTATATCTCTTAAGCTCGGCGTTATTTAAAGACTCGTCGACACATGGTAAGTACGTTGATTATTATATTAAGTTGAAATTTTATCATCAACTGCAGTAAAAATAAATAGAAAGTGTTAATAAACTTATAGTCGATCTCAAATTTATTGTTATTATATTTATATATTCCCAATTCCGTAATATCTTAGGGCAGACTAATTATGCGATTGGGCGAGAAACAAATCGGCCTTGTAATTGGATGAAATCGGTTATTAGGTGCGGGTCAAAGCTCTTTCTATGCCCCCAAACGGGCAAAACGTAGGGAGCCCGAGGAACGGCAAGTTTGATCTTACAACTTTGTGGCAGAGGCCGGGACGCGAGGCAAAGGGGTAAACTTTTGAATAGAGCCAAGTTTCTTATATATATATATATATATATGTAGATATGTATATATAGTTGGACCGAAATGGACGCAGCGACATGGAAAAGACATACCTTTTTATCTCCCTCTCCCACTGGCCTCTTTCCCGGTCTCTCTTACAAGCGGAAACTCTGGTAGCGTATCCACCTCCTCCTCCTTCTCCTCCGTCTCTCTCCCACCTTCATCCACTCCCTCAACCTCCAATTTCCTAGTCTCTGCAAAATTAGCTTCGTTCCGAAAGACTCACACTCGATTTACCACGTTATGGTGGATGTACGCTTCGCGGCTCTTTCTCTGTCTCTCTCTCTCTCTTTCGCTTTGTCTATCTGTTATTTCCGATCCTTTCTTGCTCCACCTTTCGGAATTTCGCCTCGTATGCATATACACGATTGGAACAACTTCATTTTCATCCACTTGCTCGAATATGGAGAAAGACAATTTTACAAGTGGCACGTATTATCAGTATATAAGAAAAGTTCAAAGGACGCGCCAGCAATCCCAAGTGGAAGTGGGATCATGGGATGAATTTAATTCCAGTGTCTCTTTGCCGTAATTCTTCTGGTGTTTCAATCGCCGGGTACACTCATCGAAATCTATCCGTACGAGCTAACTATCTCAACGTCCGTTGAGTACCTTCCTCGATCGGACCAAATATGCGCTCTGATTTCATCAACTGTTCAAAGTACTCAAAAACATTCCTAACAGAAGAAATCAATGATTGACGACTCTAAAAGTCTCGTCATAAGGCCAGTGGAATGCACTCTGACTCTCACACTTTACGAAGCGAGGTTTCATCCGGAATGCTTGGCAGAGTAGTACTCCAAGATTAATTACATTGAAGAAGGAAGAGAAAAGACATTGCATTGAAGGATTCATCGTTAAGTGGCCTCCGTTGGATGTTACAATGTCTACAGATCATTTATCTGAACTGTTACCATTTCATTAAGGATCGCCCAGATAACTTCTATTTCGTTTATCTCTTTGTGATGCTTTGAACCCCAAGAATCCCATGCATACAGTAAAAGGTACAGATGTCCAAATTTTTTTCAACCATCAGGAGCAAGTAACGGGTAGCGTTTGGGGCATGATTTACGAATGCGGAACAATGCAAACGGGAGTGTTGTAGAAATGTTAGTATACGCAAGAAAAAAAAAACAAAATAAGGGAAACGACGAGAAAAAAAAACGATGCAACAACGAAGAAAAGCGAGTAACGAAGCAGGAATAATTTCTTAACGAGGGACGGACGTAAAAAAAACCTGCAAAAACGGTGTAGCCAATTCCGTTGGTTCTTTGAATCCGAAAGGAGGAGGAAGAGGAGGAGGAAGGTCATATTTAGTCGAATGAAATGATAAAAAAGTCTTGAAAATTAATAGCTCTGTGTGCAGAGAGAGAGAGAGAGACCGAAGAATATAAACGCAATTGGTGTGTCATCGCGAGCGCACCAAAAGTCGTAACATATCGTGACGGAAGTTCGTTCACGTAGCAAAATGTTGGCTTATATGTGACGCACGCATTACCGTGCCTCTGGAACGGTATTAGCTCCGACCGCTAATTAGTACATCGGCTGCAGGGACGAAGCCATGAAAAGAGGTTGAGAGGGAGAGGCGGAAGGGGGGGGGGGTCGATAGCCTAAAATTTTCACCAAACTAATGGCAAGGCTCGATGTCGATGTACGCTTTCGATAAGAGGCCCCTCTCACACTCGTTATTTGTTACCCTCATTAATCCTCAAGGTTCAACCCCTTTTCGTCCCAGTCCTGCCGCTAGTTGGGTAACACTATGGCGACCCGGGACGATAATTTTACGAGGCAATAATGTGCTAAATTATTATCACAAATTAGCGAAATTATTGAATGATAAACAAGCGAAAAAATACATTTAACCAAACGATTAGAAGAAGCAAATGAAAGAATAAAAAGAGAGCAGAGTAGCATCGAAATTTGCCTAATCACCGTCCAACGCCATCATTCTCCCTTTGCATTATTTTATTTATTTTATCCTTCATGCTGTTCATTTATTTCTTTAATCCAGTCTATGATATCAAAGCACACACGAATTATACGATTAAAGTGGAAGCGTCGGAAAATATATCGTAAATTCATCGGGGTCGTTTCTGGCATTGCGCGGACCACTTTCAGTCCCGTCCACCAGCCGTTGTTCGGGTGCATTGTTCGATTCCGCATATCCGATTCGCGGCCATCTATCACACAAAAGCGAGAGATCCCTTCCATTTTCTATTCCCCACGCGCTCGCGTGCACTGCTTTGCTTCGATCTCTCCTCCTCAACCCTCCCCCTCCCCCCAACGCCCCCCGCAACCATCCTCTCACCCTCCCTCGCGTTCATCGATAGCACCATCAGCAGCAGCAGCATCACCGCATCATGCAGTATACTGCCCCCCCTGAATCGCTGTGCATACGCGTGTTCTCCTCTTATCCGAGACAATACTCCCCAACAAAACTCTCTCGCCGCGCTGGTCCCACGCTTTTCAAATGTTTTTCCTTCTGCCCAACATGAAATGCACCCGCGGCGCACTCGCGGTATTTACGCGCTCCGCCTCTATTTCATCCAGGATCATGCTGTCAAAGAGCATGCTGGTCTGTTTTACGAAAAACAAGAGAAAAAAAAATGAAAATAGAATTGCCAGTAGAAGGGCGCTTACGGGAAGAAAAAAAAGAGATAACAATACTGCATTGTGAAGCCAGTTGAACTCGGGCATGTTTTTGCGTGTCTGTGTGTGTGTGGGTGTGTGTGTGACACATATGTTCCATTTTCGTCCGGAGCTTTTATTTTGTTCGATCCAACGTGGGCATCAATCCGGTTGCGTTTCATTTCAATGCTTGCGAATTTTGACACAAACTTACTGATGTCTAAACCGAATCAAGTCACGGCTGCAGTATAAACTCCGTGAGTTTCGAGTTGCTGGTACATTTTGGGGATGTGAGATACATTGACGAAGCGAATAACCATTTCAAGTATAATTTAACGACAATTAAGAGCCGTTTTAAAAGGCAAAAGTGCATTTTTGTCAAACCTGAAAGTTTTTTTTTCATCAAGTTTTTATTCATCGGATTGAGGGTGAATTTTCGTATTTTTAGTAAAAAAAAAAAAAAATTGGTTTTCCAGAAACGAATTCTTTGAATTTTTTAAAATTCTCAAGGATATGTGTGTTGAATTTTCATTTGAAAATCATTAAATTGGCTACTTTATAGATGATTTCGTTGCTGCCTGCCGATTCGTGGTAAAGCTCTTGCTCTTGCTACATGCTAAATTTTGGATAAATTGGTGCAATGGTTTCTTCACTATAGAACAATAGAAATAAGTGGTAATTTTAACGAGAGAGTAATTGAAAGCACCCCTTGAGAGCTCCTGAAACTATACACTTGTGTAAATATTCTACAGAGCAACCACTGGGTGCACATGGTTAATGGCATAATTCCCTACAGTTTTCTCTACAGTTTGAAGCATTTTTATTGAGAGATTCTTGGTAGATACGGATATCTGTTTGAGGATGAACGGCACCATCCGAGTGGCATTTACTTGAAAGACCAACAGAAAGGTTACCCCGAGGGAAATTCCATTGCCAGAGTTTATTGGTCGAGTATTCCAGGAACGAGAGCTTGACAATCTCGCTATCACCACGCAATTTGACATTATTCGGTATAGAGAAACTCACTCGGTGAAGTGTCACTGATATTCCAATTTCATTCACGTACACATCGAGCGACTTTTCTGTCAACTAAACGGGTTTTCATCCTCTGCCATAACCTTTCGATCCTGTCGCCAACAACGTGACACGGAAGAGAATTAAAGGACGACGTTGTGAGACAAAACGAATCAAGGATATAGTAGGATTCCCGACGGACATGTATATTTTTTCACCTCATTTCCTATTCGTTATACGCATCGATGAATGCCCCAGGAGACTGCGAATAGAATCATCAGTCGGCAAAACGCAGTTTGAATAATTTTTCTTTTTTCATCAACGTCGAAGCCAGGTACAGTTAGAGGAGGGTTTTGAGGATGTCGAGAAAACCGTTTCCGCATAAATTCCGAGGCGAATTGCGCATTCCCTTGTTCAGGATAATCTGCATGTAGATCGCTGTCTTTTCCGCACTGCTTTTATTCCCATAATTTCTTTCTCTCTCTGCGACCCTATCCCTGGATGGCATTTCCGAAGCTTTGTCATATACATGATGGAACATTTTTCAAGCTCGATCGAGCATCATGGCGAGATTCTGTCTCCTTTGACTCAACGAGCTTCGTTCCGATCTCGCAACATTCCTGGATTTCATTGAAAGAGTATTTCTGTGCAATAACGATGAAGACGACGATAAGATTAATGGCAACCACGATTTAATGCACATGGTTTTGACAATAATAAGCGCAAATTTAATTCAAATCGTCAACAGAAGATATTTTTAACATTTCAACGTTTCAAGATTTTTTCTTTTTCTAAAGCCAATGGGGAGTGTGTCGTTCAAACATTGAAAAAAAAAAAAGAAAAAAAGCTCGTAAACGCTGACGGATAGTTCGTAGTGCGAGATTGCAAGCCGAGCATCGCCATCAAAGCCGACGCGCGGTGGTCTAATTGGACGACAAATTAGTGAGGGGTCGAGTGGCTGTGCAAACGGCATCCTCGTGCAGATGGCTATAGGCAAGGATGCTTCATAGAGGGTGTAAAACCATGTGATCTGTGGAATGGGAACGAAAAACAGGAAGCCTTGAACGATTACTTACATCCCTGTCACTTTCGCAATAACTTCATCCAACTTGTTGGGTTAAGCTATCAAAACGATGCGGTCTCTTGCGAGGCTTATCAAGGATACATCTTTAATGAGTGTATCAAGAGGACCAGAGTCAACGAAAGAAGACGAAGAAGGAGAAGAAGAAGAAGAAAAAGCTCGGTCGTCTAAAAGGATGGGACAGGATTTAAAGTCAGGGGAAACGAGAAAAGCGTACAAATGCTTCTGAATGGACGAAAAAATATAAACATACATATGTATATCAAAGAGAAAGTATCATTTAATAAACGTAAACAAGTTTCCGAGGCTAGAATATGTTAAACAAACAGTCAACGAAAGTGATGAAGGGATTCAACCGAATGAAAAAGACGCTTCTTTCGGATTACCGCAACGTGAAAAAAAAAAAAACCTTTCTAAAAGCGTAACCTGCAGCCGTTTAATACGAAAATGTCGTATAAGTTTATGTGTACTGCGTACTGCGTCTAAGAAGTGAGATGGAGACAGTGAGAAAGAAAGATGGAGGATGGCAAGGAAACAACATCAGGCAGCCCCATGGGAGCAGTACCGCCGGCTTCTTTCGTTCTTAGATGATGTGTAAAGCCAACATACTTTGGTAAACGCAGGTAAAAGCTGTTGAATTCGTCGTACGAGTATTAGTGTACAAAGGTTGAAAAGGTATATGGGCAAGAAGAGAAGGAATACGACATGTATACCAATTATTAATAATAGGTATATCGTATCTGCCTCCATTCCGCTCTTTGCTGCAACTTGGGTTAGTCTAGTTTGCAATAATGCCGTTTCCCGTGACTACTTGACTTTTCGCTTACACACGAATGCATACAGAGGTATATATATATATATATATATATATATAGTATATTAATACGTGTATACGAGGAACATATACAGCAAGTTTCTGCATTTGGAGATAGTTCCCGTTCTTGATTCCGGTTCTGTTAATCGTCTCAAGAGAATGAGGGAGAGAAAGGTATTCGCCGGGTTTTAGTCCTGCTGAGGATGTGGTGCCATGTTTCAATATATACGTATATGTCGTGTGATGCGCAGTCTAGGGGATATTCGAGCTTCCAAAGTGGGGAAAAGCCCCCCAGGGCTGAAGTCGCGCGCGTTCGGTGTAACATATAGCGACCAAGATGACGACTGCAACACGAAGAGAGCGCGAGAATGACGATGGGACGTGTCTGCGAGCGATTCCAGGTAATACCACATCTAAGCAAATGTACTCCCCTTGATATGTATTCATACATCCACACACATACACGCACACACACACACATACACATACAATCTACATACACATATTATTTATGTATTTGTGTGAATTGAACGAAAGGGAGAGAGAGAGAGAGAGAGAGAGAGAGAGAGACCGAATACGAATGTTTCTCTCACCTTTGGTAGGACGGAGTGCCCTGATCGTGCTTCGCCTATTGTAGTAGTACTTGTAATGGCGTCCAACAGAGATGAACAGAGAAGCCAAAAGAGAGAGAGAGAGAGAGAGGGAGAGGGAGAGAGAGAACAAGCCATCCGGAAGCTTCTTCACGGTGCTATAGTTAAGGAGAGAAACGCAAGGGTGTTTCAAGGGTCAGGGTAGGGGGGGGGGGGGGGAGTGTTCTGTATTGACCATGCAGTGGGAGCTACCAAAGTTCGCAGGCAATGCCCAGTGGTATTTGGTGATTATGCTGGCCAACATCCAACCCTTGCTTCCAATGATGAATAACCTAAGAATCATTTGGACGAGGAGCGCGTAAAAAAATTGCTTCGATTTACGTGCTTCTCAAGGAGGAGGAGTTGCAACTTTTCTTACGGCAAACAGTACCAAAAGAGAAGAAACTCGTGAGAAACACCAAAGATCGTGCTTTGGTGAAAAGGATGAAAACAAAAAAAGTTACATTTCTCATCTTTTGGAAGGAGCTTAACAATTTAAAAAACTCTGAAGAATAAATTTGTTTGATTTATCAAATTCGCGATATATTTCACTCGTCCAACGATGGCTCATTGTCTACTTCTCTCTATTTCTCACAGATATTATTATTATTATTATTATTATTATTATTATTATTATTATTTGAAGCGGAAAATACACATGTACGCGCAAACTTGGCGTTCTCTCGCGAAGCAGATACGTGATATAGTAGATTTTTGAACGAGAAGATAACAAAAGAAGGCAAATCGAATCGCGGAGTGGAAAAAGTGATGAGGTGTGGACTGAACAAACTGCATTGAGAGCTTGATACACCCTCTCGCGAGAGGCATAGTCTCGTTCGATTGTATTGAAACATGAATATACATTGACATATATATATATATATATATACATAACTATGTATTTATGTAACCAGCACATATGAATATGTGGTGAATGATTCGCGCGCCCAACAGTTATCGAGGCCAATCGCTTCCTGATCGTTTTCTATACCAACAACAACGACGACGACGACGTAGACGACAAGTTCTCTTCGCACCCCAGTGAATGTCACAAACCCTATCACCAAATATCCACTCACATACATATACGACCACGAGCTGTACGTATCTCGAGTGATATCGCTGCGTCAATTCTCTCGAATGCGTCGAACGCATTTATACACCGTTGTTCACAATTCGTATCTAAAGGCCAATCACTATCGAAGCATATTTCAAAAGTAAAAATGTGTTAATCAATTTTCTTTAATGAAAATCGCATTCACTACTTAATCCGTATATTCCGAATAAAAAATCCTCCTGCGTCGTTCCATGAAACGAACAAAAATTCACGGCATTTTTTATTTTTTTAAACAATTCCCTCTGGAAACAAGGAAGCTTTTCAACTGGATTTTTTTCGTGAAAAAAAAAACTTGACGAAACATAAAATCCTGAATGTGGAGACGGAAGGTTTAAAAAAAGATTTGTTACTTTTTTTTGTTTTTTTTTTTTAAATCGAAAGCGACGTCATTCGCATCAACTGAATTGGATCGTTCGTCTCAATACTTTCAAGAGCATTGCGTCATTAAATTCGGTCTTCGGCAAATGATTATTTCGTTAATAATGACATGAGATCATTTTTTTTTCATAATTTTTCCACCGCATACACACGATTGTGTAATTTAACGTTAACTTTTGTAAAATGCAGTATAACTGAAGGATGTACAAGCGTTGATCGTAGATGCTGAGTAGGTGTGCGTTGACACGTAGTCAACTGATGTGCACGATGGAGAAGAGGTTTTGCAATGCCGCGGTTCTCTCGATGTGTAACGTTTCAACGAAACGCCAAGAGCGTTAACGCACACGAAAACATTAGTTTTGCTTACGTACATGCATCGCGACTACCATTCTGTCTCTTTCTCTTTCATTTGATGTGCAATATACGCGGCGAAATCTAGTGTGTCAGTTGAAAAGAAGGCAACGAAAAATTTTGTTTGAAATATTTGTTCACTCGGCTTGACACGCGTTTTAGCAAAGAATAAATACGACATCGAGTCTCTTCGTGTTTCAGTTGAATTTATATCTAGTTCGTCTTCCAATTCAGCCCTCGATTTTATAATACAACCGGTGGAAGACCACTCGCAACAAAAATGGAAGCGCAAGCCACAGGTTTGTAAAGCATTTGGTTGTGAAATAGCACTTAAAAAATCTCCATTCAATCAAATACTCGGTTGAAAAATAAAAAACAAACACGAAGGCAAATGTACTGACGATTTTTTAAATATGCAACAATGTACATTATCTTGTTCATTCGATTATTATTCACGAGCGGTATTGAATTATTCACACGTATCTCTCGACAGCATCAACAAGATACGAGGGGATCGGGAAAGAGATATGCAGAGGGTGAATATATATGTGCGTCGTGTACATATACATGTATATAGAGCAAATCAACGCCATCGGCATTCGCGATGTCAAGTGTTGGCCAACGAATTATCTACATATCACGAGTATTCGCACCACTCCAACTAAATACGGTCGAAGAATTATCTATTGAATATTTCGATATCGTAAAGAGAGAATTGCACAGAGTATTGCAATAAAATAATGCAATCAGAGAAGAATAGTAACGAATTTCGGAGCTAAAATTCTTTCACAAGGTTCGTCTTTACTGAGATGAAGCATTTTTCATAAAATAAAACTTTTATTGAGGTGGCCATAGATCGTTAGAATTGCTTGATGTGATGTCAACACATTTGGAAAATGTAACATCGAAATAATCGTTTTTTTAAATGACTAGAGGTTAAAAACTCAATTTTGCACTCTCCGGAGCGTTAGAATTTCGCCTGCATCTATTTTTCATTATTGTTATTGTAAAATTCTTCACAAGGACACATCGACATCGAGAGCTGGCAAAAGTGCCTTAAATGTATGAAAAAGTGTCAACTACAATAACTGAAATTCTGTAAATACCGAAAATAATGATATTGAAGTTTGCATCATTGGAACGCAATAATTTTTATATTATTCCTCCTATTTTTAAAAAAATTTGCAATCATTCTAATGTTTCTAGTAGATTTAACTTTCAATTCATAGAAAAATCTTGTCCAATAATCATAGAAAAACTCTGATTGTGAATTTTCGGTTCTATCACAAATTATAAATTATTTTCGTTGCATTCCAACGATGCAAACTTCAACATCATTCGAAAATAATGTAAAAAGCGAGTTAATTATAATTGAAAAATGACCAACTTAAAATTTGTAAAAATTGTGAAAACGCGAGGATTAAAGTTGTTTTTTCCGCTTCGAATGTGTACGAAAGCCAATCAAGCGACACAGAGGGTAGATGATAGAAACTCGTACAGTCCCTAGGGGGCTAAGGGTGGGAAGGATAACGTTATTGAGTAGTTGTTGGGCGTCAGAGCGACATTTCGATACGGGAGGATCACAGTTGGTAACAAATAGAATGCGACAGGAAGTGAAGTTGTGAAAGGGGTGTAGATTCGATCAAATCATCGACGCACGCTATAGATTGAAACTTTTTATTGTTCATATTTTTATGTACGAAAGTATGAATCGAAAGACGTATAGAGAGAAAAAAAAAAGAAGTAGAATAAGAAAAATATGCAGCAAGTAACAATGAGGGAGAGGATTCGGAAACAAAAACTTGATCGTTGATCTCTCACAATGGTTGGAACATGTATTGACGTTTTTTTGAGACCCCGCACGTTCCTCGAGCAGATATGACATGTGTAGTTGGCATTTTAAAAACTTTATTGTTTTTACGTATGTCCATTGGAGCACGGAAGAGAGAAAAAAGCAAAGGCAAAAAATGGAGTGACATGGGAAAAAGAGCAAGAGAGTATTTTTATATACTACGTCGTCATATAAACGCAGTAACAAAGAAAAAGCGACATCGATATTGTCTAAAGCCAATTTCGATTAATCCAAAAAGGACGCAAGCGCTTTTTCTATACTCGATTCATTTACATAGAAGAACGCGAACGCTGCAGACATACGAACTGTACGAGCAGGAATACACACTTCGACAAGATAAAAACAGAGGCGTATGTACGAACAGAAGAGAGAGAAGAGCTCGTTTATCAATATTTGTACATTCTTGAAACTGCTGTTGCCCGATTTTAGTGGATAAAACAAACATCGCAATGTGTCGTATAACATGAGCTGCGGAGGATTCACCGAGGCGAGAGCACAGCATGTGAAACGAGTGCACACTTTGTGTGTTTGCAACTTGTAACAAAAGGACACACGCGTCAAACTCGCAAGCTCCGTTCTTTCTCTCTCGCTTGCCCGCTCGCTCGATCGCTATTTCCATGTATCTTTCTATTTTATTTTTCACCATTTTGACTTTGTTTATACGTTACGTTATAAAAGTTATTTTTTTCTCACCCTCGCCCAGGTATACGTAATGTTAGGCGTTTCGAATATTTTGCTGTTGAAACATTTTTCAATTCTGTTTTCAAGCGTCTCACGTATCACTGCCCAAAAAGGAAAATAAAAATACTCTCATTCAAAATGATAAATAGAAACGTTCGAAAAACACCACCGAATGAAAGCTCGTAAAGATCATTTGTCGAAAAAAAAAAGAAACTAAAAAATATGAAGAAAAAAAAACATCTCACGAATAGTAAGATGAGATAGGACTATGATGGATGACGAGGGTTGTTTCGAAGTACGATATATTTTGGGGTATGAATAACAGACAAATGGAAATAAGAGAAAAATAAAAATACGAAGAAACATCACGAGAGGGAAATACGGAGGCGCATTATATAAATTTTCATTTTCTTTTTTCATTCGCGGGAGTTTTCTTACCAGAAGATGAGCGAGCTTTCTTCTTTGACGAAGAAAGGTGGCGACGAAACAGAAGCAATTTCTTACGTCTAGTGACTCGCCTTTACGTAACACACTTTCATAGTTTTTTGCAATTTTCAAAAAGCTCAGACGTGAAATATGCTCGCACGGGCATATCTCGAAGTAGCAAAATTTTCGTACTTTTCAATCTTATTTTTTGACTTTATACGTCATTTTTTTAGATTTTTCTTGCAAATTTTTCGTCACACACAAACAAATTTAATTCACGCGAGCATGACGAAAAAATTTACGATCCCTGAATGGGAAATTTATGTTTATTTTTTTCTAGGGCGAGCGTGTGTAAATTTTTTCGACCACATAAAGAAGTAGTTACTATGCAGTTAAAAAAAATACAGTTGAGAAAAATGAAAAGCGCTAAATATTTGCATAAATTTATTTGTATATGCGGCTATTTATCACAATATTTAAATATCCACGTCGTCGTCGTCGGCGATTAAATTTTCAAGACGACAAGGGCTCGAAAGAAAAAAAGCCCGACGCACGTGACGTCACAATATTCAAGATGAAAATTGAATATTGGAACGTTTTTTTTTTCTTTTTTTTTTTACTTTTCGCTCTGCCGGGAGAGCAAAAAACAAGACGTTAAAGTGGTAGAGGAAGAAAACGAAGAATAAGAAGAAAAAAAAAAGAATATAAAATAAGAGAAAAAGGCGAAGAAAAATCTCAGGCAAGAATAGCGAGCAGACTGAATCCACTTGAGCTAATAGAGTAAGAGCGAGTAAGGAGGGAACACTTTTTAACGCTAAAATAAAATCCAATTGAATATCAGGCATGTTGCGAACAAGAGAACGTATTCGAGAGGGATGAGAGAGAGAGAGAGAGAGAGAGAAAAGAGTCGGCGACGAAGCTCGCTCTTTAGCAATTGCAATAAAACAATCCCGGCCAAAGAAGCTCGGAGACAGAATATATATGTATATTCTAATCTACAAGCTGTTTCAAAAGTTTAAATGAAATTTTAAAGAAAAAAGTTTTATTTCAACTATTTTTCTCTACAAAACACATTTCTTTTAATCGACGTAGCAGTGGTTGAAGCCTCACCCACGCGAACGAACTGAAATCTCTAACAAGCAAAATGAATGGTAAGTAAAAATGCTTGGACAACTTCCTGTTCGAAATTTCATGATCCATTGTGCGTGTTAATCAACAGATCTTGTCGTTTGTAACGCTCTGTACAAAAGTACAAGATATACGAAAGAGGAAAAGATTATAAAGAGACGAAAGGATGGAAAATACCAGAAGCGAGGTTTTAGCAATGATGGGGGAATAAAATTAGCAAACCAAGAGATAAAGCAAACGAGATGAAAACATGAGTAAAGAGAGAGAGAGAGAGAGAGAGAGGACGAGACAGTATAAGAGCTTTCCAAGAATCTAAGCCCGTCGCTGTCTTTTGAAAATTCATGACACAAAACCGCGTGCTGTATATAAAGAAAAAAAAAGGAACAAAAGGAGTTGGCCAGAGATGTGAATGCCAGACACATTCGACAGAAATAAATGAGAGTCCAGGATTCTTAAATGAACTCAAAATTTCCTCGGCGCATATATCCATCAAGTAAGAGATCAATTTTTATTTCTTTCAGCCCCGCAGTCTAACTTCTCACCGACTCTTTTATTCTCATTTTCGTTGGGGCGTCAAGCCGCGCCACCACCTCTGATTTACCGTACCACAAGTTTATAGGCTCTATCAATAGTACCGCGGTTGACACGAAAAACACCCGGAGGAGAGAAAAAGAGGAAAAGCAGAGAAGGAGGAGGCGGAGGGAGGAGTTGGTTCCGTTGGAATGAAAGCCCTCACGGCTGGGCACGGGAAAATTCAGTAACCTGAAACTCTGGCTCTGTGCTGTATACGTACAAACCATAGCAAGAAGAGAGAATGAGCAGAGAGAGAGAGAGAAAGAGTGTACCCAAACACACAGTCCTCTCATCACTCCTGGTCCTGGGTCATTTCTCTTTCTCCCTTTCTCCCTTTCTCTCTCTCTTCATGGTTGGACTCTCGTTTCCTGTCTCTCCTTTATAAGATATATATATATACATATAGATAACCTGAAAATGGTACAGAGAGAGGGTTGTATGCGGTACGTAGTTATAATAGCGAGGGAACAGTTGGCCAAAAGGTCCTTCTCTCTACCAACCTACGTTAGTACAGTTTCAGCATATTATACGCTCGACTGATCCCATTGCTCCGGGCTTCGCGTCGTCGCTTTTAGCCTCCTGGCCCCTGGACCTCTTTCCTTTCCTACCGCCCTCTCCAACCCCCCATTCTCATCCACTTGCTCCACGCGGCCCTTGTACCTACCCTTTCGAGAACGGATAAGAAGCTTCACAAAGGAGCTTCTCGCCCTCTCGTATCCGGCAGATATATATATTCAACGCAAATCCAACGTCTACATATATTTCATTTATCATAGACTCATATAACCAGATGTAATGGTCTTCTGTGTTCTCTAGAGTACAGATGTAAAGACGCACGGAACAACCTTACATCATATTCGTACAATATTTAAGTATATTGCTTTGAAAAACAAAGTTTTACTTATTGTTCCAAAGAAAAAGTCATTTCAGCAAGTTGGCTCGTTGCATCAAAGTGAAAAACATTTTAATGGAACGTTGCATTCTACGACTTTTATAAAAATCATTTGAAAGTCATATTAATCAATTAATTAGCATCGTCTCTTATGGAGTTATTTATGGAAATATATAAGGAACAAAGAGAATCAAATGAAACCGTGAAGTTTTGCTTATCAAAGTTATTTAATTAATCAATCAGTAGTTAAGTGATTAATTTTATAAATGATTTATCGTTGCTGTAGCTATTCGATGACATGCTGTAAAACGTTACAAGCTTCATTCTGGACGTTTCTAGAGTAAAATAACGTAAGATTTCTGTCAAATATTGAAGTTAGTGATAGCACAGCGTTAATAAGGCCAATATTTGAGCAACTTTACAGCGAGAGAAGAAAAAGTTGTCTGTCAGATCCACAAAAGGACGAGCGAAAAGGTAGCTTTTTCGTTAGGTGTTAAGCAGGCCGGTGGGTGAGATTCGAGGTTGTTGAGGTTGTAAAATAATGTTTTTTTTTGTTTTTTTCGCATGCCAGCCAAGTGGCTGGTTACGAAAGTGCGCTCGCTCTCTCTTCCACGTTGATGTTGAGAGAAATCGAGTCAATCCCTAGGGATCTCTACGATTCAGAATAAAGGCGTGAAACCGTAAGCAGAGCACGCGAAGAGCGAAATGAATTAGTAAAAAAAAAAAAACGTTACGAATTATGTTTCCCAAGCTGTTTTGTAAGGGTAGAAATGACCTCAAAGATTTCTCAATGTTATAACGTCCTGATGAAGTTTCATGATTGCACATTTGAGGAGCAAAAAATTGTTGCGCGTCAATTTTAGTGGCAAAAAATTGGAGGAAAAGAATGAAGAATTTGGTGCGTAAATGATTGCAACGTAATCTGAACCGATATAAAGAGAACTTGGGTAAAATGAGAAACACAATGGGGTAAAATGGAACACCCGAGAAACTGGTTGTCAATGAAAAGATTATTGTCTCGCACAGTTTCACTAAATCGTACAAAACTACAAGATGAACTTTCAATTTTGTGTGTGTTTTTTTTTTTTAATTTATACGTGTTTTGAATGGAACAATAAACTCGGCTGAGGCATAAATAAAAAATGTACATAGACAAAAATAAATTTCTTTTTTTTATCGATTTCTCATTTACTTTTCTGCCGCAGCTTCCCTTAAGTATATAATAAGCGAAATAAGGGTGAAAATGAAGTTTACCATTGTCAGTCAGGAGGCAGCAGTTAGTCGACATTTGTAAAATGTAATTTGCGGTAATTTTGGTGTAAATTATAGAGGCGCGGGTATGGTAAAGGGTGAACTAGATAATCGCACATTGGCGAATGGTGGCACGAGTATATATATACGCGATACCCTCGACGCTAATCATAAAATCCGATTGGAATGCTAAATAGCAAAGGAGATATTGTGGCTCGGCAAATTTACAAACTAATCGGCCAAAATCGATTTTACGAGATACATATATGTGTATATAGAAACACATTTGTATTATATGCATATGTCGCGAGTGCACTATCGCGCGAATAGCACGGGATAATATCGTAAAACTATTTCGCGATCGGTCGGACTTTAGCGAATTTCCAATATCACCTTTCCAATAGCATCGAAAAAATGTCTTGGCCAAGAACTGAGAAAAGAAATAAGAAAGAACGAGAGAGAGAGGGAGAGAGAGGAAAACGGATATTCTGAGTCTTTGAAACTCGAGAAATTCGGTAGAATCCTGTTTCCCTGGGTTTCCTTAGCGAGATGAGTTTTTCAAGGTAGTATCCGCGGCTTACGAACGTATATACATCCATTTTCCTATACGCGTTGGCGGAGAAAATAGCCAAGAGGATAATTAAATTGCAGAAGCTGCGGCAGAGGTGGAAAGATACTCGTAATAATACACAATTTTGTATTCCCTGGTATTTCTCTTTCTCTCGATGTGTCTCTGCGGGCATTTGCTCGTATACCCTTTGTCTTTATTTTTGCGAATAACATAAACGGCGTATTAGAAGCGTGATCAAAAGGCCCCAAGGAACCAACGCGAGTGTAGCTAGACAACAAAAAGAAAAAAAAAAAGAGAGACAAATGTCGTTAGTCAAACCGAGCGTCGACGACGACAAAGGATTAACGAAATTTCCAACACCGAAATTCCAGCCAGTGCGCCTTCCATAACACTATCAGAACTACGGTTGCTCGGTATAAACCAATTTTCTCTGTACAAGCAAAGTACTGGTATCACTGCAGCTCGAGAAATCAAACTTTTTCTCTGGGGACGTAATCCATACGTTTTTACATGAAAAATTAATTAAATAGATTTATTTTCTTGATAAATGTGAACAATGATGACATAACTCATACAAAATTGAGAAAATCGGACGACCAAGAGGTTGTAGTCTTTTTCATTCATGACCCAGATTGAAAAACTCATGTTAGAAAAAAGGAGAAAGAAGCAAGTTACCCTAAAACGACGAATTACGACGTTTATCATTTCTTTTTGTTAATCCCGACAAATTGATACGCTTGAAAAATAGAGAATAGAGACGAATCACCGAAAATTAAAGAGAGAGAGAGAACTGAGCATTTCCATTTTCTCCAAACGATCGATATCCAGTTACTTGCAATTGGAGGACGCGGGGGATATCTGTATGTACTCTGGAAGAGGATGAAACAGAGGGAAAACCGTATCAGAAATCCTGATTTCGATATTTGCATGAATAAATAGAATTTATTCATAGAAACGTTTCAATATACGTCATTTTATCTCCCCCTCAGTCTTCTCCCAGCAATCTCTCTCATTCTTGTGTATATATATCATAAGCATAGTTGGAAGCGAAGGATATCCCTGGCGGACTTGGCCATCCGCGGGGTTCTGACCTCAAAAGTTTGAATGACCAGGAATATTCCGCCAACTGTAATATCCTGAAACACCGACAGAGCGAAAGAGAGAGAGAGAGAGAGAGAGAGAGCGAGAGAGAGAGAGAGCGAGAGGCTGATGAATGGAAACTTGTCCAAGTTTTGCTGCTAAACCATGCGCGAGAAATCCTCTCTGTACAGAAATGTCGAGGGAGAAGCATCAGAAAGAAAGAAAGAAAAAAAAAGTAAGTGAAATCGGAAGCTCCACTTATTTTCTTCTATTTACAGTTGCCCGTAATTAAAATAAGAAATTGAATAGGGTTGGTCTGGTGATATTAGAAAACGAGAACAAAAGTGTAAAAACAACAACATATAAGAAAAGTGAAGTATGGAGGATGTTCAAAATTTATCAAATCCATTGGTGCGGTGGTACTCTTAACGCTTACGTAAGATACGAGAATAAAGAGAAAGAGAGAGAACATTGTTTCACTTACACAAATCTCGTCGCCAACTGTAACTAGATTTGGTACTGTGAGAAAACATGTATCTTGTAGCACCGACGGTGGTGTGTAGACTCAGTCGGTAAGCAATTCTCTCTCTCTCCTCTCTTTCTCTCTTTCGCTTTATTCGAAAATGAGAACGAGAAAGAGAGAGAGAGAGAGAGAGTTTCAGGATGCTGCTACATTGTGTTTTACTATTGCTGCTCAGCAGCCGCACCTTACTTTCAAAACTCCAACCCCTCTCGTCGCGAGAGTAGCCGTACATTTCTCTTTCTCTCTCTCTCTCTCTCTTTCTCTCTCTTCCTTGCTCTCTCACTTTGTACGTAAGTGCAGCGCCCCTAACGGTTAACGATAAATCACCGTTGCAGTACCCAAGAGCCTCCTTAACCCCTCGTCCTTTCTCACCCCCATCCCGCGTCCTCCTTTTCGTGGGTTCTCTCTTCGCGGCTGAACGAGGCAGAAGTTGGCGTATATAGTAAAGTTACACTTCTACACATGCGAACACAGTCACAACACATACACGCACAGATATAAACAGTCAATACACATCTCGCGGGGATAACTCGTACTTGTGCGCAGTTAAATAAATAGGACTGTTAAAATCATAATGGACTCTTGGCGTGAGAGAACGCAGTGATTGATTCGCTTGAAATTCTGCCAACTATAACGTGCACTTTAGCACAATCCTACATACCTACGTGCTTGTATATAAAGGGTGAGGCGATAACTATTAGCACCGGGGCAATATCTTTGATCGAGTAATAGGAAAAAAAAAAAAAAAAGTACTTAGCACCGAAAATTCTACGCTCTAAAATGCTTCTTCAGTTGGTTAGCATCATCAGAAACTCAGAAAAACTGCTTTCTGCTCAGCGATCGATACGCGAACCGATGCATGACTAAGCGGTCACCCAACCAAGTACTGATCTCACTCGAGGCTGCTTAACTTTGCTTATCATTCGCAGCTCACATTTGTTGAGTAATAATGTTGAATTTAAGTCTATGACATCGAAAGTAGAATAGTGCAAGTAGTTTTTTACGAATTTGAGATATATTCAACATAATCTGCAATATCCCACATACGCTACACTTGCTCGACGTTCAATCGTTCAACGGTAGAGTTCAACGATTGTGAGCATATGAAAAATAATAAACACGAATTCTCGTTTGGAAAATCATGACGAGAATTCGATCTTTTTTGTTAGCGTGAATTGATTTCTCTTTTAAATTTTATTTCAACTATGCTTTCTGCTGGATGCAGCACTGAAAATGAATTTTTCGGGTATGCCAATTAATCGGAGTAGCTCGAGCTCTTTGTTACCTCTTCTTTGTTCCGTCCAGCATAAACACACTCGCACGTACACATAGAGACACACATACGCAGTAGGAGTGACCGGAAATAAAATTGATTGAAAGCGTCGAATCATGAAATGAAATTGCCATACAATCTTTAGCCACGAGAGGATTGTTTGATGCGGGAGCATCTCTTTGATTTCATAAACAAATCAAATTTATGGCTTTTGTTTCGTGAGCACATAGAAAATCTACGGTATGACGAAAAAAAAAAAAACAAAAAACAAAAAACTAAAGTTAAATGCAAAACTTCAATGCAGAGTGCACATTTATGCAGTTGGAAAGTTTATTGAGCCAAAAACGCGCTGCGATCCTTTATTTAATTATTTATTGTTTGTTTTATTTATTTGCTGAAGCAGCGTGGGGCAAAATGAAGGGTGAAAAGGAGGAACGGGGCTAAAGGGAGAAGCGACTCAAAGCAGATATACATCGCGTAATGATCCCGGGAGGTTTTCATCGTATCTCCTCTGCTGGCGTGAGAGGTACCACCAATGTTCCCAGATGAAGAGCAAACGAGAGAGAATATGAGAGAGGACCATATTGTTGTTACGCTTTCAGCGTTTATCGCCAACTAAATTAGCGACGACATATTTTATGTGCGCGTCGATGACAAGAGGGAGGTGGGAGGGAGGATAGTTTATAGCTAGCATCGTTGTATAACGTGGGTGAACGTTGAAACGGTGCAGCACGGCAGTATGCTACGCGGTAAATATCGCCCTGCTGTAGCCTGGCAGAACAACCAAATATAGTAAATATACATATATAGATAAATTTACTAGATGCTTCATATATATCAACATATAGGGTGTCCCACCTTCAATTATCCATGCGGTTTCAACTGAATTGTTTGCAAAATTTTTAATCGATTCTTCAAAGTCAGATTTCATTCTGAAAACTTAGAAATTATCTAGAGACGCGACAGCCGTCTTGACGCCAAGTACACGAAGAACAGTGTCGCAAATGGCCCAGTCAAAAGTTGCTCCGCGTATCTATACTTCAGAATTTACGTATATTTGCAATGATAAAACGGTAATTAGAGGGAAAATGCGCATAGGACCAAACTCGACGAACATTCAATTTTCTATAAAAAAAGGAATTGACGATATTTTTCTATCTCCAATAGTTTGGATGTGAGACCAGCTGGAAGAACAATCTGATGGAGTTGGAAAGCAAAGTAGAGATCTTTTTTGGAGCTGCATTGAAGAATATTGTTTAAAAGATTGAAAATTGCCACTAGAGACGTTTTTGTAAGGAATTTTGTGTCATATAAATACGAGAACTTATTGATTTGAGGTATTTACTAATAATTCAGTCGAGATAAGAGGCTGCATGAATGTTTACGGTATTAGATTTTCTCTTGGAATTTATGAAAGAATTTCAGGTTAAATTGTAAAGTATTCGACTTAGGACACCCTGTAAACATATATATTTGAATAGGTAGCACTGGGGGAGACTATCGGAGACCGAGGTAACTGCCATGACGCTTAATAACGAGTGTATGCAGTCCGGAGGATGCGCAAGAGAGCCAGGAGAGAGAAGAGCTAGAGAGAGAGCAAGGGAGAGTGAGAGACAAAGAGAGAAAGGGTGCTCATGGAGCTTTACATGCTGCGACTAACAAGCTCATTTGCGTTATGGGCGCTCGCCGAAATCGCCTCGAAAAATCAACGAGAGGGAACAAAACGGTGGCGTGTGCGATTCTCGCGTAAAGCGATCACAAACCAAACAATTGTCGACGCAAAACGCTTCATATCCTTCCGAACGAAATACATCGTGTGTGTGTGTGTGTTGCCTGCACAAACGAAGTATTTGCTATGGTTTTCACTGTAGGCATATAAATTTCTCCAGGGGGTAAATTTGTTCACGCTACACCCAGGTGTTTCCAAGATGCGCTCGCATCTTAATTGGGATAATACGACTGTTCTTGACAAAGTACCTGAGTATATTGTTACCCTAGACGCTCACATATCAACTAATGCGAACATATTCACTATTTTTTAAGTTTCGAGTAAAAAAAAAAAATTTATATACTCAACGTTTAATTGCATTTAATGTTGCAACTTTTTTAAGCGAAAAATACGTTAAACGTTTACGAGGGAGTGTATTTTTCTCTCAGGGAATTCTCAATCTCAATGCAGGCAGGCGTTTCATTTTTCTTTACCATTTATAAGTAGTTTTTTATAAGTTTAAATTTATAAGTTTTTTTTTTTTTTTTAATGAGCTTGTTGAATAACTCAATTAACTTTACGAATACTGAAATCCAAGAAAAAATGTCGAACAGCGAAAAGGAGGTTTTTTGAGTACATTTATAGGTGTGAAAACAAAACGAAGTGAAAAAATCAATGAAGCTGTGTGTTGTCGAGTTTGTACCAATCAAAATACCCTCGAAAATACGTGAAAATGGAATACTGTTAAAATACTAAAAGTTGACCATTTATCGTAAGCACTTTACAAAAAAAAATCACTGTACTCTTTTTTTTCTGGATATGGAACTCCATCAGTCCCTCATTCTCTTTTTATTGAAATCCTCTTTAAAATTGTACTTTGTTTCTGGATTTTTAAATGTTTTTTCATTGCCCATCGGTTTTAGTCAATTTTTCATCCAAATCTTCACGTATTTTTACAATTTCGACATTTCGATCGTTTGGGGATTTCGGTCATTTCGAGTTTTCGGTAATCAGGTTCAAGAGTTTTGGAGGAAGAAGTATAAAGTTATCATTTTTTCGAAAAAAATCAATTTGGAGAAAAATATTGAAAATGCAAAGTGTGTTTCGTGAAATAAATTTTCTTACGACTCGACGATACGCAACTATTTGTCTAACTGATTGACATTAAAATATGAAACAATTTTCGCACGGTCGATATTAAATTGCTCATTATTTCTGCAATTCATAAAATGTCAAAAATCTTTCAAAATTATTGCAAGTTCCAAATAACTGCATTTTTGTCCTGTACGAAAAATAGCGATAAACAGGAGAAAGGGGCACGAAAAATATTCTGGAATTAGGTAAAAGTCCACTGCAAGATTTGGATGAAGATTGGAAAGCCAATAATCATTAGAAACAAAAAGGACGATGTAATAAAACTGTAGAATAAGAAAATCAAAACTTACCGATCTCCTGGTTCGTGATTCTCGCATGATTCGGTTGAACGAAGGTTCCAAAGCAGACTACGATGATGAGAATGATGTGACGGCAAGATCGAAGGGTTCCGTTGACGAGAAGGAGGTTGTTGATAGTGTCGAAGGATCTGCCGATGGCAGGTTTCTTCCGTGAGTTACACATTGCACTTTCTATTACTTAAAAATATTGTTTATTGTATTTTTTTTTTAATCTTTCGATCGTGTGTCTGTTGTACGAGGAATGAAGGTCGGATGTTGACGACGAGGGTTAACGATGGGAGGATGCAGAGAACACACGTAGAGGTGGAGAAAAGTACTTGGAACGGGGGCGCCAGGGCTCTTGACTCGACGAAGCTTTTCACTAGAGCTTGGTTCGGTGAGGACAGAGGGAAGAGAGAGAGAGAGAGAAAGGGTGACTCTCTCAACCCCTGGATAAGTAAGTTGTTTCTGTCTTTGTCTGTCTTGGGTGAAAGACGGTAATAAACAAAGGGGTATCCGCGCACCCCCTTTTCGCACTTTTCTCGGCCACGCTGTAACGCCCACTCGAGGTCAGACTCTCATCTCCCAATTTCTGCGCCACAGCGAAGCAATCCAGGAGTCCGAAGAGTGCCTCTTGTTCTCTCACTTGCACTGTATAAGGGTTGGGACCCTCGGTGTGTACAAGAAGCAGGCTTTTCTATAGTGTTAGGTTCCTCACATTCGTCACTCACTAGTTCTCTTTCTCGTCGCTGTGTTTCAGACTCAGATCTTTGTGTTTACGCACACAAAACACACAAACACGTAAACACTGACACAAAAAAAAGGGGAAACACAGATACAGAAGCACACACGAACAAAACCGAGTGGAGGTCTCTCGATGCACGTTGCTTTCTTCTTTTACCGGTCGACTCTCTTGCCCACGTGCTTCAACTCGACGAGTCTCCTCTACTAGCACCCGTCGGTGCTCGCGCCCTCTCGGGCTTCCTTCGCGTTCGGCTTAATTGTAGAGGAGTCTCTGCCCCCCCCTCCCTCTTCCCACCGTCCCTCGAACCCTCCCTTCTGCGTCTTTCCCTTGACGTACCCTCTGGTAACCAAAGCACGAGCTTCTTCTGGATGTTTCGAATAATTTGTGGCCCTTACTGCTGCTTTCGCGCCCTCGCAGTTCTTCCCCAAAAGCCCCAAAACCCCCAGCAAAAACCCCAACCCCAAAAACTCGTGTCACTCACTCCCCAAGTTCCACTTGTTGTTTGCACCACTCGGTTGCGGGAAAAAAGATCTCCGGACAAGAGTCTATCTGTCTGTCTGTCTGTCTGTCTGTCTCGTGCCTCTTGGCGTCGGGCACTCTTGGGGGCGCGTCACAGCCGAGGGTGATTGCCCACGACAACAGTGATGACGACGATGGCGACAGCGACCGCGACGGCGACGGCGACGCTGCTCTCTCGCCGATCTGAAGACGAATGTTGCTTTAAGTGCGTGACTAACACACTCTTAGTATACATTTATACATCTCGAATATACACAAAACCACCACTTTTACTATACATCATGCTGTCGGGCAATATATGGCGATCTATTTTACTAAGAGAAGAAGAAGAAGAAAAAAAAAACAAACAAACTATATTGTACATGAGTGCGGTCGCTTCACTGATGATAAATCCTGGAAACGGACTATTTTTCATCAATAAAAGCTTCGGAATAAATTACTTTTTTTTATTTTTTTTATCGACATGCAAAAAAGCGAAAAACGTATTAAATGGAGCTTTTATAAGGCTTTTTGTAACATTAAAGTTATGGTTTCGTCAGTCGTTATCAATTCGTATTGTCGACCAATATTTGAACGTGTGCAATCAATTTCATACATAAAGTCCGGATTCCTCTCTGAAGCTTTACATCGATAAAACATAGTAAATATAAATGTATTCAATAACTCGCAGATGCAATATTAACGTAAGCATACAAACAGATAAAAATAACTGTGTAAAACCACTCTACGTTTATGGTACTTTGGATACTGAGTAAAAAAAAAAAACGAGTTATTTGTTCGTGTTTGTACTTTGAGAGAATTTGTGCCAATAGTGAATGAACGCGAGGTTGTATTTGCTTCTCCTGCTCCTTGCAAGCTCGAGGGCACGATTAAAGGGATCAGAAGGCCGATATCGCTAAAGAATTATCCGATAAAAATAGGATTTATCCTATCTCTCGCGAATACTGAACATTATACATATATCGAGACGAAAAAGAAGATGAGCGGGGAGAGGGAGTACCACGAGCCAAGAAAGTTTCGAGGAGGATGGTGGCGTGCATCTAGCACACGCCTCAAGGATGAGAATGTATAACGGAAAAGATAGATAGACAAAGAGAGAGAGAGAGAGATAGTGAAGCGTATTCGAAAGATCTTTGCGTTTCTGTACGGATACACAGTCATAGACGACAGTCGGAGGAGTTGAGGAGGAAAAAAAAACAAGAACGGCGCGAGAGTTGGGAGTACGGAACTACAGGTATATATTAGTGGTTCGCTACTATATTGTAGCGTATTGAGGCAAAGATCGAGATAAAGAGAGGAGAGAGAGAAAGAGAGAGACGCCCCAGGGATAAGGATATGAGACTCGAGAGCACACACAGTGCGGAAGAAAGAGCCGAGAGAAACTCTTATATACTCCTCACCAACTAGAAGGAAGTGGATCTTTTCTTCGGGACTTTAGCCACTTTTCCAACTCTACGATTCTTCATCTTCTTTCTTTCTTTCGTTCTCTCTCTCTCTCTCTCTCTCTATCTATCTCTCTTCTTCTTTCTTATTTCTCTGTCTCTCTCGATTCTTTCGTGAACGGTAGCACACCCTATCGTTTTCCACACTTATTCGCTTTCGCTCGTATGATCAATCGAGACCAAAAGGCCAATGTGAAGACAAAGAAAAAAGGTGTGAAAGTGACTAAAAAAAATAAACGATCGAAGCAAAGTGCGTAGTTATTGAAGGCTGTTTTTGGAGGTTGATAAACACGACGTAAGGAATAGTCAAAGTACCAAATGACAAGATATATATCTAAATGACACTCATTTTTCACACTCTTAGCTCCCCTTAATGGTCGAAACGTTATTCATCGAATGACCCATGGAGTGTGGGACGCGCGTGAGTCGAAATAAAACATGAACGCGGCCGAAAACGAGTATCAATTTGTTTTCCAAAAGGAATACGGAATTCCGTGACTTTGAGCATTCTCAAGAGATGAGAGAAACACAAGAAAAGAGCGAGATAAAGCCGAGAAAACGTTGAAAAAGAATAATAAATAAAATAAACATAAATAAACTGCATGATAGAGAAAGTACGAGAAAGAGAATGAGAAGCAAAGTCTGTGCAAGACACTAGGCTTTTTCTACCCCACGGAGCAATCGGCATGATTAAAAGACAAAATATTACCGCGCATCCCATTCGTCCAAGACTTTGGATGATAAGTATATGGCTGTGTGTATATAAGGCAGCAAACTACACGTACATATATATATATGTTTTTTTTTCGTTAGTGCAATCCGATTCCCTCGTGAATCTCCAACATTCCCTTGCATGGTTGTCGCCACTTTGTTTTTATTCCACACTTTACTTTTTTTACCTCCTCAGCTTTTCGCTGCTTCACCACCAAATTTTCTCCTTCTCTCACTCTCTCAAACTCTCTCATTCTCTTTGCGCGCTCCCTTCCACAGCTTGGAGAATTGCTGGGTGGCTAAATTCTTTTTCGCGGTCAGCTCAGTCACCGCAATTTCTAGCGGATAATAACGCCCCGCAGATTTGATATGTACCATATAGAAAATTATTCGCGAGCAGTCCACCGGACAATTTTCAATGCTATCCATTTTGGTTTACCAAAAAATGAACAGATTGAGGTATAGATAAAGGACCAATCGAAAGTTAAATAAATCATAAAAAAATTTTAATCTAATTTGAAATTTTTCGATCAACCCGTTTGTTCTCGAGATCGATTAAAAAACTTTGTGACATCATAAAACTGTCATAATGAAGAATATAAGAGTACAGTAAGGTTCGTGCTGACTTTTTCGTTTAAATACTTGTTTTTTTTTGTTGTTTGATGACTTTCATTTTTGATTATTTGTTTCTTGATTTTCTGAATCAATGAACGTATGAAAAGTCATGGCGAGGGATATATGAATAAAAAAAAATAATTCAAAGAATATATTGTATTAGGATTTTGACCGCGCTTTCAAATGACAGCCATTTTTGGACGAGTGCGCAAACATTTTTGTGCGCATATTTCTTTCAAAAAAATGATAAGGGATCGCGTCATATTAATTTTATTTGTTCTCTTGTTACGTATATTTGAGATTTGAAATGGCATTTCGTTGCATAACCGTTGCGATAACCTTAATAATCTAATGAATGTGGCATCGAAGAAAAAGTCTGCAAAACCTTTTCTCCCTGGAGAATTATGCATTTATCAAGCGTGTGAATTTTCGCTAGGAATTTGCGGAGGTGCAGTGTCTATATAGAGGAGCAAAAAAAAAGAGGAACAAGAGAGAGGCACGAGCTGGAAAAGAGCGGAGCTCCATATTTTTTCCCAAAGTTGGCGAAAAATCCATTTTTCCCCAGAAGGCTCTGTAATACGCAATTTTCCCCGGACGTCATTCGATTATGCATCAATTCCCGCTGGCGGGTGAACGCTCGCGTGGGCATGGCTTGCGAAGGAGAAAGAGGAGCGAGTAGGTAGGCAAGCTGCTTCGTCGCGTGCATCAATTTTTCTCACCATCGTCTCGATCGTTGGACAGAACGAGGGGTAGAGACATTTTTCTCGATAGTAGTAGAGCTTCCTCCATTATTTATCGTTGTGTACGTACACACCGTCGATCGATGTATACGTGTGTATTCATATACATTACTATAAACTCGATGTACATGAGATATTCGATCCTAAGTGGGTCTCATAGAATGCCTAGCCAAACAATTTTCGCTTCAGTACCTGCTCGTGCTTCACTACATTTTTTATTTTTATTATTTATAATATGAATTTACGGAAAATCTGTCGGGTACAAAAATGCGAAAAATCACCGGTAATTATTTACTTTAGCTGACCGACAGCGATAGGTGCGCGCTCGGTGTACGGTTCCGGCGATCACTAAGTTAAGCAACCTCGAGTAAGGTCATTACTTGGTTGGGTGACCGCTTAGACATGCATCGGTTCGCGTATCAATCGCTGAGCGGGAGGCAGTTTTTCTGAGTTTCTGATGCTGCTAACCAAATGAAACTCAGTCTAAATATTGCTGCCTGTATCGGCCAGGATTTTCCATAGTTTCCCTTGGCCCTCGTGCAAATGCGATGCAGTAGTGCATTAGGAAAGAGTATCTGTGGGCAACACTCTGGGTGGCACTTACAGGAACAGGAACAGTGAAGTGGGGGAAAAATTGAGATTGAAGTGAAGGGATGAAGTCGTAAAAACCCGCAAGGGTATACGCAGGAATAATAAAAAAAGCGAATATATACATCTTTACTTTTTATCCGCTTTTCTCAAAAGAAAAAAACGGCTCTAAATTTTTGTCCATCATTATTCATCACTAAAAATAGTAACCTATGTATTATTATGCTGGGGAAAGACTTCCAACGCCATAAAAAAAATGTATGTATGATTTTTAACACTGTATTGGTGCAAATAGTTTAGTTTCGGGGCACTTCGAGGGTGTGTGAGCGGTAGCTACCCCATCCACCGCCATACAAATCATCTTCTCCCTCCATGAAGTGATTGCTCATACCGAAATAAAAGCGATGGCTGAAGAGATTTTTGTTATTTCATCATATTTGGGAAAAGTGACTCAAGTAAATAATTATTGCATAAAAAAAAATGTACATTACAACAACGAAAAAAATGCTATGCTTGAAAAGTGCATCATCGATCTTACACGAGCCAAGTTTTGTCTTAAGGGCAGAACGACGAGGCTGTAGACTTCAGTTGCAAATAGCACTATTGCACGACCTTCGCTTAGTACGTCAATATGCTGTCAGTCTGACATAAAAGAACAAAACGTTTAAAGAATCCCCATAAATCTGTGCTGTCACATCGTCGTCGTTGTCGTCGTAGCGTGACGAAAAATGGCAGACACGCAGTCTGAATTTTTCGTGAAACTGTTGCATAAGTTATTTTCTATAAACAACAGAGTAGGATATTTTTAAAGTTCACACATAAGTTGAACATAGCGATATATACGATAAATGAACTTATTTCTTTGAATGATAATGAAAAATGTTAAATTTCTTAACGAATCGTGCAGAAAATAAATTAAAAAGGAAAAAAAAAAAAGATTGCTGCCCTCCAGTGCCAGTGCTAATATTATTTTGAGTTCTTAATATGGCTGCGGAAAAGTGGTAAAAAGAGGGCTCTATTATTTTATACAGTTTCGCAGAATCTCTCCGATTGCATTTATATTTCTTCGCCTTTCTTTTTTACTTTGATTTTCAATCTGCCTCGATGTCGACCATTTTCTTGTCAGCGTTTCAATTAGTCGATGTTATTTCGACGGTAAAGGATAATTCAATTTTGTACATATTCGATCGTTTTTTATTTCTTTTTCACTCTGTTTTTTCTCCGTTTTTTTTTTTTTCCACTTTGGACAAACTTTCCTCTCTAGGTTGTCTCTCAATTCGAATGGAAATACAAAAGGTCGGAGCACGCGAAGGCAATTCGAGGTGACACGCGGACGCTGGAGTGGTGAAATTGAGGCTCGCGGAAGTATTCAACCCCTCGCGGAGGGAAATACATGTGATGGGCATATATATCACGATTCACCCAAATATATAAATATATGCGATCTATGCATGTATGTGCAAACGTTATATGACGTTCGGATTCAACGCACTCGGACGCGTGACGAATTTATCGACTTTTCTTTTCCAACGAGAGGAAGAATATTTAGTTTAGGAGAACGACATCGCATCGTGGCCCAAAATCATCGTAGAGCCTGTTTTTTTTTCTTTCACTTTATCGACAGTGTGTATTGACTATACTCTGATACATCCTGTGTATGTGTAAAAATAAAATGGCCAAAATGTTATTTTTCAAATAAATTTCGTACCATAGAGGCTCCAAATATCGTAGCAATTCCGAGCTGGGCTGAATGAGTGGTTTTTTCTTTTATTGAATTTTTCGAACTTTGCGCTTCCCACGGTCGAATTATTTAGTCAAATGTACACTCAACCGAATACAATGGAAATGACACAAAATTTTCCATTACTTTTGTGAATAAATAATTTGATGTATCAACGTAAGAGACGCAATTTAATTAATATTCTATTGAGGTGTTTTAACAAATTATTTCATAAACGATATGGAGACAAAGCATTTCATGAACAGCAACGAATGTATGGTAATGAGGCTTGCCTGTGTGCCGAAAAGAGAACTAAAACGATGTCATTATTATTAAACAAAACTTTTGTTGAGTATTTCAAAGGTGACTGGTATTCATATGGTTTCAAACTACGGACCGCAATTTGATAATATAGTTCGGGTTAATAAATTCTTGAATAACAAAACCGATTTAGATGACAGGGCAAAAAGTCGGTAGTTTGCTGCCTATGCGTGGATTCTCAATTCATTTTAATTGCTTTCTTTTGTTATGTTTTGTTTTATGTTTTGTTTTTTTTTTTCCGTACTTGGTATCGAGTACCTGCCACGACGCTGGGTTTCTATTGTTGAGAGAGTATAAGCAACAAACTGTTGATGTACAGAATTCGCATGGTCCGATGGTATCCGCGAGCCTGGCAGCTTTGTTCATTTTTTATTCATACCAATGTACTCTGTAACGAGAGTTAAGGTTGGGAGATCAAACGAATTAATCATTTCATTGTGAAATATGGAGCGAACATAAATGCTCTGGCAAATGATATGAGGCGGCTGTTAATAAATATCGCTTAAATCTTAGTTGTTGGTTCAAACAAGCACGCGCGAACAAATCAATTTATAGCAGGAGTCACAGAATTGAAGGTCATTATTGTCAATATGGAGTTGCGACGACAATAATGGCTTCGAATATTCGATATACTTTGATGCATGGCAGAAGGAAGTTTGAAAACTTTATGGTATGACGGAAAAACAAGATTTTCTATATTAACCTCTTTATACGTTCAAAGATTATTCGATAAAGCCACTGTAGCATTGTCATATTCTTATTAAACTGTAATCGTCAGCGTAAAAGCCGTTGAATAAACTTGCTTGAAAAAACCAATGGTTAAGTGACGATCCGATATTCAGTGCCTTTTGCTTTGTAAAGTATCTCGAGAGTTCCGCGCATCGCGATGTGCTCCTTCTTCCTATTGACCCCTTTTTCACCCTTTGAGTCCATCATAGTGAACAAGACAAAAGCATCGAATCTGGTCTCAAATAAACACAATAACGATACTATACAATATCCTTTTCTTTATGAAATTCACTGAATGGTGAGGAAGTTAAGAGGCAGTAAGAGACACCTTAAAACAACGCAATAAAGACTTAAATCTCTTTTTCGTTACTTGACTGATGATGGAGCAAGTCCATGGCAGTCCGATCGTGATAATTGCCATGTTTTCTGCTTCCGTGATATTTAAAAAGATATTGTACTGAATTGGTCTGTTATTTAATGATAACTTTCGAGTTTAAATGATCGATCTGCTGCTGAAATTAATCACTGACTTGTTTCCGAGCTGTACAACAGGCAAATGCTAATGATTCATTTGATCGATATTCTAATTTTGAATAAATCAGGTTCGAAGTTTTTTTTTTCACTAAATCGTTATTGACCAAGAGATAAAAGAAGGTCTTCGTTTGTTGTGTGTTAAAACTAAAAATTAAAAACTCATCAGCGTTTTCATGGATGAATATTTAAAAAGACATCATTGCAACTTGGAATTTCATCGCGAATGGACTTTGCGTTGTTACTTAACCTCCAATTCTAAGACCCCCCGCATACACGTGCGTATATATACATATATTATACACATGTGTATATTTGTTTGAATGCAATGGGCAGACGACACTGCGGCGGGGACTCAAGAGTATATCTCTTGAGACAGAAAGATGTGAGTTCTCTTGTGTATAACTCTCGTAAAGACGCACACACCCTAACGGGGCAAGCAATCCCAGCATCAGCTACTTAAACATAGCGTGTTACACTCGAGAGACAAACAAGCTATCCGTTCGCATCTCGACCACTTGAAGAGGAACGCACTTGAGAAAACGAGAAAAAAATAAATAACGAAAAGAGATAGAAGAGAGAGAAAGAGAGAGAGAGAGAGAGAGAGAGGGAGAAAGAGGAGGAAGAGCGATACGTTACAGCGACGAGTCATTGTACCCTGTACCTTTTTTTATTTGTGAAGCACATGTTGAGATATGCATCGAAACGAGGCAATTTTTCAATTTCTTAATCTACACATTTCATATCGATGCCAAGAGTAAAAAATAAAAGAAACAAAAAATAAGAGCGGAAAGAGAAAGAGTAGATTGATGGACTGTAGAATTTTTGAATATCTCGATAGCATCAAGAAATAAAAAATGAATACAGAGTATATAGTAAAAAAGCCTAAAATCTTCAACCAAGAGAGCACTTCAATTATTTAGAAAAACGAGAGTTTTAAAAAAACTCATGTATAAAATATGATGTACGATGGTTTTTAAAACCTCCGAAAAATTGGACTGAATTTCAATAAATTTCGATGGTTTCCCCGATCAACTTTGTTGTTTTCTGTTATATTTTTTGACGAGATACATGAACTTGGCGAAAATTGATGTAGAGAAATAAGAAAAAAAATGATGAAGGAGCAGCAGGGAGGCGAGAGTTAGTTCGGGGCCGCCTAGTAATTATTATAAATCAATATTGCCGGTAATTAATGGGTTCGGTGTGTTGAATCTTCGGGTCTTTGCTACACATCGCTCTATATGTATAAAAAGACGGGTGTACAAAGAATTTTTTTTTTCTTTTCATAGCCGAGATTGAATCTGTCGCTGAGGTCATAAAAATAAATAATCTCTGCGGCGGTACACTCCGCTATACGACACATACTATAATGTGTATTAGTACAGTGTATTTATCTTAATGTATACAGGTATATCTTGTTCGACTGACACCTATCAGTACATACACATACATGATCTATATATATATATACAGACGAACGAAGAATTCGGTGTACATCACAAAATGGGCAAGCATCAGTATCGCGGAGCACGTAATCGAGAAACACGTTCGCTCACATATATAACACACACACACAGGCACGAGTAAACATCGACACACAGACACATGAGGCTGGCAGGACCAGGGAGCAAGTAATCGACTTTTTCTCGGCTCTGCTCTGGTGCGCGCTTGTGTGCTCCTTTATGCCATCATCCCGGGCAGTGTGCACTTGCGAGGGATCGCGGGCGAGAGCACCCGGCAGGTGTGAGATAGGGTTCAAGTGAACGAGGAGCAACGAAGAATGCGAATAAAATAAAAATAAACCAAATGAAAAAACTATTATGTATTAAAATATTTGATGAAGTAGTTTAAAAAAGTGGTCAAGTATATGATTTAGAGTTGGCTGAAGTTAAGTTCGTCACTTAACTGTAAATGCCACTTTTTACTTATCATTCCTACGATGTTTAAGGTCTATAATACTGATGAAGGGAAACGTTGTTGGATCGATCGAATATCTCATTATGGGGCGGTAATGATGTTGTATAATCATTGCGATTACATAATAATTCACGATGTAGTCGTGGGAGCAACACGAGCCTAATGGGCGGGCCAACGCTGGTCACCAACCGTTATAGTCTTCGGGTTCGTTAGACGTATTGGCATATCAAATTTTATTTCAATATTGTAAGAACTTATTGTTTGGACTAAAGAAACTGCAAAAAAAAAGTTGCTACGACAGGAAAAAAAGCGTATGCGGAAATAAAAATCATTGAAACAACGTTAAGCCCAAGTTTTCAGACAATCTTTACGCATCAAAGATGTAAGGAATGTGAAAACTGATCTCCCCCCGCTCAGTCATCGCACTCCTTACGTTTCGAGTCAACGCACTTCGAGATACTTGCGCTTGGTACGGGTGTGCACTAAAGCGTCACATCTATTTCGTCGTTTGCTAATTTCTCATCCTGAATCCCCACTCCTCTGACGCCATCCCATCCCCTCATCGCAACTAACTCTCTCGCGCTCTGGGAAAAGTTTCTCATCGTGAATGATGAAATGTTCCACAACTCACCGAATGAAAACTGTTTCGAGATCTAATGTATACCGAGACAAGAAAGCTGCCTCTCTCTTTACCCATGTCTCGTTTCTCCCTACGGAATAAATGACAGTGCGCATAGAGCTCGAAATTTCAAGCACGTTTCCGGGGCTTCGGCACTTGTTATAGCCACTCAAAGTTTATGAGATTTTTTTTTAAAACACAAACTTATTAGTACATTTAATACGGGACTGCGTTTTCTTTTGAATATAAAAGTTCACAATGTTCTTAAAGCTCAGGATTCTCAGAGCAGGCTATAAACACGACAATCTTCAAGGCAGATTTCTAAGGACATTGAAGGAAGGTTCGAGTTTAGTTAACATGAGCACGAAAGGCTAGTAATATAAGGAAAAATAGAAAGACATAAAGATAAACGAAAGTACACATCTCTGTAATAAATTAAAGGAACGAAACGACGACGATTCCCATTCTCCTGATGCATGACAGCACATTTCATGATATTCCATTTTGACAGCGATGAAAGTTGCAGAATACACCTTTGTGTCTATTTAGCAATTTTCAAATAATGCAGTTTCAGCTAAAGCTTGTAATTGGATGGTGCCCGCTTAGTTATGAATCGGTTTCCATATGGATCGTCATTTCGAATGTTAGTTGATTTCGATGACACATATTCCACAAAGTATAATGTAACGACGTGAAAAACTTCACAAGTATTCACCGTCTCGTAGATAAAATAAACTTAGAAGTCTTGTGCTCATATATATTATTTATTTTTCATTATTCCTGCGTATACCCTCGCGGGTTTTTACAACTTCATCTCATCACTTTAACCCGAATTTTTCTCCCACGTCACTGTTCCTGTTCCTATGAGTGCCACCCAAAGTGTTGCCCACAGATACTCTTTCCTAATGCACTACTGTATCGCATTTGCACGAGGACCAAGGGAAACTGTGGAAAACCCTAGCCGATATGGCTTAACTTTGTGATCGCCGGAGCCATAAACCGAGCGCGTACCTATCGTTGTCGGTTTTCTTGTGCTCATATAATTAATGGACATACAAAAAGGGAGCATTTTTTGTAATTGAGTACGAATGGCCCGAAGTGGTTTGCCCTTTTTCCATATTTTCACTAGTCACGCATCGGCCACAGGCCGTTTTACGCTTTCGTGTTTAAAATTGTTGGTATAACGCCGTTTTATACGAGAGAGTGAGAGAGAGAGAGAGAGAGAGAGAGAGAGTAGCTCAACGTGGATGCTCGCCAGACCCGTAAACCATCAACCGTACATATATTTTCATTACACGCTCGAACCTCGCGACCATGCAGCTATAATTTCAACGACAACGAGATAATTAATCCACGTTAATTTATCAATGCTATGTATATACTGAGCAAACCGGACGCGGCTATGCGAAATTGTTTGGATTTTAATGGTGTACATACGAAGAGATGAGGCTTTCTCTTTTCCCGTCTCCCGGAAGTCGGAACGAGGGATTGGCAACCGGGAAAATGGTATTTCAAAAATATCCATATGAATCGTAAACCCCGAGGCTTTCCAACTGCATCATCCCCGCCCCCCCCCCCTCCCCCAAACGATCGATCAAATCACGATTCGACTATTTCAAACGATACTCACTGCATTCCACTCAAATTATATATCACGTACAATGAAACCTCTGTAAATACAGCTACTCGCAAAACTCGCACTCGAGATCCATAGGATAAGCAAATGGTCGCTGGTTCGACTACAAAATTTCCTTTCAAAGAGGAACATTCAAGGACCGCGGGTATCGAGTCAAGTAGGACATTGCAATGTAATATTCGATGTTGATATTTTTTTCCACCAGACTAAATGTTCAGATTGGCGGATCAGTTTGATATTTATTTGTGTTTTTATTTTTCCATGTTCTCTCTGTACTGACGGAGTTGAATGTTTGGCGAATGAAATAAAAGTCATGGAAAAAAATTTAATATTACCGTTTAATTTCACAGATTTTTTTATATTTCTCGTTTGAACGACGTTCTTAGAATTATTTCATGAAAAATGAAGCTTCAACGATTTCCACAGAATTTCAAATTTATATTTCGACATGTCATTTGATTGTTGTTTAAACTTTGTTATATTAATACGTTACATCACAATTTTGTATTCTCAAACCAGCAGCCAAGTATCAAAAGGCGCTGTAGCGGCTCCTCGACGAAAAGTATTAGAAAGAAAAGACAGCGCGAGTCGTACCGCACTCTTATATACTCGAATATTACGATTTTATGACGTCGAAAAGATTTCAAATCGCTCTCACGAAAAAACGAGTTGAACGAGAAATTTCAAATTAGATTATAATTTTTTACGATTTTTTATCTTTCGATTGGTCCTTGTTCGAAGTAAATCCGTCCAATCAATGCCGAGAAATCAAGTTTTGTTTTTTTTTTTTGGACTGAGAAAGACGCGAGTCCCGCTTGTTTACGTTTGTTCCTAATGAGCAAATTAAAAATTCAAATAATCCAACAATTATACACTTAATTAAAATAAATCATTTTATAATTCCATTCAAAATCGTTTTTGTTTGCTCGTAGATTAAAATCTATTATTGGTGGTAACTTTTTATGTTAAAATCCAGGACTGTCAGGACGGGTATGAAAGGATATAAAAATAATTGAAGTTTGATTGGCATGGGAAATCGTACATTCGTCGTTATTTAAACGAGAAAATATATATCGATAAATATATAGAAATTGAGATAACGTTTTTAACAAGACTTCTGTTTCATTCGTACACGAAATGCAAAACGAATGGTTAGGCGAAGATAAAAAAAAAATGAAAAAAAAAAAAAAAAACATTTTTTTGCATCAATCTCGGTTATATATATATATATATAGGAAAGAATAATAGCACGAATTAAAACAGACGTTTATGTCAGTCTAATCGCAGAAAAGGATCGAAAGGAAAGGGTTGAGAGTGAGTTTGATCGCCGGATAGTCCCTGCTGGGCGTTCCGAAGAGCGTGAGAAAAAGCAAGAGATAGAAAGAGATAGAGAGACGTAGATGAAGATGAGAAAAAAAAACGAAAAAAAGGAAATAAAAAGAGAGAGAGAGAGAGAGAGAGAAAAATGACGGTGTCGCGATCTCTCGTGGTAACGTAGACTCAAGAGTTCTCAATCATCCAAGCACGCGGTTAAAAATTCCAAGATGGGGGGCAGTAGCGATAGGAATCTAAATTCAAAACTTATTCATGGAATTGTTTCAATAATGGCTTTTATCAAACCTTTTATCTCGTGTTCTCCGTCTTTCTCACTCTCTCTTTGTTTACTTTTTTCGTAATGTTTTGTTAACATTTTTTTTCTCCTTTATTTTTTTCGCTATATATTTTCCTAGTAAAAGCTTTGCCATATGAGCGTCACCTTGCGAGCGAATAAAGAGAGAAAAACAAGAAGAAAAAGCATTGCAAAAAGTACATTCGTATTTTTCCAAAAAACGCGACCAGCAGCAGAAGTCGTAAGTTTTCTCTGTCCTGGGGCTTTTGCTCTCTACTCCTCGCCCCCCCCCCCCTTTAGCCCATTTACTTCATACCCCCCCCCCCCCCCCCCCCCCCCCCCCCAGAGCCCAGGGCCAAAGTCCCGCGACACTCGTGCGCTCCTCGCTATCTCCGAGTACGTACATCATCTCGAGTCCCGATCTATTACGAAAATGCACGTTCCGCAACGTATCGCGATCACTAATTTTATTGCCAGTATACATCATTCGTATGCTACACACGATTTACGATGCTCGGTATGAGAAACGAAGAAAGAGGATGAGAGATAGAGAGAGAGAGAGAGAGAGAGAGAGTGAGCAATATGACCAAAACTACAACTAAATAGAATAGAATTTCATCGAATTAACTCTTCAATGTCAACGTCAAGACGTAGAGAAAAACATAACGAAAACGTTCGTAATTGATTTACTTGAGAAATTTGAGAGAAATTACTGAGTGAGAAATTTAAAAAACTGGGTAATAAGAGAAAAGAAAGTGCGTACTTCGGTATTATCGAAAATGTTGAAGCTCCTGCGAGCAAAACAAGAAAAACGCGGTATTTGCTGTTAAAATAGTTGTTTGATAATAAGTAAAAAAAAAAAAAAAAAAAACAGAAAAAATAATCATTAGGACAACGTAGGTTCGACAATGACGCAAAAGGTTCATCAAAATTTGCTTCTCAACACAACAAAATACGTCGAGTGTGACATATTTATTGATTAAAAACATGAAGTAATTGTTCAATCCATTGCTACCTATTTTATTGAATAATTGAATAATCGTTACCATTTGTGTAATTAGTTAAATTATTTCCAATCACGTAAGCAACGCACTAATTATATCCAGAGTAAATATAATTTGTAATATTTTAATGAGCATTTTATTAAATGTACAAGATGACTATTGCAGATCGAGGTAATCACAAAAGAACATTATCATTGTTTACTTCATAATACAATTTAAAAACAAGAACGTTCGTTCTCGCAAGTTGAATGAAATACAAAAATAAAATTGAGAATTTCGTAAACCAGAGCATACTTTGTAATGAGAGTTAAACGTTAAATAATAATAATAATAATAATAATAATGGAAAATTAAGCTACAGCGAGTACGATATTCACCTCTGAATATTCACCACCGAGTAACTCGTAGACAGACTTTGACCGAAGCACTCCCGCCCGCTCTCCCTCGTCCTTCTCATTCGTCGAAACACACTAGAGTACACGAATTTCGTCGAAAGCTTCGACTTCTCCAATCACTCGAAGTTTTTCAACGGAATCATATTTTTTTACTCGGAACTTTCCACCACAAAAATCCTCACTGTAGTTTCGTTTTTTTTCCTCCTAAACTTTCGATCGTCAACGACCTATTCAATATTTCCGCACAGTGCAAGACTTGTTCTCGATCTTTTATTCGGGAATTCAAAATACAAAAGGAATGTAGCAGTAGTTTCTTGGACAAAAGCAAAGGAAAATAATATTATTATTCTTATTATTCCATCATTGATAATAATAATAACAATAACAATAATAATAATAAATGTGAATAATAAAAAACTCTAAAGAAAGAAGGAAAGAAAAGTGAGGCGGACGTGCAAGTTTGTTGGACGAGTGTTACGATTTAAGTATGTCATAAATGTGAATGTTGATACGCGAGCTAATTTCACTTGGTACACGATGTACTGGGAGGGAGAACTGTTTTAGAGAACACAAGATATTTTTTTTTTTTTTATAGAAAAAGGCCTGTAAAGCTCTTCTCATTATACGGTAGGCTGGAATGGCCGAAAACAATGCGTTTCGTGCCACTCGTATGATGTCCCTCATCACGAGACTCTCATCATGACCGAGGAGAATAGAAAGAGACATAAACATGAAAAGAGAAAAAGAAATAAAAAATAAAAGACAAAAAAAGGTAATAAGTAACGAGCTCGCTAATTTGTTTCATGTATGTTCTTCTTTCGTCATTTTAATATGGTGGATCGTGAATAATTCTCGTTGAGAGAGCGAGTTGCAGTATTCTCTTCTCTTTGCTCGTAATTATAACGAGTGGTAGTGAGGAGCATAAAAAACATATGTGTACACGTTTAGTTGTTTCCTCGAAGGTGAGTTTTTGTTGTGTGAAAATATTCGTTCGGGAAATATGCAGAAGGAGGAGGGGGTACGATTCCGAAATAAATGCGAACAATTAACATGAGATAATTCGATCGATCCTGGTACAGATAAACGAGGGATGCATACGTGATTTAAACATATCGCTTGTTGGGGGAGGGAGTTCGTGATAGTGACGGTGGAATGAGCTACGGAGGCGCGCGCGCGCGCGTGTTTGCTATACGTGCGTATCGTCGTTTCGGTGGCTCGGTAACTACTGACGCGATCCTGCCGGCCAGGAGACCTCGCTCGAGCTGGAGAAGGGGAAAGGCGCGCGCGCTCGTCCCCACGCTTTTCTCCCCTTCTCTCTCTCTTTCTCTCTCGCTTTCGCACTTGCGACACTAAAGGCAACAGCACAGCGCGCATCTCCTCGGACCTCGCCAAGTATGTAACACGTACGTTTGGTGACTGTACGCGAGATACGAGAGCAACCCTTGTCCAACCGTGGAGTTTCTATCCTCAAACCGAGAGAAAAATTCTCTTTCTTTCTTATTATCTTTTCTTGTCTTTCTAACGGTAGGGCAGAAAAGATGCCAAAGCACGTTTGAGTGCTTACGAGAAAGACGAAAAAAGGGTTGAAAAAAAAATTGACGAATAGAGACAGACAGCACCGAACGCTCAGCTCTATAAATGTGAACATACACATAACTCTAGAACTACACTAAAAAACTGATTTTTCTTAAAATAAAACGTCGAAATTACGTTCTTAAATATTATTGAATGAGAATAAACAATAGAAATATTTTTATTATTATTTATATCAGGGTATTCCAACAAAATATAAAATTCTTACGTTCTCCCACCTATCAAATTACAGTTTTTTTGTTATTTGTTTATTGTACGATTACCAAATACGATTAAATAGTCGAATTTCATACTCTTTCATGAAAAAAAATATGAATTTTCTACCAAAGTACTACGAGCATCGAAACGTTAATTTTTTCACAACCTCAATACACTCCAGAGAATCTTTCAGAATTTTTTCAAAATTTTTCGATCGATGTTTTTTTTTTTTTTTTTTTTTTTCAACGAAGAACCCATAAATTTTGATTTTCCAAATTCCAGTATTCAGCTGCGTAGGTAGCAGGCCAAAAAACTTGCAACTACCAAATTTCACGGTATGTTACGTAAAAATGCGTATACTGATAAGGAAAAAATAGTGATTCACTAACAATTGATGTTATTGAAAGAATTTCGTTGATTGAAACGTAGAGCTCGGGGTTGAAATGAATTTTGCCCTTTGATCTAAAACTAGTGTATCGGTTAAATCGTTAATACAATATCGCGGTGATGTTATATTTTGTTCGGACCCTGTAATGAGCCTGTTTCGTTGATCCAACAGTATTTTTTTATTTTCTCAGTGCTGCTTACATTACGCACAAGCATTAATTTACATAGTTATTCCGGTCGACGAAAAAGCTTGGGAAAACTTTTTTTTACGATAAAAAAAATAGTTTCGAACTGGGATTTTCACACGTATTTTTTGGCCTAATTGCCAATCCGTGCTTGGGTGAGTGCATGTGCGTGTACCTCGGGAAAGCGGAACCGAGGGAGGTGCAATCTCCCACCCGAGCGAAAACAAAACTTCAAAAGAAATGTGTTTTTATTGTTTGTAGTTGCGGAAACGTTCGGAAAAAAAATTTTTGTATAAAATTTTTACTGTTTTTCGACGTTTTTTCGCCGAGATGAGAAAACTTTTTTTTTTCCTGACTGCAATACAGTAGGTGAAACTTTTTTGAATTGAACAATCACGATTTTTATCAATTCTGTGTTCATTAAAAAAATTTTAATCGAAAAATTTTAATTAAATAATTTTATCGCAGTTGTGGCTTTGCTTTGATCGCTAAATTTCTAACTACGACGTAGATTCTTGTTAAATTGGAAGTCATTGCCAGTCATAGAAATCTCCTGATTCTGGGCTATAATTTTTTTACGATAAATCATCGTGTGTTTTCCGGGGAAAGGCGCGAGCAACGGCGATCAGTGTGCATGTGTGTCCATGTTGCGTGAATGTACGAAGAAGGCCCGCACAGGAAATCGCGTTCCATCCGAAATCGTAAATTCCAGCTGATTCACCGACTATCGAGACTGATTGTTTTCTATTTTTATTTTTATTTTAATATTTCATTCATTTTTTTCGTTTCTCAGTGAATAAAATATTCGCGGTTAGAATTCAAATGTAGGTTCGTTTAAATATAAAAATGGGTAAGTGAGTAAAAAAGTGCTGGCCTCGTGTGCAGGAATTAGTGGAATGAGTGAACACTTTGACGTACATCATAGAAAGATGTAAATCTAAAATTTCTAAAAACAAGTTAAGAAAAAACAACTTCTAAGATACAAAATTGTTCTTTTTTTTTAATTCTCAACAATCTTATATAAGATTTTTCACATTTTTATATTTTTATTATTTCATTATTCCTGCGCATACTTTTTGCGGGTTTTTACGACCCCACCCGATCCCTTCAACCTCATTTTTTCCCCCACTCCACTGTTCCTGTGGAGTCCGATACTGTCGGCCATATTTAAACTGATTTTCATCTGGTTAGCAGCATCAGAAACCAAGAAAAACTGTCTCCCGCTCAGCGATTGATACGCGAGTCGATGGATGGCTAAGCGGTCACCCAACCAAGTACTGACCTCACTCGAGGCTGCTTAACATTGTGATCGCCGGAGCCATACATCGAGCGCGTAGCTATCGCTGTCGGTTTCAAATTCTACTAAAAAAACAACATTTCCTTAAAACCCAACTTCGTTACGGAAGTATTCCACATTCATAACTTAAAAACTGATCAAATTGGAGATCATTTCAGATGGGAAAATACAAAAATATAATTGTACGGGTCCAGGATCAACAAGAGCGATAAAAAAAATGAAGTGTCCAGGTATATTGTTGAAAGAAACAAGAAAGGGGCTGGGGGGGAGGGGGGGGGGCGTGGATGGAGATTTTCGACCCCACGATGGGTTTAATGGGAATGAATGTCATTATCTTCTTTTGTGCGTTAAGAATCGAGGTAAAAGAGTGAAAGAAAGAGTAAAAAAGCGAGAGAAAGAGATAGCCACGGGGCCCCTGGACGACTCGGCGGCGGGGATATACGTGAAAGCTGATAGATCTAAAGCGCGCGCTCGAGAATAAAGGGGGGGTTGAAAAGAGGCGTGGTGGATTCACACGCGTCCGGGGACCCCACTTATTCAGAAGGTATACACACGTGGTGAAAAAGATTCTCTAGATTCCTAGAGTGTGTGTGCAAGAGAGAGTTTGGGAATAACATGAGAAAGAGAGGGAAAAGATCGTTTGGACTTTTGGAAGATAGAGAAAGATCGTGAGGATGCTATAATAAATGCTGGCACAGCGAGTGGACGAGCGTAAAAGAATTGAAAGAGGAAAAACGTGGGAAGGGGATGCTCTTTCTCTTACTAGCTTGGCCAGGCGATAAAAAAATAGAAGGAGTTAAAATTCGAGTGAGAGCGAAAGAAAGAGAAGGAGAGAAAGAAATTCTTTTTGTACTCAGTCGTACAGGTGGATCAGGGGTCTCGAAGGCGCGCGCCCCGTGGGCTTAATCAAAGACGTAGATGCGAAGACAGTTGGGCAACGCGAGCAACGACTCTGCTCAGGGAATTTTTGTTTTTTTTTTGTTTGTTTTTGTAGTTTCATAATAATAAAAACGAAGGGACGTCAAGAAAAAAAAGGAAAATGAGCTTCATCGTTAAATGTGCGTTATATAAACACACCCGGTGTGAATTTAATGACGAATGGAACTTGGTTATGAACTATTAATTTATCATTGTCACAGCACATCGTACAAACACGATCTCACGTTTTTGTTAGACTACATGTTTCGATGCTTTTAAAAATCAACTCTTTATGCGTTTGATTTAATTGACTTGCATTTTGGGTGATTGATTTCTTCAATTAATCAATGTCGTCTTCATTTTTAAAACTTGAATACACTTATTATTTTTTACTTCTCAATTCGATTATCTAATTTAGGTTTTTTTTTGCTTGATAAAGCAACTTGGAAAATTTTTAATGTAACATTTATTCGTTTTAAAACATGCATCGCCTTATTATGTAAACATGCTCTATTAAAATGACAATCAAATGAAAATCAAAAATCAAAATGAAAATCAAAAAAATAGACGTGAAAAAACATAAATACAACTCACCATTCGTTTTGTTTTGTCATTTTTTAGAATTCCAATCTTCAAATCGTTGATATTTTGTTTGCTGTGATGAACATTTCCTGTCAAAGCAAATTTATTCATTTGCAAAATTTATAATATTTTTTTATATACTACGTTTGCAGTATATTACATGATTGAAATATTTATGTACGAATTATGAAGGCTTTTGGTAACACATTTTTTAATTGATTTTTTAATCAATAAAATTACGAAGAAAAAACGTCAGAAATATTCAATTTATATTTTCTCTTTAATTATGTTCATTCGGAGATTATAAATTGTATGAATTCGACGTTTATTCTTCAGAATTTGATATTGATGAAAAAATTTACTAGCAAACTTGAAACTCATTGACAATTTATTAATAATAAACTCACATTGAAAAAAGAATTAATGCATTGCGAGTTTCGCAAAAAAAATCACTTCAATTTTTTTTTTTTTTCGGCACTGATGAACGAGAAATAAAAATCACTCTATGAACACATCGTCGCGCACTGGTGGTCAATCTCCAATTAGATTATTAAATCGATGTGGAGCCGAGAATAATTGTCGAATCGTATGACGAATAGAAATTTCGTAGCACGCGTAATTACGCGATGTCGCGCGAGAGATCCACGTGTTTTGCTTACTACGACGGCCGGCGCCGAGCTACTGACCACCAGCCACCAGCTTTCATCGGTGAGTGCAAGTGAGAGAAAACGAATAACCGAAAAACGTGCGCAGGCGCTGGCTCGCGCGCCCGGTGCAAGGGAGAGAGGGGTGAGTGGCTGCGGCTCGCGCGGCATGCTAGTTGTACACAGGGTGTCCCAGGATGAATATTTTATAATATATTTTCAACTTTTGGACCAAATATCGAGTAGAAAATATCGTTTTTTTTTACAAATCTTTCTCTTTATGATGTTTTGATAATCGAAGTTGAAGAATATACGAAAATTAAGCTGTGCTTGTTGGCAAAACGGTCAGAAACAAGGCAAAAATTCGTAGAATCAATCTCGCGACGCGTGAAATTTCCTAGAAAAAAAATTCATAGACCGTGCTGTTCTTGGAAAATGCTCAACTCTTTCTCAAGACTTTCTGCTCTCAAGACGAAAGTTCGAGAGACAGAAAAATTTTGTAAAGGACTTTTTCATAGGAAATTAAATATTCTTCAAAATTGATTCCATGCATTTTTGCTCTATCTCTAACGACTATACTAAAATTTAGACTGAAAGTTCGAGGGCCTCTCAAGTTTAGAGTCTAATAAGAAAAAAAATCCTAGACTCTTTGACTCGGAATTTCGTTATGATTTCAAAATACAATTATTGACTATTCATTTTCTAAAATCCAATACACATTTTTTTCAATTTTCGTGCAACCTTGTGAAGGGCGTAGTACAATTTTTTTTTTTTTTTTTTATACGCGAGTGAAATATAGTGTGACAAGTGTGTGAACCTGTTAAAAAGTGTGCGAGAGATGCGACAAAAATGACAAGGTAATTCGTCACTGATTCCAAAGTTTAATTCACTTTCTTTTTTCATTTTCATCATCATTTTTTTTTTCAACTTTTAATAAACAGAATATCGGTTTCGACATCGATTGTTAATGTATTTTTTTGCACGTACACTGACATTCGATCTGTGTCGATAATATTAAATTCGTATTTAAATATAGGAAACGATAATTCGTGCATCAAGTACAAATTATCATTATTATAATCAATCTAATTTGCTTCTTCGATTATTTCGTCAAAATTTTCATCGAATTCAAAAGAATTTTAATTTGTTACAAATTTTCAATTATTAAACCAATTCTTGGTGAACTTCTTGGCAATTAATTAATTAGATTATTATGTGAATGTCATTATTCCGAATTAAATAATAAAATAGTAATTTCATTAAAATTTATATTAAATCGTTCATCATCTTTTAAAAGAAACTCAAAATAATACTTTTTAATAAAAACAATCGAAATGAGTAACAAAAATGTACTATTTTTCGAAAAAATAAAAAATATGCTTTGTTCGATTGATCTATACATCGTTTTTTTATCTAAAATAATATCTTAATTTACGATTTTTTATTTACAATAATATCTTCATTTTTTTCTACAATAATATCCTCAAAATCAAATAATCTGCTCCACCGAAAAGATGCCATAAAAGAAAGTGAAATAAAAAGAAGGTTCCGTACAGAGTTTGAAAAATTCGTCAGTCGCTGGTTTCATTGGTGAAGTTTCGTGCTTTTTTTCCCTGCGCCTGGTTCCAATCACGATAATAACATGTCGAGAGATGAGATTCGCATTTTTCAAGCTGTCTGGCGGGTTATTCTTCGTTCAAAAAAAAAAAAAAAAAGAAAAATTGAAAAAGAAAAACGAGACAATTGCATATGAATGCAATTATTATTATAAACGCATGATGTGCAAAGTGACTGAATAACGAGGAAGGGAGAGTCGTGGGTGAAGAAAAAAAGAAGAAAAAGTAAAAAAAAGGGTATTTCGCCGACGAGCATAACATTTGATACGTACGTTTAACAATATATGTGACTTAGCACGTAAGCGCGTACGTAGGATAAAAAGAAAGAGAGATGAAAAAAGTAGGGAGCACATTCGAGAGATTTTCACTTCTACCGGTTGCACACGCCGCCAGGATAATTGACGAGGGTTGTTTCCAAGCCTTTCTCTTCCTCCTCTTTCTCCTTTACCCTTCATCGCTCATTTCCCCCTCCCCCTTGTCCCACTAAATATATATATAGAGATACAAATGTACGAGAAAGAAAAGGATGAGAACAGTAGTAATACATTATGTCACTCTTTCGATACACTTTTCCACTTTCACCATCGCAGACTCCACGTCTCTTTTGGCTCTTTCAAGGGACGCTAGCAAGGGCGCAAGTAGGGGTGGATTTTCGCTCAGACGGTAAAAATACGAGTGCGCGGTATCCACCGACACTCGGGTATAAATTTCGTGCAAAAAAATGAAAAAAAAAACAAAAAATCCTTCAATGTGTCTACATATGTACACAGATGATTGTGTAGTGTGTCGTCGCGTCGAGAATCGAGACACAGAGCGTGAAGTTTTTCTTCTATAAATATACATATATATATATATATATATATAATAAACGTAAGCGAGTGCAGGCATTACGAGAGGGACGTTCCTCTGGGGGGATGAAAGCAAAAGAATCGTGAAGAGTTTTACCCTCCGCGCGTAGTGTCCCTTCGCGCTCTCATTTTAAGGGTCGTATGAAAAAAAGGGAAAAAAAATAAAAATATATATATAAATAATACGTATATACAGTATATGAACGTTGCATGCACGTGGAAAAAGTATAAAAACAAAAAAAAAAAAGAACGTAGCGAAAGGCGAGACTCGCGATTGTTATTGGACGTCTCTGTCTAGAATTCTTTCTCATATATAAATATATATATATATGTATATAATATACTATGTGACAATATCTATATATGTACGTATGTATATATTGTTTCCATCCCGGCAGTTATGTCCCCTGGAATTAAGTTTATATCAGATGATACGAGATAGAAAGAGGGAGAGAGAAAGAAAGGAACTGCTTTTCCAGTCCTCGAAGCTTCACGCTATCTTATACTCGTATATACTTATATATATATGTATTTTTTTCCCATCTCATCTTTCCACTTTCAGCCTCCTCCACCTGAGCTCTCGCGCTCACCCACACGGAATTGAATGAACCCGAAGATACTATCCTGTGTCCCGAATAGTGTCGTTATAGCTTTTCCAACCCCCCCTCGCCCCCTAACCTTCACTCTTCTTTCTATTCTTTCCTGCTTTTTCTCGCGCTGCTGTCTTACCAATAAACGATACGAGAGATGTACATTGGATCTTGGTAAATAACGCAGATGCACATATGCTGCTACAAGCAAGTATTTTTCCTTTTTTTTCGTCGTTTTATTCAAAAAATATCACTTCGTATTACGGGAAAATAAAAAATGAACGGTTTTCATTTGTTTTTTTTTTTTTTGTTTTTCTTTTTTTTTCGTGTTTTTACACTTGTATGTAGGTATGAGTTGAACAAAGGAGGAAGATTGATGGCATCAGTGACGTAAAGTCTCAAAAGAAATTCGTAAGATCGAGTATATTTGATGTATATATGGTCACAGGTTCGAATTTAACAGAAAATTTTCACTCCTGTTTTGTGTTGCGCCTACAGGAAGCCTCAAAGGTGCATCAGAGATCTTAGAGATTATCAGCTTTTGACAAAATAAAAAAATAATAAAAAAAAAACGTCCAAAATTATTCATGTTCTTTGACGCAGCTTTAATGAAATTGTAACGAGGATGAGATTAACAATTTTGTTGGATCTATGAGTGGCTCCTCAGCCAGCAAAGCTTCCTTGATTTCCAGGTTTTATACTTCTCACAGCTCGTGAATCTGGCTGTCTCGAAATAATTTCCTGTCACATGAACCTTAGCGATTTAAAGTGACAATCAAATTTTCCAGTTTGCTGCAGTGCTGTCAAATTTTTCACCCTAACGTTTAACTCGACACTTATTTGTCATCCTGGGCATTCGTATCTCATGAACCGCACGCTTAAGTAAAATAGACTCCGATTTTCTTCTTTTCTTTTTGATTCTTCTTCTTTTTGGAGTAAAAATAGACTTCGATTTTGTTCTTTTATTTTATTCTTCTTCTTTTTTGCAGTGATAGTTACTTTTTTCACCAAAAATAGACTTCGATTTTCTTCTTTTCTTTTTGAATCTTCTTCTTTTTTTTTTGGCAGCAAAACCTTGTATTTTTCACCAAAAATAAACTTCGATTTCCTTCTTTCCTTTTTGCTTCTTGTTCTTCGTTTTTGCAGTAAAAATAGACTTTAATTTGCATTATTTGAGGTTGTAATGTTTGGTTCATTTGGAGGCCAACTTTTGGGATAAACTGTACATTAAATAAGCTACTAGAGATAAAAAAAAATACGCAGCTGAACTCGCAAAATCGCTTGATCCCGGATCGGTGTTTCCTAAGAGCCGATATTTACTCCTGTCGACGAGGCGATCTTGTACAAAGAAAGGAAGTAAACGTAAGTGGGTGCGGAAACGAGTTCTCGTCGCGAGAAAGCAGATGGACTGTGTACCTCGAGGACCCGTCGTCGTAAACAAGGGACTTCAAAGAGCCAATACACTACCTTGCTACACTCACTCCAGACTTTTTTTCTCCAATCTCTAAAGCTTTCGATCTGTCTTTCCTGCCAACCAAAAGCTGGCCAAAATTTCCATCGTCAACTCCAAACTACCCTATTCTTTAGATACACACTCTTGAGACTAAAGAGACGACCAGGAACATCTTGTTGCATATGTGGATCGAGTAAACAAATGCACATTTTCCAGAATTTATAAATCTATGAGATTTTTTTTTCCTGATTAATTTTCATTACTCGATCGAATTCGATGATCAAGGGCTTCTACGAAGTCTACAATAATTGAGCATTTACATAGAAATACTTCGTGAATATTGCTAATTTGAGAAATACCATTATACGCGTATTTAGAGCTAGTTAAGGCTGTAATAAACACAATTACACATGAGCCTCGACCCGGAGATTAAGAGGTTAATTCATACGCGAGTAATAATCGATGTACCACATGGATTTTAGTACAAGTAGGTAGATTCTATGCGGCAATACCGTAATCGTGCGTTTAATTTTCACGATGGAGCTTAATCGACGCAGAATACGAGGATCGACGATAAATTAGCACATTTTTATTTGATTTTTTCGTTCTGAGAGACTATAACGACGACGAAGCAGCGTTTATACGCTTCTGCCACATGATCGAATGATTTTTAGAGTGAATTCGCGATTTTATGGTGAATCGAATTTTCAATGAGATCTCGAGAGCATCGTTCAGCTAGTCCCGACGGGTACGCGAAATAAATATCATTCCCTTGGCTATTTTACAGATATTATACATATATGTATATATGTATATGTTGTACACGAGGATATAAACCTAGAAAAATGGAGGTAGCCATCACGAGTATAGATATTTATTCAGAAAACGAAATACAGTACGTACGAACGGAGGAAGCGAACAGTCTCTCCGGCCTGTGGGTGCAAAATCATAAATCACATTCCCGTCGTAAATCGCGCCGCGCTGATCTCTCGCATTGACCTGCCGTTACATCCTTCCTATCATTTCGCGCTTTTGATGTATGCATTCCAGTCCGAGATCCGAGAGTCGAAGCTTTCCTCCTTCTCTTCCTCTTTTCCTCTGGTCCATCCCCTGCTGCGCTCGTGCTACTCCGAACACCACGTTTTCACTCTACCGTCAAACTTTATTCGGATAAAACCTCCGAACATCTCGACTCTTTGTCGTACTTTCTCGTAGATACATCGTGTCCGAAAAATCAACTTCAACCTTTATCAAATAAATAAACCATCATATTCTCAAACGATAAGTCCTCGCGGGCATTCCCCTCTTTGATTTACCATTCGTATCAATCTTTTATGTACCCATTCCTAATGCGATTCGTTGCGTCGAGATCAAACGCACCTACTCGCCGGGCAAACTCATCGGATTACATCTCTTCATTCACTTCCATTGTCCCATAAACAATTTACTCAAGAGGAAAATGCACTATAACTTTCATCTCATACTTTTCCCCTCTTACTACTACTTATTATACATTTTTCAATCCAAATTGGAAAACCAATATCTGCTTTTAACCGAAGTACTTCTATATCCTGAATCTTGCATAAAAGAAGGCAAACGGCTTTTCAAAGATCTTCTCGCGTCAGGATTTAATGCTAAAAACAAAAGAAACAGCAAAATTTAAATATATCTGTCAAATTATTCGGTAAATTAAATTTTTACACTGCATTTCCTCTCTTTTGTAAACCCAGATTTAAAAGATTCAAATTATAGCCACGTCTCTTGATCTCTTTACGTTGTCCATTTTTATATTCGGAATTTCCATTATGGCCGAAATATTACGTTTTGGATTTTCATCGTCGTCATAGGTCTTTTAGTTCTGTCATTGTTTTCCAGTTGTAAGGTTTCATTTTACTTCGCGCAATAGTTATTATTGTAATTGATCAAATCGAGAGGATTAATCGAAAAAAAAAAAGTTTATTTGGTAGAATTTCGATGGAAATATAATTAACGGGACAACAGCATGCGATAGAATATTTTGATGACAAGCTGTGGGTGTGATTTTCGGAACACCCTATTCAGATTTTTACGTATATAGACGCGTATACCGAGATGTGAGAGGTGCAACCTCGTGGGATAGATGGATAAACGAAGAGAGCCCGAATGTGTTCTACTATCGAGAAAAACAGAGTAGCATCGAAGATGCGAGCTCGGGGACTTTTACGAATGTTAGAATTTTTTGCTTGTTTTTTTTTTTTTGTTTCGCCTGTATATCGCCTCGGTCTATCTATGCGAGAATGCCACGCGAGGAAAATGAAACGCCATCGGAGGCTGCACGATTTTCAGGTACTATTATTTATGTTCTACGCCACCGTAAAACAGAAAACGGCAAAGCTACAAAACACAAAGAAAAAAGAAACGATTCTCCTCGAGAAGTATCGACGTTTCGTTGTGGGCGTTTTGTTCCCCCATCCTCCGATATTTAATCTAGAGAAACGCTTTGTTTAAGATCGCGAGATTGCTGTGTATTTGGCGTACGTTTGAATGACTAAAATTTCGTGAAGGTAACAACGTTCGGAGAAAGGACGCGGATGGCGAAGCCATTGTTCTCATAAATGAATGTCATTTGTTAAACACGAAAGTCAAATCTTGATTGGAATTCCTTCGAACCTACGAATAGTAATTTATTGCAAATATAAATAAATAAAAATATGAATTTTTATGGAATTTGCGTGTTGCAGTGGGCCGTATTCATAGATCAAGAATCAAGAGGAAAATCAGTGTAGTGTACAAGACACGTTGTCTTTCATGCAGCGATCGTTCACCTCTCCACCCTCGATCCAAGATATTTTCAATAAAACGCATAACTGGCTCAAACCCTATCGCCTCTTGGTATCTGCAATCCGGAAGCCTCACATCCTCCACTTCGTGTCTTCGTCTCCGGATCTTCTTCACCTCTGTCAAAGGCCAACGAGTTTCTCCTTTGAAATCTCGAGTCAAACGCTCATCCGAGTAAGAAACTATTGATTCGTGAATACCTAAACACACACTTACCAATACAGGCAATATCAAAAGTCGAGATAAAACGTTCAGCAGTCAAATTAATAGCAATAAACTTTTATGACGAATGTTTTTAAATATTTTGTTACCGATATATTTGCCACAATTGGCGTCTACGTCAAATGGAAATGCGCGGAGACAAAGGAATAAATATATTTACATGTATGAATGTATGGATCACTTAATCGATAGCCAAAGCAGACCAGAGCGAGACGGTTGGAAGATGAAAGACGAAAGAGAATGTGTCAATCGTCGGTATTGGGAGAGGAGGGCAGGGTTGGCATCAACGTGGTTGGTTATCCTTTTCTCTGTCTCGATTTACAAGCAGCTTAGTTGCCGACGGTTCTACCTGCTACGAACAGGTCGAGCCGGATGAGGCGGTATCGATGAATGCCTCGTGATATAAGCCGTGCGGCTCTTTAGTGATGTACCTGTCAGCTCGTTTAATTAAAGGCGTTTCGAAACTTGGGATCGGGAACATGGACTCTGTCCTACGTGCCTCCATCAGTCGCGGCTTTCTCTGTCTCTTCTTCTCTTCCTTAAGATAACGATAAGACGAGCAAAGATCAAAGAATTACACGGGAGCAATCCATTGCTCTATACTCTTTCGATCGAAGTCCTAATCGATCTTGCACGACGGACCGAAGGTGATAGTTGACACGCGCTAGAAAACGATTTTATCGATCTGTGAACCGGGGCTGTCTTTTAAATTATATCATTCAAATTATACAAAGACACCGACTAATCAAGTTCAATCGTAAAATGATTCCGTTAAGATTCGGCCCAGCCAACCTATAGTTTGGTTACAATCCAAACTACTTGTCAACGTGGTTTCAATCTTTGAGCTTTTATGTCGATGCTACTTGGAAAAAGGTTCATTTTGTTCGACGATATAATTATAAAGCTTGCGGCCAGTATAGTAATTGTACGGAGTTCATTTACATTCGAATGTGGCTTTCCCTTAAATTTCGTCGAAACAAAATCTTTTATTCACTATTCGGTACCAACGTGTCTTTGATTTTGTTACTTTTTAGGAATATTTAACAACAACACCATGTTTACTGCATAATTCTTCTCTATTCCTAGTAAAAATCTTGTTTTGAAAACAGAAACTATTATCCCTCGCCCCACACCATGTACAGAAGACGATGCTTCCGTGTTCACATCCAGCAGAACACTCGTGTTTGTTTACGAATTGTCCCACCTCAACGGATCAGTAGAAAATACATGCTCCCTGGTCTCGGTAGTATGTTCCAGTGCAAGTTTGAAGTAGCTTTCGAGAAGCTTTTAAAACTCGACTTTTGAATTCTCGTGTTTGCAGAGAGAGAGAGAGAGAAAGAGAGAGAGTTGGAACGATCTGAGTGTGGTATCTAAATCGGTAGAGCACAGAGGCAGAGACGATACTTGATGCATTTACAGAGATGTGGGAGCAGGATGGTTAAAGGGAGGATTAATTGTTTGAATTTGTTTCTCGTGAGCAGCTTGGTTGGTTAAACTTGGAAGTTTAGAGCATGTGTGCAGCGACGTCGGCGGGTGTTTGTATATCAAACTACTCGGTGAAAAGGGTTGGTTCGGGTGTGTGTTGACCACGGTGAGGCCTCTTCCCTCCAGGTATCAATTAAGGCTCTCACGCACAAGGTGCCGTAAAGTCTGTGGTTTCAGATGCATATATACATTTACATGTACACGCAAACCTGACTATAACAGGATTAGTACGTGTGTGGACGCTCGTTTTCGGTCTCGTTTTCGAGGACCGCGAGCGCGGCCAAACTGACTTTATAACTATATACATTTAGGAGAGGAGGTGGAAAGAGGTAGAGATCTGGTCAGTCCGATCACGACGACAACGTGTAATTCGCGGGAGTTCGAACAGGTTCGAAATCGTCCATTTTCTATCCACAGCGATGCCGTGTTCCCGTCGAACAAATGTGTAAATGAGTACACTCGGGGTATGTGTGCGTTCCGTATGCACGTCTATCATTAAAGCCCCGCGCCTGCGCTGCAATTATCGTCCATTTCAAATTGGCAAGGTTCACGATTTTTTTTAAATCAATTTCGCTTACTACTACTTTTTTTTGTCTTTCTTTTTTAATTCGAACTTTGCCTTCAATGAAATATTAAATTGCTGAGAAAAATAGTTAAAGCGAGTCACATAAAAAGTGTATTAAAAAATTGTTCATAAACTAAAATGACGAGATTCTTTACTTCGCACTGTTTTAAAATCTCATAGAATCTGTGGAATTTCATAACGAATATTTTGCATGATTATGACTGACGTATATATAGGAAGCCACTAGAATTTTCATCAACTGTTCGTGGATATTTGTACGTGTTAATAGCGAGTGAGCGTGTGTTGTGTTGCGTGGAGTTTTGTGTCACGCGTAAGTAATATCGTGTGAAATAAAAATAGAAAAGAATTTTGTGGCTCAAAGGGACGGATCTCTTCCTGGAGCAACGATCGCGCGAATCTCGTTTCAGTAATTAATTATATCCGCAATCATAATAATGATAATAATTATAACGACGAGAGCTCGGTTCATATAGAGAGTTGCGGGGTCGAGGCGACAGGAGGAGGGTTGAAAATCAGGAAGGGCGTTTGAGGGCGTTTGGAGGAGATTCTCCTATCTTCGTGAACCATACAATGCCACTTACGATGTAATTGCGTTAACGAAGCGAATGCAAATTTACAGTGTGAGCAAAGAGACGAGGGAGCAGGGCTTGAGGGAAAGAGGCTTTTGGAAGGGTTTTTGGAGAGAAAAGGGGCACTGAGGATGACTCGTGATGCTGAACACGGCTCTCGTCATGTAGGAAGACGAGCTAGCGAGAGAGACAGAGACAAAGAGACGAGAGAGAGAGAGAGAGAGGAAAGGATGAACCGTAATATGGGAACCTAGTTCGGGTAATATCCTCAACGAGAGACTCCAGCAATATACATAGCAATATATATACATATATGAGAGGTGAGAGATGGTGTAAGGTGTCGATATCATAGAAGAGAGAGAGACAGAGATAATGTATATCGCGTGTTCTCCGGAGGGCCTGAAACAACCCTCCGGGACATTGGATGCTGCGGTGCTAGTTCTCTCTCGCTCTCTCTCTCTTTCTCTTTGTCTTTCCAACGTTCCACAACATCGACGCAACCAAACCTCAGGATCCCAGGCCATAAGGGCCATTATTCGAGGAAACGGTGTCAGGAGGCTTAGTCAATCAATAGCTCTCATACAACGAGTCATGCCCGATTCATCATTGTTCGATCCACATATTGTAATTTTTACCAAAGTTGACCCACGTCTTATTCGATCCATTGCTCCAGGAGGGGTTGAAATATATTTTTTCACATGTTTATTTCAATGAATATTTCTAATCACTTTAGTTTATAACTCGCTTATGTTTACTTTTCTTTGATAAATGGATTGCAAAATAAAACAGAATATACAATTCTGTTTTCAACTGACAATATTCGCAAAAACTGCGGACATTTATTTGCACGTGGAACTGAAAGCTCAGACAAAATCGCACGTTACGCGTGTGCTCTTATGCGCTTATTATTGCATGTTTACTCGACGTACACGCGAGGAGAATATTTTCACTCGGCAAATATGCCGCTTGGAATAGTAACGCTTTTTAGCGAAGCAAAAATGAGAGGAAATTTGAAGGAGAACCTCGGGAGCGGGGAACCGGCCGGATGAGCACGCGATCTTTCGGTAAAAATCGCTAGGTCGCTTCTGCTCGCTGTGTCACACGACGAGAGTAGCAATATGAGTGCAAAACTCGAAAAAAAAATAAAAAACAAAAAACAAAACGGTCTTGTTAGAAGGAAAGAGAGCGAGAGAGATGAGCAATTAACATGCCGCGTTGATGAATGCCAAAAAAATCATATTCCTTTTAATTTCAACAACGAGACGAGAGCGCAAGCCCATGTCGTCGAGAGAGGAAACAATTTTTATGGTTACCTCGCGACACAAAGCACGCGTATATATAAAACGAGAAGTGTGTACGTAACAGCGATGCAGATTACTCATCCACCCAGCGTACGCAGATGTGCCATGCCAGAGAAGAGTTCCAAAGCGTTTCACACATTTTCACATCGGGCTATTCTATATGCAGCTCTCTCACCCCTCATCCCACCTTGACACGAATGCATCGACACCCTCCCACCTCTCGCACGCCCTTTCAATCGTATACCCATTTTTACCAACATTTTTCGCCCCATCTGTCATTTAGTCCTGCGATTATTGTCCGTGTGTGAACTTCAGGACAAAGATGTCAACATTTTTGTTTATCATGGATAACGTTCCGGGACGTCTCTATTATTCCAATTATTCCCGAGGACCTCGTATTCAAAAAATATTTTTTTCAATGACGATTTATCAAAACGAGAGTTTGCATACATTTTGGTCTTACATTTATATATCGATGAGAAATTCAGGTCGACCGGACTTGGGATGTTGCATTCATTTATTTGCATATAAATAGTAGCGTAACCAACACAGAGAGAGAAAGAGAGAGATGAGCGCTTGTCCGCCGCGAAATCAATCGTGTCACTATTATTTGCTGATGTGTTGATTGTAGATTGGTTACAATCGCGTTTGAGCGCGGAGGACCCGTAATTATGACGGGAGTTGTTCAACCATACCCCACTAACGGTTACGAGCTTGGCGGGGAGGGATTGAATCGTTGGGGGTTGAACGGAATGTTACAGTGGCAAAAGCCAAATCCCAAATCTCCCCTCGGCGTGATGCACTTCTATATACATACACATACCAAATACAGTGCCACTCCGTTCTCTCTTTCGCTTTACTACTGGCCTTTCGGCCGCTAAATATCTGACTATTTGATCTGCTCCCCCATTTACTCAAACGGCGTGAAATTCAACAAAGTTGCTGAGTGTGGCAACGAGAATTGAGGGTGAAAGCGAGGGAGGGAAAGAGAAAGAGAAAGAGAAAGATAGAGAGAGCTAGGATGAGCTGTGGAACTCTTCGCGTACTACAGTTTAGTTGTGTATGTGGGTAAACGGGGGAAACCAGGTACCACGATATCCGCAGGCATGTCCACTCTTCTCTCTCTCTCTCTCTCTTCCTCTCTTTTCCTCCGTTCCCCTTAAACTTTCCCTCTCTGTCTCCCAAATACTTCGCCAGAGCCCTTTCTCTCATTCCGAGCAGTTTCAACCTCATTTGTGGCACGGCACAGCCGATTGAATCCACCCGGGTGTTACGACCTACCCATCATTTCCGGCGCAAAGCCTAAAAATTTCAACAAAATGAATATTCTCGAGTAGTGTCATTCGCATTTCGATTTGCTTCGAAATTCCACTCCATCAGCTATTAATTCATGAGAATCGTCATTTAAGGCATATCTCGATCAGGCGGTCATCAAGATTTACCTTCAATAACCTCTCTTCGGATTTAAACTGAAGATGCTGCCTCTTTTAATTCGAAATTATAATGTGTGTCTGGACCAGTTTCCACTAGGGATCACCATTTGTATTTCAGAACACGTCTCTAACGGAGGTGTGGCTTTCGAGTGTTAAATACTACCTGACGTTCGAGACGAATAGTTTCATATACCCGCGCTAATAGGATCATCCACTGCTGGAAAACGGATTTCTCAGCAAGTGGATAGTTATGCACCACGAGGATAATATTTTAGAGAAATGCCATTTAAACATGAGAAACTATGTTTCGGAATTAAGGAACGCATTATTACTCACCAAAAATACCATCTTGTTGAGTATATTTCATCACAACACTCGGAAAGATCTACACGAAAAGAAAATTCCAGTTTAAATAAATATAGTCCCATCGTTTCAGAGTCACTTATCGTTTTATTTATCGACTTTTATCAATGCACGACTTCTTTTTTTCGAAAAGCAAATACTTCGTACTTAATCAATGGATGATAAAAAATAAAAATTACATTTTTATATCGTCAAATGTTACATGCAAACCTGGCAAAGTTGTATTTTGCTTCATAAGCATTTGAATATACTACCACTGCTGACTTTTGAGACAATATACTGTCCAAACAAAGCAGCCGACTCGAAATATGAGAATTTGATACGATAACACTCGCGCACGAGTGCCCGGAGTTCTGTGCTATTATAATTTTGCAAACAATATAACAGCTGCTTGGTTACTTGCTCTCGTACTTTCAAAGTTTTATAATGTACGATTCTGTCATTTCTGACCATGGATGAAGCACTAATCGCACTATCTCTCGAATTCGTATTACATGAACTCTTGTAATTCATTCAAAATTGTGATGCAACGAGGCATTGTAAATAGTAATTTCCGATTCGTATATCAAAGCCAACATACGTTTCATAACGTTTTCCAATAAAAATCGATGTACCAAAAGATATCAAATTTACATTCCTTTCAGAGTAAAATATCGAAATAACATTTTTCGTTATTCGGAGTTGGTTAAAAAACGACAAAATTTTGGTTGAAAACGACCAGAATAGACAAAATGTAAAATTTTGAGTGTAATGTTCAAAGGATTTTTATTTTCATGGTACGAGGAGCCGGAATATCCCAAAAACTCATCAATCCACTTTGGAGAAAAACAAAACCATTTAAATAGATTTGGGCTCGGTGTGGCTGCGTGTCAAAAAACTTTTCGTCCGTTGCCGCCGCACAAAACGGACAATTGGTGTAACACGTATGAAAAATTTATTGGAATATAAAGACAACTCCGTCCTAAATTTTAAACTGTTTCGAGCCGACATAGATATGAGTTTTCGATGCGCCAGTGTACGAATAAAATTGTTTGAGTGTATAATAAATTATATGTACGAAGCCTGCAAGTGCTTCCAGAAATATTGTTCTGTCGGCCTGCGAGTGTAAACGTCGCCTCCGTTTTTTCCGTGATTCGCGTTGTTGTTGAGTTTTCGTTCGGTGATTCAGTCGAGACGTGGTTTATCGAATGGAAAAATCGAAGAGGCAGAAGAATGAACGCATAAGCATCGAAGCTTGGAAATAAAAACGTGGCGTTATAAATAATTTCTTACATGGGGTCTCAGCCCTTAATTGACCTGGCCTTGACCATCTAACGATTTTATTTAAAAAGTAAAATCCCCCTTACTGGGAACGTGATAAATGATTATTGGCAGCTTTATCAAAAATCAGATGAAAGTCGAGACTCTTACAGACGACTCGCTCTGTTTCGTGGATTTTTAAACCTCAGCACTCACTGATTCTTTCCTTCATTTTTTCACCACAAGAATCGAGGATTTAGAGATTAGATGCAGGAACGCACTCACACTACCAATGTATTTGATCGAGAAAATAACTTTAACGAAGATACGAAAAATTCGATAGAACTTTATTGCATGCACACACTAAGTACTGAACACAAATTCTTGTGGCCCATTCTAGTGGACAGGATAAAGTGCAAATCAACTCGACTTTCATTCCAAGCGAATAGGTGGCCACAATCTTTTGTCATCAACTTTAATGGTGCACTTATCCTGTAACTATTATTCTATGTACGATGTTCTATTACGAAGAATATAAGAGTTGCAGCACTAAAGTGTTGAATAAGTAAATAAAAATAAATATTTTAATAAATAATTTGATAAATAATATAATTAAGAAAATTTATTAAAATAATTATTATAAAGATAAAAAAATAATTGTAGTAAAATAAAATAAAAGAAGGACTCGAAGTAGTTGTTCATTAAATTGTTAAGAAGATCAAGTATCATGCATATACAGAAAACGTATCGAGTTACGGTATCTCAGTAAATTCTGGATTTTCTTACGAGTGGTACTCTCGGAGCTTCTGGCTCTGGTTCATCGGCCGAATGGTACGGGATGAGGGGTCGCAAAGAAAATGAAAGAGCAGCGAAGAGCTAAAAGGGGGAATCCGCCTTATAGTATACATGTGTATTAGTAAGATGAAGAGCTTTTTTCCCGTATATTGCAAACTCACAAAGTATCAAATGGAAGGAGGAAGCCATTCTTCTTGTAATAAGTCACCGCGGTGGGGTCCTCAGCGTTATATAGAAGCGGGGAACCGGGGGGGCTTCGCGGCAGTCGCGAGACCTCCCTAGAGAAATAGAGAAAGACAGAGAGTAACGTGTGTGGTACAAGCAGCTTATACACATACTTATATAAATATATACATGAGAAGGATAGCTCTGTGGAATTTTATCCTGTCTCAGTGCTTCGTTGCATCCCCTCTGGTACAGTGACCTTTTACAGGCAAAATGGCTACCCTCGCATAGAGAACATAATTTATTTCGTAGGCGCTTGAGAAAGTGGAACGCGTATTGATATATATATGTATATATTTACCAAAAAGATCGTAGAAGTAAGAAAATGGTGAAGAAGCTCTTTCGTCTTCTCTCTCTTCCTCATTGCTTCTGAATTCTATTAGCCAGAAGCCCGTTTTTGCGTGTCGATTTCTTTCTTCGGAGTTGACACACTTTTTTCGAGGCTTTTTGGATGAGGAGTTACGGGACTCATTTTGGCAATGGTGTTCGGATGTTTTTTTTTTTTTTTACCACGTGAATCAAAATGACCGGAACATGTGTATGTTTTTTTTTTCCTTATTTCTCGCCTGCAAGTTACCGAATGTAGTTTACGAAAATGGACGAAGCTCACCTCCCCTGGGATGAGGTCCAGTCAAGCCTTGGACTATCCCAGAAGTTTCCTTTGCCATGGCACATCCAGGGCGACGGGGACAGAGGGGCTTAGCACTGCCAGCCATGCGGAAACATATACGCGCTGGATCATGGCGCAACGAAGCTCCGCACCTAGTTTTCGGTACGTTGGCTTACATTAGAAACTAATATCGGACCACGAGGCCGTGGCTGATTGAACAATCGAGATGACCTGCATAGTAATTGGCTATGTACATAAAATGAAAGAGAGAGAGAGAGAGAAAGTGGATGATGGCAAGGGGCTGAAGATGAACGCCAAGCCAGCGATGCAAGAGAGACTTTCGAGGAAGTTGCGTCTGCACAATGCCTGGATGAGATGCCATCATATATGCACACCAACATATGTATCCGTACGTGGCCTGAGCCCTCATTTGGCTATTACTGCTTGAGAATATTGGATTTGTCGAAGCCGAGCAAACTTTCCAGCTGCGAAATTCAATCCGATGTATTATTATAAGAAATTTAAGAGGGTGCATAATATTGCAACGAAATAATATTAATTTCGTGCCAGGGAAGCCTAATTGGCATGGTGCGTACTATTCAAATAATTTCTTTTCATGAAAGTCGATATAATATTCAAGAAATCATTCCATATTCAACGTCAAATGCATTTCGAAAGAAATACGCATTTTCATCGAAGAAAAGGCATAGGTTGAAATGTAAAAAAAAATCTGTCCATGAAAATGATATTGGTTCGTTGTTGACAGAGAAATATGCGTCAAAATCCATTTTATTCAAAATTTCGTTTCATGTTTTAAAAAAACAAAAAATTTCAAGTAAACCAAAGAAAGACATTTAGGTCATTTAGGACTTTTGAAAATGATGTGAAAAAACTTGAATCATGATGTGAAATGGACTAGTTGATGATAGTTTTGTCCTCAGAGTGTTGAGGACGAAGTGTGTGGAAGAGAAGATGGCGGGATGTTAATATCCAAGAAAAGACACGAGTGGGGCAACAAAGACGTCGCGAATCTTGAGAAAAGAAAGAGAAAAATAAATAAAGAGAATAGGGAAAAAGAGGTTGTTCTGGAGTCTCGAATCCCGCCGTGTGGAAGTGATATCCTCACGTATTTACTACGAAAGATGAATCGTCGTTCTTGGCGAGTATTTCCAGGCTCCCCTTTCTCGTAAGGAATTTACGAGGAAGAACGCTTACGTACAAGCAGTCCAGTAGGGTCGCGCGCAGCGCCCCCTGTCCTCACATCTTTCGCGAGGTGCTCTAAACGGGGGAATCCCTCGAGCAGTTTACACGGAATCCAAGAAACACAAGTGTCTACGTACAAACACGTACGTGGCTTTTACACACCCTCGGCCCGACGTCTGTCCCGGACAGTCCGGGTCCTTTTATTTATCGAGGGGAAAAAGAGTGAAAAATAATAACGGTAAACGAGTGACTCTATTAAATTGTACCAAACATCAAATTATATATATACACAAACCCCTTAACATTGTACATATGCGTGGGTGTGTATGTGTAACGAATGTAGAAAGCTGTAAAAACGTTGGTCTCTGTTAACAATTCTCAGCCATTATCACAGTGCGAGACCAACCACGGTTTATAGATTTTTTAGTGGTCGAGCTCTTAGTGAAATGAAAGCGCTTTTTTTTATTGTTCACGATTTTTATATACATTGGATTATCGCTTCATACGCGTCAGAAGCCCGTAAACATAATGGAACTCTGATCGCGGGATACCATTTCCGGATAAATAGTTCTTTTGAATGCATTTAAAAAAAAAAAAAAAAAAAAACGAGTATTGGTGTAGCTTCTGCTTGATTCACTGGCGGTGTATAAAAAAAAGTGATGCATATACGAGTACTCAATCGTTTGGGCGATGTGGCTTTTAAAAAACTGTTTAATTCATTCAATCAATTTTTAGATCGAAACGGATACAGCGTCTGGGTCCTCGTCAAATGGAACTGCACGGCCATTCGATTGACTCTTTATTCCCAAATCGTTTCAACTTCCAGCTTAAAACCATGATTTGTGATTAAAATGATCATATTCTGTTGCACTATCAATTATTCGTAATGATTATGATGGTTATATAATATTTATTATAAGTATCGTGAACGACTTGATCTATGATGATCGCGATTTTGATTGCGATTGATGCTTCTGTAGCCGAAATACGAACAGTACACGATTATAAAATTTTATTAATAAGTAATTAACATACGCTCATGGATATAGCTTCAGTGTATAGAATTTAAAAAATCTTCATCTTCAGAAATCGAGAACAAATACGATCTCTACCAATTTGTGACGACGGAGTCCCATTGTCAGGAAATCAACTGACATGTCTTCTCAACGTATTTATCTAATGTCAATCAATCCAATTTTTATATGGCACATGTCTGACAAAACGATGTCTAGCATCAATAAGCATTGTTCTTTTAGGAAAAATGAGCACTCACATTGTCATAGAACCCCATAGCAGAGAAGAAACTTCTTAAGGTAAATGGCTTCCTCAGCCGAATCCTATAAAAACTCATGCACTCTCCCTCGATTGATGATAATGCCATGTCATCTGTTTGCCACCTGACGCATCGCGAAGGTCGAAGGTTATGTGATATTATTTAATTCTAACACACCATAGATGTTGCTAACAAAAACAAAGAAATGCATGACCGTAAAGCGTTATAAATAAAGAAAAATCGACATTCGTTCATCGTCTTGATAGAATTTTTCAATGATTATGTGTTGATTTTTAGAATTTTTCAACATTTTACAATCACCAGTAGGATAGAAAAATCTCCAGACCCTCTACAAAAAAACTTACAAATTGATATATTTTTTTACGAAAAAAATGATTCTTTTTTTCCTCAATGAATCAATTAAAGAAATAACGGAGTATTTGTGATTATGAATTCGTGGTTATGCTTCATTCGTTTGGAAAGATTTGACCGCGACTACGGTGTTGGTGAAGGTAGTTGAAGCGATTAACCGCGAGATCTCTGATCAAATAGAGGGAACCAGTTGATGATCGGTTGTGTGCTCCAGTTATATTCAACATCCTACTATTAGTCTGTGGTACACACAACCCAGAGAGTATTCAGGGAGTTATATCGATTGCAACGGCACCCGTACAGTGCCTGAGAATATGGCCAAAGTTCTGTTGCCATGCGTGTACGTAATAACACACGTGACCGCTCGAATTTCTCCCACTCGACGCCCTCATTTCACGCTTTACAAGAACAAGCGAGCGACCGATGGCCAGAGCCATCTACCGGTGACTATACACTTGTCTCAAATTATCCTTGTTTATCGCGGCGTCGACGCGAAGCGCCGACCCACGTAATTGACACTCGTAATCAGATTTTCTCAAACGATCGTAAATAAATACTGTGGACAGGTAGACGAGAGAATGAGCTTGGCCGGAGCGAGAGAAAGAGGAAGATGAAACCATCGTTCCTGGATCTCGATGCCTCGACCTAGCAATCAGCGATCACCTCTCCCTCTCTCTCTCTTGGTATATTCCTCTTCGTTCTGGCGGATCTGGTTGCAGGTAGCAACCGTCTAGACCGGCACGCTTAACGCACTCTTTGGAATTTCGTAGAATCATTTTTGCTCTTGCTGAACTCGTTTCCAGATAGTTTTGTAAAACACTCAGGTGTAATGTACGTTTGTGAGGCGATTAAAAAAACAATTTAAAAACAAACAACAACAATAATAAAGATCTGTATTGATTTTAAACTCTAAAATATATTCTGCCAATTGAGGTCAAATGGTTGTTAATTCAATGTTGTTACTAAGTAGCGAAACACAGGAGCCGAAATAACCAAGCAGCAAAATAGCCACTTGGGTTGGGAACGAAGCAACCTTGTGATTGATTGGGATTTGCCCAAAGTGCTTGATACGTGAGTCCCTAACTAAGGAAATTACTTGGGCAAGGGCTTTGGCGCGACAACTCGATTATATTCCGTTCAGGATGATCTATAAGCGATCCTGAGGAATCTCTTGGTCGAGTCCACTACTTCGGGTTGTTCTTGGCACGTAGTTGCATATAACGCTCGAGCGAGCATTCGGCAAGCTCGATAATAAATTCGCACTGAACGGATGCATCATCTCCATCTTCACTCTCTCTCTCTCTGTCTTTCTCTCTTATCTTTGAGAAAGAGAGCGAGAGAGAAAATGGCTGAGGTTCCTTGTGCCACGAGCGATTCTATCTGCGTCAAAATATCAGAACGTTTTCAAACTCTCCATTTGTCTTCCATTCGTTTACAGGGCGCCCCATAACTAAAGGGTAATACTTTAAGCAAAAAACAAATTGTTAAATTTCGTACATTTTCCATGAATAAATCAATTTTCTTTTTTAAACTACCATGAAATTTGGGATCACCATTTTTCCACAAAACTCCACACACATTTAAGAACTTTACAGAAATTTTTCAAAAGTACCTCAAAAATCGTGAAGTTCAACTCTTCAGTCAACTGCACGGAAGCAGAAATTTGTTTCTCAACGAATTACATCCCGATATAAGTTACTCATTTAAAAATCACATTACACTATATATATATATATATATTCTTCAGTATTGTAATGAGTATACAATTTTCTCGCACTGTACATTTCTGAATTATATTGAATGACTTAATTTTTTTTTCGTTTACACTCAAACTACGAATTTTATTGTCAATTTATCGACTTCTGGTTCTGAGGCAGCCTGTATCTACGCATTTCCCTTTCACGATCCAACCCAGCCTTCGCCATAACCTCTCTCTCCCTCTCTATCTCTCTTCGTCTCTCTCTTTTCGCACTCATTGAGCGTTCGAGACGGAACAGACCACCCCTGTCCCCTCTCATCCCCAACAATTTCTACATAATACATCTCTGGCTTTCGTTTACTTTCGGCCGTAGGGGCGACCGAAGTGCATTAATGGAATTGAGTATATATCAATCCAAACAAATCATTCGCGTTCGCGAATTCCAAATATCGCTATATGCATATACTTATAGTACATTTATCGTGCATTCATATAAAAAGTATAAATGTACGAGAAAAGCTTTTTCCTCGGTCTTTCTTTTTTTTTTCATGACACATACAACTGGATCGAGTTCTGCGTTCGATAAAGTATACGACACCCACGTATCTTTATCGTAAGTTTTACGATTATAGGCGAAAAGAAAAAAATCGTTAACTTTAACGGGCTGTTCAGGAAGAATTGGCGCGAAGAATGATGAAGAAGCTTTTTTTTTTCTTACTTCTCTTTTCGTCACTTTCAAGTGTTTTTGTACACTACCTGTCTATTCCATAGGCCATAAGTGTCGTACATTTTTGCCTATCGAATTGCTGCGTCGAATTTCGACGAAGAAAACAAAAGAAAAAGAAAAGGGAGCACTGAAGACGAGTAAAAAGATTCACGGCGGGGGTGGCGGGGGTATATGGCAATTTCGCGGATCAAGAACTGCGAAGCAAAGTCCATCGAAGAGACATTATCTGGACCCTCTGGGCTATCGTTTTCTCTCCCTAACACGAAACTCAAAACGCTGTCTCAGCTTCGAACTATACGTGTACACGAGAGTACAGATACTGGAGCACTTATGTGCTCACGTAGCGCTATTATTGTCCTCTCTCTGCCCACGTAATCTTGCCTTGCTATGTCCCAAAAGATCTAGGGTTCTGGGACTTGCCCGCAGGTAACAGTAGCAAAGCACAATTCCTGGTAGAATTAAACACTGACGTTGCATCTTGTTTTAACGTGGATAATCAGACTCGTCGCCAAGTCGCGAAAAGCCAAAATACATCACATTCCCTCATTCATTTAACCTCCATGTGAATTTGTAATTGTAATAATAATAATTAATGTTCATTTAGCATAATAGTCTCGCATGAATAACAATGGTAATTTCCAAGTTACGGAAATGTGACCATCTCCGGGGCATTGAAGAGAACCCTACGTGCAACTAGCAACAGTCATTCTACCCGTAGATTATGCGACGTATCCGTCGTAGGCCGTCGAACGAGACGGTCTATCGATGCATATTAATCGAACTCTGCTTCGAATACATCGAGTCCGGAGATCGATGGCACGCGTTTCGATTGATGACTCCATCAACCCGATGTATACTATCGTACTATTTGCCTTGCCTATTGGATATTCCAAAATTCATGGCCATTCTACGGAGGATATCGCAAGGATTGTAAACTCCTATACAGTAGCTTTCCTCATTTTTTTTTCTACTACCCTATTCGTTGCTCTACTCATAAAACTGAATTGAATTGTTCAATATGCGGATCAGTTTCTACAGTTTTTATAGAAAACAATCTTATTTTCATGGAAACTCCTAAAATCATTTTTCGAAATTGTTTAAATTCATTGATCAACATCATTTTAGTTTGGAATATTCGTTAAAAACCATTTAGCCGAATCCTCGTCAAATTCGTAAAACGCTAATTAAGGACACACAGTAGAAATGGGAGGCAAACTGCGGAACGTTTACAAAGCAAGTGACCTGTGGAGCACCAATGAATTTTCAATAAACAAATATTCGAATAGGATTTTGCACTGCTCCTGCGAATCTCATTCCTACCCAAAATGTATGAGAAAGTGTCCTTTCCTGTCGTTTTCCTAATCGATAGAAGGAGAAGGGTATCTTCAAATATTTGATGCTGTGGTTTTGGTGGTGGATCTTTGAGTCAATAGGACATATATTTGGGTACCAAGTGTCATCCAAACGTCCCGAAGAATGTGCAATTGTATCAATGAGTTTCTGGTATTTAACACGAACCTCTAACAACATCAATATTTCATAAGCGGTATCGGGGAAACGACAAATTCTCTAGAACTTTTCTCTCTGCAACATCGTTATCTATGGATCCGCGAATCTGCGGGCATGATTTTGAGATACGCTGTATACTCATTTGCTTATTACAAGTACATCGATAGCTCATCGATGCATTTGTCGAACGATAGACCACTCTCGCATTCTTTGGCGTACGGTGAAGCTGAACGATCTGGTAAAACTTGCCTCGAACTTCGTACGCAGCATGCCCATCACTAGGTTGTAAATCGGTCAACTTCATCATACGGAAATTGACGAGTAATAATGTATGCAGCAAGTTTATTAAACACACTCTACTGTTATGCTACCATCAAAAGCTACTCGTAGTCTCTCGTACGTATAATAATAGAAATCTACCTGAGTCATGTTTATGGATGAGTTAGTGAAAATTCGTTGCTTTTTTTATCTTTTTTTTTTTCATGCCCACCCGAAAATGTGATTATGGGAAGGGAATTATACTGTCCCTCGGGTATACACGGATTTCCGATGGGCCTACTGTACCAGAGGTACGATAGTTTGCCGACGCATTCATACAACCGAATCGGACTGCCGAAATATCCAATCGAACGTCAGAATCGTTACGTACACCCCCCCAATATCCGCAAACACCAACCTATGTCGTTTACGTGTATGTGTATGTTTGATATGCATGTGTGTTGTGAGAATTTGTTACCCACACCGTGTCGATTGAATTGCGACTAAATCAGATTTATAATCGAATATTGTAATGCAGTTATAACCAGAGTTTCGAATATTTGATTACTTTTAGTAGGTATATATGAACGCTTGGTTAAAGGAAACTGGCAATATCGCATTTGGCATCATTTAATTCGTTCAAAAAGTTTAATTTTACTTAAATGAAAAACAAGAAACAGCCGACCATCAACGACTATTATTAATATCTTTGTTATTATTATTTGTTGTTATTATTTCATGTATCGCGTGTCTAATAAATTATGTTTTTATTAAAATCAGCTTTTCAGATAAATGTGCCAGATGATAAAGTACTTTCGTCTCGATCTTCTCTTATATTCAAACATCATGCTTCAGAGCGATCCTGCAAGATCTCCATTTCGCATTCGCGCGATGGACGAGAACTTGTATCCTGAGGCGTCTCATAGCCCATCCTCTTTCCACCCTTCGGCCTCCAGTGTGTACTTTGAATGAGGAGGCATAAAAAAAAAGGGAAAAAAGAAACGATGCCTCAAAATTTAAGATTCCACCCTCCGGAGAATAAACGAAGCGAGCATGATATATAAATCTTGAGGTTGGGGATTGCGAACAGGACGTAATTATAGTACGCCGAGAAAGAGATATTGGTTTTATCGATTTCACACCGCATTTATTTGAGTCGACAAATTTTTATCTTTTCTAAACATCTCCGTTGAAATCATAACGTTAATGCATCCTTTAATTCGTCAGGAAAAAGGATTTGGCTGTTCTTGTTACTTTGTGTCATTTTTCTCGATCCTACTCTTCCTTTCAATGTTTTCTCGACAGCGCCATAATTAGATCTCTGCGAATTTTTCTCAAAGTATATATTTGTAGAGACGAACATTTTTCTCGAATCTTTTTCACGCCGTTTGTGTTCACTACACGTTAGAGGTTTACGAAGTACATGAATGTGAAGATACACATAAACCCAAACGTGTCCTCGACAGTATCGAGTCCGGCTTTAAAGCAATGCTTTTACCTATTTCTTTGACACATCAAAGGTAAAAAAGCTCTCGAATCGACAACAGAAAGGTCCATCTCTCAAAAATATTCTGTAACACACACACACACTTCCGCTCTCTCTCCTTCTCTCGTTCTCTTTCCCTCTCTATCTTAGATAAAACGAATTTTGTTATATGATTCAATTGCGGTGCGACGAGAGACTTTGAGATCTTTTGAACTACGTTTAAATTCGCTTGAAAAATATATGCTTCATCAATTTTCAATGATACCTCAACTTGCCAAGTACTCCTTCGTGATTATTTCAACAATTTTCAAGGGTTTTCCTCGATACAACTAATTAAAATATCACAATAAAGCAAACGTAATTGCCGATAATTTGACCTGAATTTAAATACTTAAAGGTATACAAAATGTTCATTCAATTTAACGTCCAAGACTTCAGAATTTTTGTTGTTTTTATTATCGAAATCAGGTCTGACAGCTATTGTGCCATTCAAAATGGGATTTTTATATAAAATAATATGTGCTGTTAATTTCATGGACTTTTTAGAGATTGAATAATGAGTTTTGATACTCTGAGCAATGCCAACATGGACGAACTAAAATAATTGGACGAATTTTTATCGTTTCCATAAAGCGTGTGAAAATATATTTGAAAGAAACTGTAAAATCCTTCAGACGACACTGTTTACATATTTTTCATTAAAAGAATGTCTCCGAAAAAGCACGTAAGTTTGGATTGTTCAAGAGACACCTTTGTCAGAGTAAAGATTGATGATTAGCGCAAAGTCGAATTTGGCCCGATATCAAAAACGTTAGTCACTGAGAGAAGTACGTACATAACCATGAGAATCTGTCTGCGTAATACGTGCATGTGTGTAAGTATAAGGAAGAGAGTGCGAACCGCAGATTCAAAGTGCTACCGTTCTATACATAAAAGCCGAATGGCTCGAAGTATGCTTCGGCTAGTATAGTAAAAGAGAGTATATTCTCACTTGGTGCAACGCCACTCAGGATGTCGACGGATGCTTTAGCAGACAGTCTCGGATCTCTACGGAACTAAAGTTTTCCGCTATGGATAATCGAGAGACGTATAAAGGGTGAGGGACAAAACGGAGATGAAGAGCCTTGATCGTGAATCTTAGTGCTCGCAAAAGACTCTCCTCTTAACCATTGGATCGTAAAATCTCTTGTTGGCTAATTGAAAAACGTCAATTTAATTAAATAAATAACAAAATAAATTATAAAATTTAATTAAATAACCCGACGTTTTAGCACATGATTCATTATTTCTTTACATTTTAATATCATTAATCAAAGCCCTTTTAACTTATCCTGTGACCTATAAATTCGTTGGAATTACAGATATTGATTAAATAATTATAATTCTTCGTTCAAATGTACCAAAAAGAAGAATATTCTACTCAAGAAACTGCTTTTTATATACTTTATCAAATAGTAAGCAATGAATTGCTCTCGAGTAATGAGAACCTGCTAGTAATTAAGTTAATAAAACTATTTAATAACAAAAAATCATTGGTAATTGGTTGATATAGCTGAGCTGTCTCGTGGAAATTAATTGATCCAATGAAAACCGGTTACGTGTGAGCTGTAAAGGACGAAAGAGTGACACTTGTTTCATATGTCGATAAAAAGTAAGCGCAATGTTTTTTTTATCATTGAATAATGTTGTGGACTTCATAGAACGAACTTGCAAATAGTTATAATTGGGGGTTTTTTTTTTTTTTTTTAATTCTCCAAACTTTCATTCCTACTTTTTTACAATCGGCTTCAACTTTCACGATTTCTCGGACTGTTTAATGATATCAAAAAGTTAAATATTACGCTCTGAAAAGAAATATTCAAATGGCTTGATAGCACACAACCTGATTTTTGTCGTTGCAAGTTTTGCCACAAGACGTTGCTGCCATTTATCAATTCTCGAGTTTATTTTCACAACTACTTGAAAACTCTATAACTATTATCGTGATGTAATATTTGATTTAATTTTCATGTTAAATTATTCTATGAATAAAGAATAAGTTTACTTATTTATAATTTAATTAATAATTAAACGTTCCAGAGGCAAGCGCGCTCAATTTGAAAAAAGTTTTCGATTCATATAGCCTGTGAAAAAAAAAACTGGTTGCAAAACTACGAGCCGTGTGGCAAGCAAAAAGAATCGTAATTTTTATCGTGTTTTTTTCGCAAGAGTTATTAGAGAGTGAAATGAGAAATATGATTAAATTGATGCTCCGGAACAAAGAGAACGAAGCTTGAATCATAACTTGTCACCTCATTGTTCCGATCGATAGACAGGCGCTTGAATTCGAAAGTCAAATTTTTTCGACAGCGTCAGACCGATCGAAATGAAAATAAAACGTTTCAGCTAACGCAGGAAAAGGGCAAAAACGGGCTCAAACTTTTTTAAATTCCGAACGGACGACCACAGTGTGGACAATTTTCAATATTGAAATTTGTAGCTCTTCGTACTCGTGAAAGGTCGACACTTTTCTGACAGGTGGTGGGTTTTGATAATTATACTCGCCTATACATTAAAATAACAATTTTTTCAAAATGAATCTATCGAATCGTTAATTAGATGGAGAATAATATTTATTATTTTTTTAAACTCTGGGGTTGAAAATCATTTTCTACAGTAATTCTAAAACTTCATAAGGTTAAATTAAACTTTTGATTCTTGGAAGAGACGAGATGTAGAGCGGATCTTGTGGTCGTAAGCGATTACAGCGATCAATTGAAGCGTTGAGAAGGGACGGGATCTCTGAACTTGGTAACTAGAAAATCGGTTCGATTATTAAATTACCGATATCCTTGACTCGGACGAGGGTTTTGAACGGCCTTGATATGCTCTTGGACATAATTATTAATCAATGGTAGAGAAAGAAAGAGAGAGAGAGAGAGAGTGAAAGAGATAGAGAGGAAGAAGTGGATGGAACAGTAGTTACGGGTGAGAAAAGGGAGAGATGGGATCCTCAGACTGTGGGGATAGCTGGGTTGATGGATCGGTGTTTCAACGTTTTTGCAAGACCAATATTTACCTGGACGCGTTTCCAGTTCCCGCCACAAGATTTACATAACCTTATGTACCTTATGTATATGCATGTGTATTGGTAATATGTATGTATTCATGTGTATATATAGATATATACACAAATATATATATACATGTATATAGTTATAAATTCGTGGTGTACCCTTTTGTTAGGCGAACTGTTTCAATTACGGAGCTTTTCTCTCCTCCCTTGATGTTCTCATTGTACCTACTTTCGAAAGTATGCATACCATTAAAATCGGTAACTGAGAGATGCCTCACTTTTGTGTTAGACGCTCGTCGAGCACAAGGGCTGAAAACTCGAAGCGTAAAACGCCCCAGACCAAAAGTTCTTCCAAATTTTCAGACGATCTTTGTGTGAGTGTCTGTATAAAAGTAAAGCATGGTTTGCATCTGACGACTATGAACGTATATGCATTTACATACTTACTTATGTCTGTAAATAATCATCAGATAGAGTTATAGACACGTAAAGTTGCTTGTACTAATTTTTAACGTTGCTAGAGTTTCCGATCGCTAGGATTATCTAGTAAAATTCAAAGAACACAAGTATTCGAATAAATTTTAATAAAGTTCGAATTAGACGAGGACCTATGGATTAAGAAAAAAGATTTCGAGCATAGTTTCGGTCGAAGTACATTTTTTGAAAGCACCGTTTGTTGAAATGCACATTTTCTCGCTCCAAGTTCAAGCGCCTTTCTTTCCTTTTCTTATTCCTTGTTTTTCTCAGGCTTCTCTGCAACTTCCTTCTTCACTCTTTGGGATCCGATCGCTTTTAACCCCCCCACGTAAAGAGAGTCACGTAATTGAACGAGAAGAGTACCGGAAGTGCGATAAAACGGTCTGCCTCTGTGGTGTACGATGGCCATACCGACGCCGCAACGCGAGAGGCGAGTTAACGCAAAGGAGACGTCTCGCCGTTAATCCTCTCTTATCTCGAAGTTGCCGTATGCTACCACCGTATTGATCGCACTCCTCGTCCACCCCCGCCCTCTTCTCTTCTCAATGCGCTATCGCTCAGTCGAAGAAAAGCACTTATTTTACCATCCTCTATATACATATATACACATATACATATATATGTATATAAATATACGTAAAAGTGGCTGGGAGTTAGTGTGCAATTCTTATTCCCTACTTACTCACATCCTTTTCCTGTTTTCCTTGTGGAAAACCTCAAATTTTGTGGGAAACCTCTGAAGAATCCTTCGTCCACTTTATTTCGTATAGATTATTGATTTTTTCTTTCTTCCCATTAGCTGATTATAAAAATTAATAATTTCATGTTATTTGGAGGTACAAACCCACACGATTTTCCATAATTCCCTCGTTACGTAGATCTTTTATCGGTCGGGACAAGAGCGTAAAATAAAAAACGATCAACCGAGTAAACAAGACTCGATTTACGCATCAACGCTTCCCGGATTTTTCATTATTTATATTAGTATTCTCGCCTATCTCAATCTCATCTTCGTATCTCGATCGAAAACCCGTTATGGGTATATTCGATCTTTCATGAGATAAGATCGGATGCTGTGTGCGCCCTCGGACACCCATTTATTTTGTCCTTTAATTGTGGCATCAAAAATACTCGTCAAATATGAAGAAAAATTATTTGTGTTTTTCCTATTTTCTTCACGTGCAAAATTAATTCGTAAATTTTTCGATTACAAATATAATGATGGTTTTTAAACTTTTATCAGTCACGAACGACAGCGTAGGCTCGATTTATTATTTTTTTTTTCGCTTTATCACTTGTACACTTAATTGTACGAATCGCGAGATACTACATGTGATTTTTAAGATAATTAGCTCATTAAAATATCTTGGAGATTCTTACGATACGAGGAAAACTTTTCTTACACGTATGCCGCAGTTAAAAAATATATATACGCGTATATGTGCGTGTTATGAACACCTATATATGGGAGTGGCAATAAAACAAGGTGGAATTGTCGTTATAAAGCTTCGGGGCTTCAGGGAGTATATTTATGTTGATGAGCGAGAGTTTGGGTGATAACGATCTTGCACACACGATCGTGGGCCTCGACTGGTGTTGAACCTCGATTATTTCTCGGTCCTGGGGCGCCTTTATTACCTTCCAACCTCTTCATTCCCCGTGAAATAATATAATCGACGTTAAATTAGGGAGAGAATACGACGAGAGAACGATGGAGAAAAGCAGAAAAGGAGAGGCAAATAATTTGTGACGTTAATCGCTAATACGACTAAATGAAGTATAGAAATTAAGATCCAACGAGTGACACATTCATTTGCTGTAATGAAATAAAAATAATTTGAAGAAAAAAAAAAACAAATTGGTATATCGTCTTAAATGGAGTTTGATGACATCGTCCCGAGGATCATTCCAAAAGACAAAATTTATCGAGTGGATCTCAACGTGTTGGAAAATAATTCAATTAATATATCAGCACGTTTGTTACATTATTTCATTAGCATTTCTCAAATTGATCATTATCAAGAGCTATTTCGTTATTATTTTATTGCTCCATCTTTTCTTCTATTCAATAATTTTATAAATTCTTCAAACCTTCATAAACCTTGAAGGTTACAGTTGGGTAGAGTTGACTTTCACGAGTAACTATATATTTTTTGCTATAAATCGAAAGAAGATTTTTTTTTACGTGTTTGTAAATTTGATTGAATTTTAATTATGAAATTCTATCATTCGCCAAATTTTGAAAGTAATGTTTACATTGTCCCCGACGAAACAAGGGACATGTTATTTTTCATTAAAAGTGATTCTTGGAAATTGCTTTTATATCCTAATCATCAGTTTATCAATGGGAAAAATAAAGACTTACATTTGGACTCGACGAAATTCTACCCAACAACCAAAAAGAGCAAGTTTTCTGTCCGGGCCAATTAAACTAAAGGTGGGTACGAATGTACAAGCCTTGAAAGAATTGAGAGAGAAAAAGAGCACAAAAAAAAAGAGATGAAAATAAAAAAGAAAAAAAAAGAAATTTGTTGACTGCGGCAGAAGCATCGGAGTGGAGATGCTTGGCAAACGGAGGTTTTCGTGTAAGATGGCAAGATAGGAAGGCGGTACGTTTGATTCACTCTCACACCCGCGCTACGAAAAGGGGATCCTTGATACGGAAGCTGGGACCGAAATAAAGATCAAAAAACCAATATGTCTATATATAAATATATATATGTATATTTATGTCTATATATGTATACATAATAGTGATCTGTGTGGTCGTAGGGTAACGCGTTTCGTGTATACCCGAAATGTCCCCTTGTACAAATTCCCTCGAATCCCAAGACTTCTCTTTTACTCTCTGGCTCTTTCTCAGAGAATTACTAATATATCTATATATTTATATACACACACACATATATATATATATATTAGTCTCTCTTGCTCTCTCGATTTCAGATGTGATGCCGAACATCTTATCGGATTCCTCAAAGACCAGCACCGAAGATCCACCCCGACTTTCTCTACGCTATCTCTCTTTTCGTTTCATCCCCCGCCCCACTTCTTATTTCCAGGCGAAACCACCCGCCAGGATATCGGGAGTGGCATTCCCTCTTTTTGAGAGAAACAGAGGGGAAGAGAATTATTTCAAGGATATTGCATTGGTTGTGTACTATTTTTCATTTTTCTTAAACTTTTTCAGAAACATCGAAGTCTGAAAATGTTCTTTTTTATTTTTTATTTTTTTCAATGAGTATACGTTATAATGAATTCAATAACGTTGTTGGTTTGATCGGAAAATATTTTGGTGATTCAACCCTAATTCTCAGCCAAAGTTAATTTAAAAGAAAATTTGTCAAAAATCGTGAATTCGGCCAAATATCGATGAATAAATATTCGGATACACACACGAGCATTATAAATGTCATGGAATTGATTTATTTCTCTCTATGATTCAAAAGGTCTTCTAGTTTTTTCGTGATAAGAGATTTAAATGATAATTTTTATTATTAAATTTTCTTCATCAATTTTCTGCATTGTTAATTCATTGATTAATAATTAAAGGTAACAAAGGCATGAAAAGACGTCTTATGACATTTAAGCTGTAAACATTCGTATAGAATGTCAACAGAAAAAAAGAGGAAGGAAGAAAGGTTCTGCCATCGGCGGATTATTAATCCTTAGCCCTAGTTAATCCCGGATTAGCCCGCTTGCACACAAAGATCTCAGCTAGGAGAGAAGGTACATAGCAAAGCCGAAGAATTCTCGCTCCTCACTCTTTCGTCTTTACTTTTATTTCGTCTTATTTTCGTCTTATTCGTGTACCGAGTTAAGAGTTTCTTCGAATGATTCCCTTCCTTAGCTCGCCCCAGCAGCCCTTCTCTAGAAGCCGCGGGTAGAAACGAGCTCTTCAATTCTACCCGATTCAACAACCCTACCCTTTCCTTCCAATGCAGTATGTATATTCATCTGATCCTCCCAAGAGTCACAGATTTCCTGCTCTTTCACTGAGTACTCTATATACGTTTTTTTTCTTTCTTTTTCTTTACTTCAATCCACATTTTTTATGAGAACTCACTTGTGTCAAGATACCGGTTACAGATTGTACTTTCTTCCTCATTAATTATCAAAGGGTTTGCCTTTTTTTTAACTATTATTTATATTTTGTCTTCCTCTATTTGTTCATTGCGTTAATTACGTAATAATTAATTATATATTTCAATGAATACATTGACTGTACCTTTTGTTTTTTATTATTCTATTTGTTATTATGTCATTTTTATTAATTATTTCCTTTTACATCATTGATGTTTAAACAGAAAAATCTATTATTATGGCGCTTGATTATTAAATTGCTTAATTCAAGTTGATTTTTTTTTTCGACATTTTTTTAAATTAAATTATTGCCAGCGATGAACCTGAATAGCGTGTCTCTTTTTTTTGTTAACCAAAAAAAGGACTGTCTCAAGGTTGCCAACTTCAGGGACAATTATCGGGTCAATAAAACGAAAATGGATGCGATGCTTCAGGAACATGGTGCTAAACACGTGTATAGGGTCCCCGAAGGATTGCGAGAATTGTGTAGCGATATATCACGAGAGGTATCGCGATTTTTTGTTTCACGAATTTTTAAGCAGTTTTTATTAGTTCTTCAAAATTTTTTTTCACCAAAATTTTGTTGCTTTTCAAAGGTTCTTCGCTCGCAGCCGAATGATATCTATCGATATATTGCGGACTATGTCGAGGCCCTGATTAAGACACGTGAAAATGCAAGAGGTATTTTCTTCTCATTCTCCAATCGTTTTTTTCCCATGCAGTTACAGACGCAGTTCGATCGATTGAGTAATTTTGAAAATCATTGATTTAGTTGCGGTTCGGGTGGTTAACAATATAATGCTCGGAAGTGAAGCAATTGTAGGGATATTACGAGGTACTGGATTGAGTGTCGGTCAAATTGCTGTTGCAGCACCAAGATTACAGGTTTAAATATGAAAATCAATCGATAAATTCATTTTTTCGAAGTTTGGAAGGGCTCGAAGTTAATTATTTTATTGTGGACGTAAATAATAAAAGTTTCTCCATTTTTAATGTCGTTAGAAAGCCTTCAAGGTCTACTTGGACCTTGTGGACGTTCAACCAGGCACATTGGACAAGGGTAAAAAAAAAAGGACAAAATGGACAAAGTTAATAGAAAAATAAGTTGTGAAATAATTTAGACGGTAGTGCCGAAGAGACGAGCAAGAGTTCGATCTGTGAAATCTTGGAAGGGACTGGAGCATCTTCAGAGAAGGCTGAAAAAGCTGCGAGCTTAATACAAGTTGGCACCTTTTTTATTAAACTGAGAAAAACAGTGGCGAATGCAAAGTGGCTGTAAGATAACGAGATTTGTAAAAATGCAGGCAGCGTTTCGTGGACACTACGAGAAAATGTTGGAACGGGAAGCAAAGGGTGACAAGGTTGAATGGGAAAGAGCCGCAAAGAGCACGACGGAGATATTAAAGAGAGCCGGTGTGTCTGAGACTGAGGCTGAGAAGGCTGCGACGCTTATTCAAGTAAAATAAATCTCTAGATATTCGGTCTCTCTTGAAGCAGAAAAAAAGAGGAATGTTTTATAAACAGAGCGAAGGGAGCACAAAAGTTTTATACAGATGTGCTCGACAACGAGTTTTGTTCGGCTTCATTCACTCTGCTCTCGTATTTCTCAACTCATCTTCCCTTTTTTTCTCTATTTCCTTCCTTTTTTACTCCTCTTCACCATACAGTCTGCTTATCGCGGTTATTATACGAGAAGAAACATGAGGATCAAGCCGAGCAAGGGTGAGTACGAAACGGAGCAAACGAAAGAGAAAGAAAGAGAGAGAGAGAGAGAACATTTTAAGGGAGAAAATTCATTACGAAAGATTTGCCCCTGCAATAACGAGCCGGAATGGGAACGTGCCAGGGTAAGAGGGAAAGGCCACTGATAAAGCTGAGAACTTGAATTTTCCTCGTAGCCATGGAGAAACCCGACAGCCCCGAGCTCGCCTCCGGTGATTTACCGGAGTCCCAGGAAACTATTCAAGCTGTTGCTTCGTTGGATGTGATGTATGAAGATTCTGGACTCGATCTTCAAAGAGCTAACGAGGCAGCCACCGTGATTCAGGTATTCGTCACCTTTCCTTTACTCATCCCTAAACAGTCGAATTTCTTTTATTTCTGTAATTCATTTTCAAGTAAAACATGAGCTTTATGAACAGCTTTTTAATGGCTTCATAAAAGCTCGTGGTAGCGAGAATCGACGTTTTGTATAACCTAGTGACAACGGGGTACAGGAATCGAAAAGAAAAAAATGGAATAACGATTATGAACGAATAGAGATTCTTTTATCACTTGAAGAAATTACTAAATTCTGCGATTCCTAGTGTCAAAATATGTGGTCGTTGCTCACGTTATATTACGCCAGTGACATTCAGTCTCGGTCGCCTCTTCTTAAGTCCACGGACCAATCACTTAACCTCACGTCAAAATTTCAGCAGGAACTTTTTTCGACACCGATCATCCGATCGGGATAAAAGTAGATCAGCCCACGCAAAACGATGGCAAAAATGGGCTGATTTATTTTCATTCCGATCGGACAGTACACGTTGAGGAACATTCAAGGTTATACTGAATTTCTCTACTAGAACGGTAATTTTAAATTATCTCCGTGTAAAAGCAACGCTCGCCTAGGTTCACTTGAATATCTACTCCCGGCACGATTCTGTTACATACTTCCGGTATTCTCGCTTAAGTTTAGCTCAGCAGCCTTTTAATTACTTGGCGTCTCGACGCCACTTCATCTCGTGATATTGAAGACGTTCGTAGTATCACACTCATTACATCTCATCAAGAGAGTGTTTATAAACATGACCTGGTGTTCGAGGAATTATTACGTAACCTTTCTTCACTTAAGTGACTCACACAGATTTATTTAAAAAGTTTCCACAAGAGACTTAACCACCAATTTTCTGCTGTTAATCGTCGCCTTAAGATTTAGCGATAATCATAGAAAAATGGTTAACTAACGCGTGAATTCTGAGTTCTGAGTTCTTTAATCGAAAAGGCACGAAAGATGTTTATCAAATTTCATTGTTTATTTTCATTGATAACAATCAAGCCATTCCCCTCCATCAGGCAGAACAAATGTTGAGTTACTTTGCTAGTCTCTTCATAACTTGGAGTCGATGTGTACAAGACGAAAAGATTCTCAGCAAATACGTCATCAATCGTGCTGGTTTAAGGCTCAATCGAAAGATTTTTTCTTATTTAGTGTCTCCAGATCAGTTTTCAAATCATAATCTTTTTCCTGAGCTTCGTAATTCAACAAAATGACTTTCAGTTTTTACTCTCACCGCCGCGAATCGTGTTATTCAACGAGCCTCGAGCCAGCAGACGACAGAACTGTCAAATGTACTTGTCCCAAGACTCTATCGAGTTTCTTCATATTGGGCAAACTACATTAGATCAGTAGGTCGGACACTCGGAAGAAAGATGTTTTTAAGCTTTTGTTACTCCTACGCACGAATCGCAAAATATATATCAAACGATCAGCGACAGCTAATCCGCCACAACAATCGGGACTAGTCGACGTGGCTGAGAAAGTGGGATAAGTTTTCTCTGCTCTTTGTTCTTTCCAGCCGATTCATTGAATCAACTGTCAGTAAATTATTAGTTTTTTGTGAGCAACATATCCACGAGAAAATGTTCAACATCTCGCTTCACAATTTAACGATCTGTTATCCGGTTCATTTTCGTTTTTAATTTCGAGAAAATAAAATCAAAAGTAATGAATTATTAGCTTTCAAAACGTTGATTTTTAACGAACAATTGTTCTGTTGATTGAATTAAGGAAAAGGCATTTTCATCAATACACTGTAGTTTTCATTCGTTCGAAGTAATTAAACTTAAGTTTCATTGGTAACGCAAGCTTCTCTACCTTTATCTCTTGTACTTACAGTGGGATATTATTGATTTTCAGAGGTCGTATAGAAATTACAGAAGCCGCAGACAGAGTGAAGAAGCCCGAGGTACGACTTCATTGGGTAACTCTTTGGTGGTCGATGCGATTGTCGAGAGCGTAAGACACAAAATCAGCGAGAAAGAAGTGAGCTCGAGGGACAACATTCCAGAGGAGTTTGAAAAGGAGGAACGAGACGAAACGGTTACTGAGAAAATCGAGACAACTTACGAGAAACGCTTTAAGGAATCGCGACTGTTCTCGAAAAGTGAGCCATAGAAATTCCTCCTTTTCGTCGATATTGAAAAAGAGAAAGAGACGGAGATGAATTTTCGTCTAATTGCTTTTTGTAGCTAAAAACGATGAGACTGACGAGGATTTTCCTGCACCAACGAGTGATGGAGAAGACGAATCGCCAAAGAGCTTCGACTCAAAGGAGCCCAAAGTTTCACAACAATCTGACGCTTCGTTGAGAGCAATTCGATTTGAAGATTCGAAGACGCACAGTCAACATAACGAACTTTCAGGGGAGGAGGAATAAATCAAGAAAATTTCGAAAAAAAAATGTATTCAAAAAAACACAAGTCAACACAATATGCCAAACACCATACATTGTCATTTTTATTCTTCGAAAAAATACTAGAAAAATCTTGAATAATGATATACGAAGTGAAAACATGTATAAGTCATCAGATTTATTTAGTGGAGCAACAATGATCAGAAGATCGAGCCCGGCATTTGAAGGACCCAGAAAATTTTCTTGGTCCCAGAATGGATTTTGGTTTTCTGGACTTTAACCAGCCCGATTCGTCCTCCTCTTCGGTAGATGAATCCCCAAAGTTTTGACTGTTTTCTTTCTTATTTACGAGGTTCGTCGTACTCTCGTTTTCGGAGCGAACCTCGTCGGATTTGTAAATCGTCGTCTCGTCGTCGGACGAACGTATTTTTTTGTTTTTAAATTTTTCAACTAGAATCGCCATCGAGTCTTTGTGCTTAATGGCGCATAATTCTTGATCGTGGAAAACACGATCCTCGTGTTCATCCTCCCGCTCGTAAGTAACTTCACCGCGTACAGATGACACCAGTCGGGACGAATTTCTTGAACATTCGTAACAATCTTTACAAAGACGATTTGTCCCACTGAATGAGCTCGATCTAGACTCTACCGATCTTGGCTTTCCATCTTTACTTATTGAACTGCAAACGTCCAAATCAAACTTTTCCTTTATAACAAAACCAGCAAATTTATCTACGATTACGAGATTGAATTTTCTCATGTTTTATCATCCAACTTTAGCGCTCATCATTTTTACGCTCCAGCAAACTCATGAGTCACATCAATGGAATACAAAATGAGTTGCGACATTTTTTGAAGACATTTATAAAAAAAATTACAATTCGTATTTCTTATAGCACAGCATCGTCGAATATTTTCTGGAAATTATCGACTTCATTTTCATTTTTGAATGAGTTTTTTTTTGGAATTCCTTATACGATACAATTGAAAATTTGATGTCAAAACCTGTCTCGGAGAGAAAGTTCTGTTTTTTGACGATGTTCATGTTCCTCACGAACTTTCTTCCCCTGGATCTGCCCATTATTTCCATTTTCGCAATCGCAATTTTTTGAAACTCGCTGGGATCGTCGATTAACTGTTGCTCGATCAATTCTGGACTCGAAAGAGTTCGTTTTAGTCTCCCATTCGTGAAGCTTGCTCGGAAATTCGTGTTTTGCTTGCCGTGATGCTAAGAAAAAACGAGATTTAAATAGTGATTTGATTGTTAATGGACGGCGGGAAATTTTGGATGATCGAAGAAATTTGGAATATATACCATTTTGTGTAAATATTCTTGGAGAGCAAGAGAAAGAAACAATATTTTTCGATTTGTCGGGAGGATCGTACAAAAGATCGAGATGTTGAATTTTGTCTGAATTTTCCGGAGTATCATCACCCACCGAGGAATCAGACTTGCTTCGTATTTTCTTTTCACAAGTATTATTTATTCTTTTTCTTGTTGTCTTACTGGTGTCCCGATAGTTGAAATTTCGTCTCATTTTATTTCCAATTGTGGGACAATCGTTCGTCACTCTATCCGGACAAGTTTTCCTGGATATTGTTTCGTCACGAGCGTCACCACCGCTTATCCGTCTGTCTTGAGATTTTTCGTTCGGTTCACCGAACGAGACAGCAAAGTTTTGCTTTTTCCAGCATTTGCAAATATTTCGCCTGCAGGGACAAACGCTTCGAGCGCTCGCCATCGCCGATGTTTTTATTTCCGGTTCATTGCTATTTCTTCGTATCGAAGATGTTGCATTTTCTCTCATTGATCGTGTGCTTCGAGGATCACATCTTTTTCCCAAGCTTGGCCAAACGTTGTTCGATCTTGAATTGCGAATTTCACCGTTGCAGGAAAATCTTTCCTCACAATTTTTACAAACTGACATTGTTGTCGTTGATGAAAATGGTTCGGACTAGGACGAAACAAAATTTTTACTAGGCAATCTCATCTCTCTCTCTCTCTCTCTCTTCTCTATCGCTCTCTAATTTGGAAAAGATTTTTCGTGATTGCAGAAACTTTTTACCTTGCTACTATCCTTACGAGCGTAATTAATTGGCCAATTAAGTTGACCAAAGTTTGTTGGAAATTTTTTACGGGCACGACGGAAAGCAGCCGCTACGAGCTGATGAGACGAGGAGGGATACATCTGCGACATCGTCCTGTCTACCTTTATTAACCCTAAGCTCCACTAAACTAAAATCTATTCAACCGGACATTAGCATCCCTCCAATTAACATCTGTACTTGACAGGTGTCCTTAACCAATTCAATCGATTAAGGTAGTCGGACGAAACTAAACCACAAAGCTAGCACATGAATACATAAACAGAACATCGTAGCGATCAGTGCACCCCACTTTCTTCAATTTGCCTGTATTCAGATCGCTACATTCATTATGAAACGGTTAGTTAACGATGTTCACACGCCATAATTATAATAGTATATACAAAGTAACAGCAAAATCATTAGATACCATTTTTTCCAGGATAATTTTTTGAAATTTTGCCTGAATCTTCTTGAGCACCGTATTATATTGTGTTAAAAATTTAAGAAGGTTTCACCGTCTAGTAATCGAGATATTCAGTGTTTAAAATCACAACTTTAACATGAGGTCTTGTGGGAAGTTACGAAAAAAGACGATTTTTCACAACAAATAACTCGATATCTTGACGGTAAAACTTTCTCAAAATTTACCCACAGTTGAGTATTATTGTTAAGAAGGTTCATGCGAATTTTAAACAATTAAACTTGGAAATCGTCTTACGCATGCCTAACGCGTGAACCTCTTCAAGTAAATGCATTTGAAAAAAGAAAAATCGTATGTACGACGTGATGATCTAAAAAATTTGTTTTAGGCCAATCTTTAATAACTTAACGATGTTTGAAAGTAATTGTAACTCGTTGTTGCACATACGCGAATATTCAAGTGATTCTACATGATTAATGACTTCAGCAAAAGAAATATCCTAATTCGTGACGAAAACGAGTAATCGACAAACCAAAGTTTATTGCATGTGTTCAGTATTTCGAACGATAAAACGCATTTTTTTGCAGTTTGCATAACATCAACAGCACGTTTAAGATAAATGGCAACGTAAAACGTTTCAAGAAACGATTAATATTTTCTGGATCGAGGGCGGACACGTTTAACGATGTTTGCGGTCTATTCGGGTTAGTTTTAAACGAGCTGGGTTTTCACTTTGGGTGGACAATGAATCAGAGAGAAGGATTGGGTTCCCTTGGGACTCCGCTCATCGTTGTCTCTGCATTTTTACTCAAGTTCAACTTCGTGTGCATACCTGAGGTCGTTAAGGGTGAACAGTGTTTACACGAAGAGTGTTTAAAACAAGGCAAGCATCCGAGTGGTTGAGCTTAAAATTGCAAACAAGTTGTTGATATTAATTCATTCATTACAGCCAGTCGATTGACGGAATCCATCGACATGAGTGTCGATCCTTGTGAAGATTTTGTCGAATTTGCTTGTGGTAAAGCATTTGCAAAATACGAAAATGCTGCGGCTGGACGTTTGAATGGACTCACGAACGTAGAAAATCTCTCTCTAAATGGTCACACTGTCCAAGTCGCATGGATTCGTCAAAAACTTATCGAGCAATTAAATCAACCCTACAAAATAGAAGAACATCGAGCTATCGGTCTATCAAAAATGTATTGGCTGAGCTGCAAAATTAGTGAGTGGAAAAACCAACATATTGCCCCAATCAGCTGGGAAAAAGAAGAAAAAAAAACACAAAAAATGATTTTTTTTTAGATCGAAATGATTTTATTTATTTCTGATCATACGAAAGCCTTGTTTTTTAGTTTTTGATTTTTAAAAAAGTTTCAATAAATTGAACAAGCAAGTAGTTTATTGGAAAATATTTTTTTTCATCGGCCTGGTGCCCTGTGGGCAAATTTACGACTGACTTTTCGTTTTTATTGTTAGACATCGTCAACAATCGCAATTTATGCTCATCCGGAGCGTACTTGGACAAACGCAGTCAAATATCATTATATATTTCATTCAAATACAGCTTTTTAGTTGGATCAAATAGAAATTCTGTTAATTTGGATGAAAAAAATAATAAAAAATATACGAACCTGGCAGTAAATTAAATGGATGTTTTTTCGTAAATATTTTGACGTTTAAAAATCATCTGTTTTGAAGTAAAATTGAATGATTCAAGAAAATAGACGTTTAGCCAAAAGGGTTGAGATAATTGTCAACAATTTGTGAAATTTTCTTCAATGAAAAATCTTTCTATCGTTATAATATAGAAAATCTGTTTTAGCGAGCGCTGAAGAGGCTTTGGCAGGAGTTCGAATTCTGTTGAAACGTTTGGGTGGATGGCCATTGATAACAGAAAAATGGCAGGAAAAATATTTCACGTGGGATAAATTTAGCAAATGCGCTCGTCTTCTGGGCTTTCTACCCAGAATGTTTATTCACATTGGTCTGAATGATGAGAATATCGAAAAACCATGGTACTCTAATGACACGATCGAGCTTACGATCGAGAGATCAAAATATATGCACGACCGAGAAACAATGAACAAAATGTTCGAACGAGCTAACGAATATTTCAAAATTGCTGAACGCATTACTGAAAACAAAAAACCAGATATGGCCGAAATTGACGAAGCCTTGCAATTCGGGAAACGTCTTCATATGGTAAGATTTTCTAAAAATTATCTCTTTAACGTCTTAACCCCCCATAACAAATTCTAAAAAATTTGATCTTTTTTTACATCATATTACTTTTTTAAAAATCCCAATGCATTGCTATCACAACCGTTCATAAAATTCTGTCCAACGATTTAGAGAAAAATTTGTCCATTGTCCAGTATTGAGCACAATCCGTCAGATATTCATGTTGACGTTTTTTAGATCCGAAGTCAGAAAAAAACTTGTTTCAGTCGTTTTTTCAATTTTTTTTTTTAAACTCGTACCATATTTTCATTTTGTCACACCAAAGTAGATGAAGGAATTTTGTATCCTTAGTTTAATAATTAGTTTGGTTCTTGACCAACAAAAATTTATATCTAGAACCGAAATTTTGAGACATTTTGACACTTGATCTTTGAGGCTTTCCATAAAATTTCAAAAATCAAGTAAAATTGATTGAAAATTCGATCATTTATTAATTATTATAAATTTATCAAAAAGTTCTAATTTTTTTTTACCATCGTCACGAGAATGTGAAAAGTTGATTTCCATTTTTCTCGAAAATAATATTTGATTTCCAGATAACTTACGTGCACGATATGCCAATCGTCGAGCTGAAAGTCATGACAATAGCTAAACTACAAAAAACGTTTCCCTTTGTCGATTGGATGGACTACATAAGATCGATGCTTACCCGGAAGCAGGCTAATTACTTGTCTGATCGTAATTGCGTGATTGTTGACGTCTGTTACATGTCAAAAATTGGTAATATTCTCGAAACCACAGACAAAAGGTATTAGAAGAAGAAAAGAAAGCTTTGAATCATTCAAAGTAAATTAATGAGTAATTTTATGGTTTTTCTTTTTTTAAGGGTGCAAGCTAATTACGCGTTTCTCTCGATCGTTGACGATCTCTCGCTCTTCATTAGACCTCAACTGTCATTGACGTTTGCTACCAGCCAAGAAGAGGTCGAAAGCATATGTTTCGATTCCGTTATTGTCATGTAAACTGCACAATTTATAATTCGTTGTTCTATAACATTTATGACGTTATTTAAAATGCGTTAATATTCTTATAATTATTATTATTGAAACTATGATATTAATAATTGATAATAAAAGTGATAAATCTTGGGTTTGAAGTTTCCGCAAAGCGATGGAAATGATTTTAGCCAAATTGGCTGGACAACGTATGAGGCAAAAAGTGAACGACATATGGACGATTGTCTTTCACGAAGCTCGCGAATTATTTCAGAAAATTCCATGGATGGATCATCAAACCCAGTAAAGTTAATTGCTACAAATGAAATCTTAAAGCCAGAATGAAATTTGTCAATAAATATTGTTAATATTTGCTTTGAAAGATTACAGGCAGCTAAAAAGTCGGAAAAAACTACTTTTGTTAATCTCTTCCCGGAGGACATATTCGAAGATCGTTATTTTGATCGGGTGAGTATCAGGTAAAAGAAATAAACGATAATTCAACGTTGAAATATTGATCGATGAGCCATTTCAGCTAGAATTTACTCAACCGAATGCAACTCTAGTTCTATTCCGGGAGGTTAACGTTTTCCTGGTAGATCATTATTATTTACAACTAGGACGTCCGAGAAATTCGTACATTTTTCATCGCCGGGACAACCGGACAATGTTTGCGGTTTTCAAAACTCCTTTTTCGGCTGTAGAAACGAGAGTCAGAGCCGATCGTGTAACGAATAAAATTTGTGAGTCTAATCAAATCAAGAGCTCATGCTCAGTTGGAAAAAATTACCCAAAAAAAATACCATTTTTACGTTTTTACATTTCATTGAAATGCGATTTCTGGACGGAATTTCTATACTTTGGTACAAAAATTGACGTTTCTATTGAAAATTTGGTTAATTTTCCGACTGGGCACGATTGCCTAGAACTTAAAAAATCTTGCGATCCTGTGACGATTAGATTTTTTGTTAATTTTGTTGAATTTCATTATTTTATAGACATTCCAGCTGCGAGTGTTTTGCAGGACCTTTTCACTGCACTCATGGAACTCGATTTTGTGGCTTTAGCAACGATCGGTTTGCAGATTGCGCAAGCTTTGGGTGAGCAGATTTTTCGTCAAGGTTCGTTTATCGACGTGAGTGGTCACTGGCGCGAGGCCTCATGGTGGTCGAAGACGACGCAGCGACAATTTGCAAGTCGAGAGAGTTGTGTCGAAATCGGTAAAGTAAAGCCAGTCGATGAGATGTCAACGATTTTCGGTCTGATCGGTGCCGCTGAAATCGCTTACAAAGCAATGTTCGAACGTGACTCCAATGCACGTAACACTGTTCTTCCAGGTGAGCCAGTCAAATGAATTCCAAAATGAGATTTTCCATCCAATCAATTTTTTTATTCGGTTCTTCATCCTTCCAGGCTTGAGTTACACGACTAAACAATTATTTTGGATCTCAGCAGTTGCCTCCGATTGCGACAAACACCTGAAACGTCAATACAATGCAATGGTTGCTCATAATAGTTACTTCGCCGAAGATTTCAGTTGTCCTAAAGGATCACAAATGAATCCTATTGATAAATGTAAAATGTGGCTACGGTAGAGAATTAATAATAATTCGAATTTTTCCTCCTTCGCGTAAAACAAAGCTTCGAATCTCTAAATAGTTTTTATCATTATAAATCCACATTTATAGACTGTTATTGTTTGCCACATTGTTGCAAAAAAGTCTTATTCTCCGTACAAGTGTGAAAAATACTCTATTTATACGTCAATAAATATTCTCAGAGTCGAATTTGATGATTCTTAAGAACAATGTTCATTGGTAGTGAAAAGTAGGCTCCAAATTTGAAAAACTTAATTTTTTGTTGGTTTCATAAAAATTCTATACGAGAAATTCGTGACGATAAGCTGATAGCGGAGAAACGCATAACTCGCATACGGAGAAAACGAAGCTTTTTCGTCAAGTAAAATTTAAAGTGGTATTTTGCAATATTCTTTGAATTTTGTACGTAATATCAGAATTTACGTAAAATTTATTGTGTGGCATTTACAACTGTTCAAAAAATTACTGTCAAATATTACTATGCCTTATAGTAAATGTTGTCTTAATTCTCATATTCCGCACAAAGAACATTTTAAATATTACTTGACAAAACAGATCCGTTGCAGCTTTTGCTCGTGTGGGCATTCGAAAAATGAATTAAAAATTACTGTTTCCGTAATAATATCGGAGAATATTGGAGTTACGCTGATAAGCGATGCAAACAATCAAAAAAAGTGTTCGTAATTCAGTGAAATGTGGATGTAAACAGTAAGTTTTGAAACAATTTTCAAATAATGAGAGTAAACATTTCTACAAAGTGATTAGTGGCTGCCGTATTGTTATAAAATCATGGCAATTTTTTGTGTGCACTTCTTCGCGTGTTTATTATAAACGTTCATTGGAATATTACGTGCGAATCTTGATGGAATAACGTAATTACGATTAATTAATGAATTTGCTTTTTCATCTGAAAATCCTTCATAAATAATTAATTTATCCCAATGAAGAGAGAACGTGGAATAACGCAAAAGAATATTAATAACGAGAATAATTTTTTTTTTTACGTGGTTTCATATAAATAGCAACAACAATTTTATTACGTCTGTACACAATAACGTAACGCGCAACTTGACTGTACATAGTAATTATAATTATGTATATTCATTTATACAGGTTGACCGTTTCCGCATTTCAAATAATTCGAGGTACGACCTGACATAATTTTCCATTGTAGAAAAAAATGCTCTAAAATTTGCCTTTTTCGGAATTATGATTTGAAAAAAGATTTTTACTCAACGAGTTTAATTTCTGAGCGAGATACTGGCATCGATTTTTATAAAATGCAGTCACGTTATAAAATCTGAGATTTCGATTACAAACAACAGATGCAGCAGACAATGAGAGAAAAATGACAAATTCGATATTGTTGTATAAATATTTTTTCCTAATGAAATATGACGACGTGGCATACTCGAAAAGATTCGAGACGCGGAGCCGGATGCCCGGTATAAAATGTTTGAATGACGCTCATGTGCGAACTTTCAATGATTAACAAGAAAAAACAAATTTTGAGTAAGGAGAGATTTGGTAATCCTTGCATGTCCAACATAACATCGTTCTAAGTCTAAAATTCTTAATTGCTAAGAATAAATAAGTTTCAAAATGTACATTTCGAAGACGAGACAAAAGGACGAGGAGGGGAAAGAATGAATGGAAAAGGTTAATGGTTTTTCGAATCGAGTTCGATTAACCGAGAGGAACTTAAATATGTAGGCAGGGATGATTGGGTCGAAGCGATTTTTTGATGAGGGAAGGAATAGGATTTGGACTACAAATACGTCGCTTAAGGGAATTCGAATTAAGGGTATTTGATGTTATGGCGAAAGATGTTGCTCGGTGAGCGGTCGATCCGTTACGATCTGCGTCTGATTGACCTGCCGAAAACTGTAAATCGGTTACTGGCTCGTATCGTAAGTAGATTTTTCATCAGATCGATTTAACGATGGCTCACCCCTGACCGGCCTTATTTGTGGCGGTGGCATGTTCGTTGGCGGAGGTGGAGGCGGAGGGGCCGGATAGAGAACGTGATGTTCAGCCTCCCGTTGGGACGATGGCGGCGGTGGTGGGGGTGGCGGTGGCCTTCCCCAATGCATTCGGACGTGGTGAGCCTGCCAAGGGGCTGAGGGCATTTGCGGTCCTGGACCACGCTCGATCATGAAATTTCCTTCATTTCCTTCGGTCACACAAAATTAACATACTTTTTACTCAACATTTATCGAACCACTAATTACTATTGGCTTTTTTTCTTTGTCTCCAAAATTACATTAAACTTTCATCATTTCATTGAAATATAAAAAATAAAGAATAAAAACCTAAGCAATAATTACGCTCTGAACTACGAGGAAATCTTTTGCCTGAATCTTCTTGAGCGTCGTATTATAATGTATTAAAAATTTGAGAAGGTTTCACTGTCTAGTAATCAAGATATTCAGTGTTTAAAATCGCAACTTTAACACGAGGTCTTATGGGAAGTTACGAAAAAGACGATTTTTCACAACAAATAACTCGATTTCTAGACGGTTAAACTTTCTCAAATTTAACCCGCAGTCGAGTATTATCGTTAAGAAGGTTCATGCAAATTTTAAGCAATCAAGCTTGGAATTCGTCTAACGAATGCCTAACGCGTGAACCTCCTTAATAAGGCTATTTGGATTATCACCATTAGCAAACACTAATTGTCGATCAAGAGGCGAAAAAAAACCAAATCCAGATGTATAAACACCACACCGACGTTAGAAATTAATTAAAGTTATCAAAGCGATCTTGAGAGATTGATTTCAAAAAAAAACAACAACAAAAAAAAAGCCAACTCACCAGAACCGGGTCCACCGGGTCTTCGATCCAAGCAACGTTTTTCACCTGGATAACGAGACAACACAGAAATAAAATTAATGAATCGGTAACGTAGAATCCGGCTGCTTAACTGGGATTGATTAATTATATGTACATGTATATCTATATATTTATATGTACACACGGATCTAAGATCCTCTATAGCGATGTGAAGAAAACGAAGTTCCGCAGAGCGTTCACAATATCGGCTAGTCATCAACCGGAAGCTTTAGAAATACACACAACATGATGCATGAATACGAGAAAAAAATAAACATTAACAAGAGAACCGGTGCAACCTGAAATAGTGATTTCAAAAAATTGAGTAATATTATTTAAAAAAACAGTTTAATGCAAATCGGACGATCCGAGAAACTGCTGATCAGGAAAAACCGCTCTGAAACATTGAAACTCAATAAACATTTCTTGAATCGACGAATCACGTGCAGGGTTCCCTATGGAAGTGGCAGGTTCCACGAAAATAAAATTACAAAATAAAATACAGCAAAACAAAAGTCACTAAGGCTATAATATAATAATAGACGTTGCAAAGAGCCTCACAGGAGCAGCAACATCGAGAGGAAGTACACCGATGTATAATCCGGTAGAAATTAACGTTTTTTTTTGTTTCTAAGCGCTATATTATAAAAAAGAATAAAATTCATTAACGTCCATTTGCGAACTGCATGCTCCGGCTAATTTCGTTGTTTGCTTCGTGTACCCTTGCATTTATTTGTTTATTTTTATTTTTTAATACTTTTTTTTTCTTCTTTTCTTTTAATGTATTGGTTACAATTATGTAGTACGGTCTAAGAGTATTGGAAAATCGTGCTCGATACCCGCGAGTGCTGAAGCCATAGTCGCAATAATTCTTTGAGACTATTTTCAGAGCGATTTATATAATTGTGTTATTTTTTAAATGTAAAATTGTAAAAAAGTGGGATTGAGAAAAACCCAAACATAAAAAAAAAACAAAATTGCGCGGTATCCAGCACTCTTTCGCTATAAAATACTCTTAGCTACAGACCTGGGTGTGGAGGTGGTAAAAGCGGCTTGTTTCGTTCGCCGTGAGTTTGGCCCACACCTCCCGGTGAAGGACCATGTGAACCCCGCTGTTGTCGTTCCGCACCTTCTCTGCTTGAACAATTCAGTCAAACTTATTAATTAAACGTACATGATCCGATTGGTTGGACGTGTAGAAGGTGCGTTGACGAACGGAACCACCCAAATCTGAAATAAATTACGGCACCGAGTCATTGTTACACTATTAATCCGGCATCACTCGCGTTTCTTCTCTTCGCGATGAGTTGGCAGCCATGTATCTATGGAAGAACTTTTATTTTTGTTTTTTTGTTGTTTTTGTTTTTGTTTTTTTTTTTCATGTGCACGTAATAAACAGATATTCAGGGGCACGAGTGACGCCGGCTTAATGCATTTAATGAAAAGAGCGATAAAAAAAAAATAAAAATAAGTACCGAAGCCTCGGGACAGCCTCGGGATCCCCGAAAATTCGATCATTTAGAATATTAAATAAATATAAATAAGTTGATCCTACTGCATTTTCTTTTTCATTGGACCAAAATAACGCGACTTAAAATAATTAAATCAAACGACACAGTAATTCGGCCTCCAGATATTGCCATTCAGGCTTTTAAGACCATGTGCCACACGCAAACATTCGTCTTTTTCGCGCTCAACCGTTCGCCATCGTACATCTGTTTCGCAATTATCGAAGAGTCACGAGTTTGCGAATTGCTTTTAACCTTCATACGCTCGTTTTCACGACTAACGTTTACCGTCTTCGTGGTCACTTGATTTTTGCTTCAAATCATTTATATTTAAGCGTAAAAATCAAGAAAAGTTTCGAAATTTACGAATATTCACTTATTGCAAAATATATGTAACTTTTTTTGTGTTTATTGGATCAGAATCGACCCGAAGATCGTATGAAGGTTAAGTCTCGAATCCCCGACACATTACCGACACTTTTTCTGCGATCTCGATGGTTCGTAAACCTCATTATTTATTAATAAATTAGAGCGGTATTGTAGAGGTTGCGAAAGAAACAGAAATCAAGAGTCGTATAAAAGAACAGAAAGATCGTGATGGATGGAAGAAGTGTTGGGCCCCGAACTGGGCAGGTTGCTTCCCTACTAACTAATTACAAAACTAATCATTTATTGTATTTTTTGATTTTTTGTTTTTTTTTTTTGTTTCAGTCTAGGATATATCGAGTAGCAAAAAAGATCGACTTACCCGTTGCCTTGTCGTTGAGGAGGAGGAGGAGGTGGTCCGCACTGATACGAGGGAGCTTCCTGTTGAACGACAAAAGCATATAAATCACAAAGATCCGTTATGAGCACCAATTTTATTTTTTCCTGAAAAATAACATTTCCAATGTTCCATTCGTTCGTAACGAAAGGACGTGTAATGTCATTTATTTTTCAGGAATCACACATTGTTAGAATCATGTTAAAACGTATTGTGTGCAAAAATATCTAGAGAGTGAAATAACGGAGCTGGAAAATTGTCAGAAAAAATTATACGGTGACGTCGAGGAACGTGTCGAAAGAGATAATTTTTTTATTCGACTGTTCAAAAAATTTGTCCTCGAGCTGAGAAAATTTGTTAAACTATTTGTTTTCTCTCTTTTTCATTATCGTTCCAAGTATTCTGAGTAGAACTTTATGAAACGATCGGAAAAGACAGTTTTTCGGACTTTGGATATTAATAATAAAAAAAGCGGATTGTAATTTTTAAATGTTTTACAAAAATAGAAGAAGTGAGAAAAAAAAAATTACTGAAAAGTAGTTGCATGTTGTTCTCTTTGGTGAGCTCGAAATATCAAGAGTGTCAAAGAACAACGTGGATCTACTTTCAAGTGATCGATCCAAATTCTTGCAACTGATAAATCACCTTTATGTTGATAAACCGTTTACCTGAGAGCCCTCGACATCGGCGAAGCGTCTTTTAAGACCCTGGCATTTCTGGTGTTCAGGGGAGTCCAGTTTTTGGAGTTCAAAAGCCGGTTGTTGTCCAGGTGGTGGTTGAACAGTGTAGTGGAGCTGAGTCTGCATATGGCCATTTTGATAGTGCAGCTGTTGAGTATGATAGTGGATTTGGGTTTGAAGCTGTATGGGAGGAGATTGTTGTTGATGTTGTTGTTGTTGATGTTGCTGTGGCTGATGTTGGTGTTGATGGGGGGGTCCTGGTAATCCAGACGATTGTTGTGTCTGATAGAGCCAAGGAGCATTTTGTACAATGGGTTGAGATTGAGGTGGCGGAGGAGGAGGAACACTGGTAAGGATATTCATGGAGTTAGGCATTTGATTGAGATTGGGAGGTGGAACCATTTGAGGAGGTGGTACAGGTTGAGGTGGTGGTGGAGGTGGAATTGCCTGTTCCATGGGGCAATCGAAGCCCGGAGGTGGTGCTTCGCCTCCAGGAGGTAAAGGTGGTTGTTGGGGAGAAAGATGATGTTGAGGTTGATGATGATGGTGATGAGGCGATTGGGCTGCTGGGATGAGAAAGGTTTGCGTCGTTGGTGGTGGGACCTGAAGAGATAGGGGAGGAGGTTGTCCCTCGAACTGGGAGTGGACGACTTGCTGAGGTACCATTTGATGTTCAGGGTTGTGAGAAATTGGTTGGGAGACCAAGTGTTCCGCGGATTGAAGGACGAATTGGGTTTGAGTCGGGGGTCCCGAAGGCTGCATCTGTTGATACTGGATTTGATAAGTGTGTGGAATTGGCGGTGGTGGATGATTGGGAGGGAAATTTGGCGGAGGAAAATGCAAGTGTAACAAGGACGGTGGCGGCTGTTGAGTGACGTTCAGTGGCACTGAATTTGGCGGCGGTGGCGGTGGTGGTTGTTGAAGATTAACATTCACTGTTTCTATCGATGTATGCGAGGGCGACGAAGTTGCCTGCGACATGTTGTTCGGCTGGGCGTAGACGTAAGAAACTGCACCACCTCCTGCAGTACCGCTGTTTGAACTCGTTATAAACGTTGGCTGACCCGGATTCTGCTGCGGTGACGGTAACAACGCTGGCCCTGAAGTCGCCGGCGGCGGCGGCGGCGGTGGAGGCTGACTCATTACGTACATCTGCGTTACCGATTGAGGCGACGAGTGCGACGATGGTGGCATTTGTATGTGCAAAGGTTGACCCGAGTGAATTTGATACTGTACTTGACTTACCGTCGGCGGTGGCCCTATCAGTTGGACCTGACCCACCGGCGGTGGTGACATAAACGTTTGCAGATCCTGCGTACATCATTTATCAATTACTATCACGCTGTTTAATACCTTTATTCGGCTATTCAAACCTTTCAGGGAGGGACCAATACAAAAATACTTGAAAAAAAACCTACCAGACGACTAACTCTGCCAGATTAATGCAAAAAAATTGAAAATCTACTAGAGAAATCTCTATCAATTCCAGTGCAAAGATTCCAATCTCCTTCAGTTGCGATTGGTGGATTGGATTGATAGAGAATTTTCTCTGGTAGACATTTTCGCTTGATAGAGTTTTACGAGTTTCAATTTTTTTGAGTTTATCTGCTAGGCTCGTGTTAATTTCGTACTTTATACTTCGCGATATAAATTCAATGTACGAACAAATCCTCTAATCGTTTTATAACTTTCTTTAAAAAAAAAAAAAAGAAACCTTGAGAATCCCTGAAGGTTTTGAACTGAAATAAAAGAATTTATGTACTTGATTCGGATTCGGTGGCACCATCGGACCCGCATGTGACGGAACGTGCACTCCAGGTGGTGGTACCGTCACACCAGCACCCGGCGTACCCGGCATCGTTGCTGTTAGTATTGTTGCTGGTAACGTCACAACACTACTTTGAGGATGCTGGATTATATCTAAAACGTTGAAAAAATATTTTTTCATATCGTTTTTTTTTTTTTTTATTGCTTTGAAAAAATATGATTATTTACAAGACGAAATTACTGTTGTAGAATAATTTGTCAGTCGTCCAGTCAAGTAGATTTTTATAAACATATTTACAAGTTTCACGTTGTTCTCTTTTCGTCAGAGAACAATGTGGAACTTTCATTTTTTTTTCCAAAATGTCAAGGTTTTACGAGAAAAACGTGTATCTGCTTTTTACATTCTGTAAACGAAGTGTTATTTCAATAAATGGACTTACCCTGATGCTGAATGGTAACTACATTTGATTGAGTCAGCGCACCGATGTTCATCGTCTGGAAATGCGCTGTCGATGAAAACAAAAATTGAACGTATTGAAAAAAAGATAATAAAGACAATTAGTTGAAATTTGTTAACGAGGTTCACGCGCCATAATTATAATAGTGTATACAGAATAACGGCAAAATCATTATGTACAATTTTTTCCTAGATCATTTTTTGAAATTTTGCCTGAATCTTCTTGAGCATTGTATTATAATGTGTAGAAAATTTGAGAAAGTTTCACCGTCTAGTAATCGAGATATTCAGTGTTTAAAATGGCAACTTTAACGTGAGGTCTTGTGGGAAGTTACGAAAAAAGACGATTTTTCACAACAAATAACTCGATTTCTCGACGGTAAAACTTTCTCAAATTTTACCCACAGTTGAGTATTATCGTTGAGAAGGTTCATACGAATTTCAAACAATTAAACTTGGAATTCGTCTAACGCAAGCCTAACGCATGAACCTCTTTAAATAATTAATTAAATTAAATTAATTAATTAAATAATAAAAATAATTTATTCATTTAATAGATAATTAAAATAATAATAATGAAATAATTTAAATAAATAAAATAATAATAGGAATTAAAATCAATTTGCAAATAACGAACCTTGTTGTATTTGTTGAATGGGTGGCGCTTCGAGAATCTGTTGCTGTTGAACAGGAGGCGGTTGTTGTTGTATAAAAGACTGTAGTTCCGATTGCATAGTTTGTATTAAATTAATTCCTAATTGTTTGGCGTTTTGAAGGCCCTCCATTTTCTTATGTCTGCAGAATAATAATTTCCATGTAAAATTTGCTAAAGTTGAAATAAAAAAAAGATTTTCTTTTTTTTTTCTCTTAACAGCAAGTTACAAATGATGGAAGTACTCACTCTATGTACAAATGAAGTGGCTCAGGAGATTCGGTTCCTAATGCAGGATCGATGAATTGAGAACCACGTCCTCGCAAAGTGACACTCGCACCAGTTTCGCCGCGAATGTACAAGAGGTTTGCACCTCCGCTCCCGATTATTCGACCTCGAAGATCGAATCCCGGAGGCGCGTTGTCTATTCCTATACATATTTTTTCCTGAGGACAAACATAATTCGAAGATTCGGATTAATTTATATAAAACTTTCGCTTTTAAGCTTTTGAGCCATACATTTTTCCTTGGATGCAATTGCCTTGAAAGTTATTACTTAGTGGTTCATCGGCTCGACAACTACAAATCTGGATGCGAAATTCTAAAAGTCAAAATTCTTTGTTTCTTCTTTTTTTTTAAACGTTAAATTTCTTGGAAAGTATTGAGCAATCAACAAATGGTGAACTTTTATTTTTTTTACATTTATGAATTTATTGAGATTAAAAAAAAAAATAAGAAAATCAGTGGGAGTTTCACTATCGCTCAAAGAGTTAAAAAATATATACAATGACATAAATAAAATTAAGCTCACAACTGATGGGACTCCGGAATGTAAGCTCATGAGTGGCGGAGGTGCATTTGTAAATCTGCTTGGCCTGTTGAGTGAATTTTGATGCTCCGTTTTGATGATTTCATTTATTTTTTGCATAGCCACTGTAAGGAGAGAAAAGTAATTAATTGCTAGGTCTGAAAACATGTTGCGAGTAGGATTCTGTACTTTGTCCCAACGGGTCCAGGTAAATACAGAGAAGGTTCAGCCACAGGAAAAAAATGTTTGATTTGGAAATAGTTTTGTGCTGGGAATCAATCACAAAACCGAGCCGAGCAAACCTTTTTTTTTCCTATTGATCAGATGTATAAAGCAACTAAACGGATAAACAACATTCAAAATGGATTCATATATTTCATACTTTTGTGCCGAGCCAATATTTGTATTCCAGAAACATATTTTCGATCGATTTTTTTTTATTAATCAGAAAAACTCATTAAATTGATGTGTTTTTTGACTGATAAGTGGATTTGACTGATTGATCGAACGTGCAAAGTAAACACATATTTTTATTTGATCTTTTTTCCATCAACAATGGCTATCAATGCATTAATTAAAATACGTATCAATTTGTTCAACTGCTTGAAGAGAAGAACGTTCAGTCATTCTCTAAGAAATGTGTATTTATAAAATATAATTCCTGATCAAATGAAGTAAAATTTTGCAGCTACTCACAATCAATATTAAGTTTGTTATGTCCTTGAATGAAGAGGTAGAGAGGACGTTCGTTGGGACAACGTTGTTTTTCAGCCTCTGTCATAAACCGACCACGGGTCGAGACTGTCGCTCCTAAATTGTTATTCATAAGAGATTAATTATCTTATCGGTGAATGAGGAAAATGCTGATATGAAAAAATGATCGAAATGACATTAGGTGTTACAACAAAACTTCGAATGACACTATTTCGGCAGTTTCACAACAGAATTATGATATTTGAAGTATACATAATTGGAAATGGACAATAATGTGTTTTTCAATCGCGTTTTACAACCAAAATAGTTGATGCATTGTTTTTTTCTACTAAAGCAATGCAAAGTAAACTTTCTACTCATTTATTATACTTTAATGTTCACAATAATATGAATTTTTCTCTAGATTCTATTTTTATGTTGCAAAAGATGATTTTGACTTTTGCTGAGCGACAAAAAAGAAATCTTGTTGTTTTTCAACGATGCGAACTTTACCGTCACTGCTGAAAATGCTAAGAATAACTTTGCGATGCTGGTTTACAATGAATTGAACTTTTGGGCTTTAAAAATATGTGGTACCTGAAAAATGATTAATTTCATCTTGAATGTAGCCTTTGGTAAGTAGAGTTCTGGCACTTGGCAAAGTTTCGTTGATTTCAAATTCGGTGTTGTACATTTCTCCGCCTTTGAAACCACCGTTCGCAGACATTTGGCTCTGATGAAGGCAAATATCAATGATTTAATGGGTTTCATCAATTTTTGTTTGAACGTTGTGAAAAGAAAGAAGAGACAAAAAGATCGGGGTAGATATAACAAAAATGTAACCTTATTGCTGCCATTGGAGGCCCGAAATTTTCCTTTCGCCATGGGAACGAATTTTTCGATTTTTTCACCAACATGTGTTGTCAGTTTGTTAACAGTGTTTATTGCTTCGACATTAAATCCCGAAAATTTGTGGTTAAACTGCGCGGCGACATTTTAACGCGAAAAACTAGGAACGATTGAGTGCCAAGTTTTAATTTCGTTCTGTTTAGCTTCGTTTACGATGGACAAATGCTTAACTCGTAGAAAAATCAATTGCCATCGTTTTGTTCGTTTAATTGACTATGCCGCGGGTTATTATTGACGAGAAACGTGAAACGAGAAAATAGACGCTTATCCCCGTACGATCATTCGTTCGTTCATTCCCAAAAACATCGATTTTTTATTCATCCTCATCGTACTGTTCGTACTTGTTTCTTCATTCAACTTTAACGAAAGGTTAACGAGAATGTTCGGATCTTAGAAACTGGTACAATGTGATCGATTGTTTACGAACCACAATACAATTCTGTCTTATTACAACGAGCTTTGCAAACAGAATACAACTTTATTTATATTCGATCGATGGATGAAACGTTAAACTCCATTCCATTTGAGACTCGAGTTAAAGAGCTCGCACGGCCCGAAATCTGACGCCATACAAAGATGGCCGACAAACTTGCCTCGAGAGCTTGTCGTGTGCTTGCCTCCCTAACGCAGTAACGCTCATTTTGCTATAGCGCTAGCATCGCATTTGCGCCAGTGAAACGATCGAAAGATTTGAATGACAGAAATGACCATACAAATCCTCTTTCTCAAACCAAAAATGCTTGAAATTTGTTGTTTTTCAAGAGAAGAAGATACATTTTCATGAAAAAATGCATTTCCTTCAAAATTACTGTGAACACAAAACTGGAAATTTTTTCACGAGCTCAATACACTCCGAAGAATGGTGATTTTTGATTGAATAAAAAAAAAAAAACAATAAATTTTGAATTTCAAAAATTCGAGTAAACTTTCACAATTAGCAAGTCCAAAAAGGACGCGACTCGACGAAGTTGTCAGGAGGTGTGTGGAGGGACAAAGGAACAGCGTCAGTTTACTCTATGGCTCGGTGTCAAAGGATATGTCAGTTGATCAAAATCAGCCGGGATCGTGAATTTTTAATTTTTTTTTTTTTAAACAATGTAAACTATTTATAATAATAAAATCTGGTTTTTTTTTTTGAAAACCCATTGAATTCGAGGGTCCGCTGTAATATTATCGATGGTTTCGGGTTCCGGTGTCTCTGGCGTCAGCTATGCATCATCCATCGTGGCTTTTCTCCGGCGGATGCAACAACCCTCATCGACAAGATTCCGCGTTCCACGATATTTCAGCAAAGGGAAATAATAGCAACGGTGGCTCGACGGGATTTGAAATAAACTCATTCGTTCGATCTCTCAATCGAAACGGAATACAACTACCAGAAAATTTGATATTGAAGAGCACCGGCTTGAGCGATGATAATAACAACAGTAAATCGAATAAAAAAGACGACGATAAAGTGCGCAAAAGTATAAATGATTTTTTGAGTATTTTGAACGAGTCAGTGGATCACGTGGTTGGAAGTCAGTCGAAAGATCGTTCGAATTCATCAAGTTTTGAAAGTTTCCGCTCGACCAACGAGGACCGGGACGCAGCTGCTTGGAACGATCTGATTCAATTGGTTTCTTCAACCGCCCACGAATTTCGTAACGTCAAAACAACCGGAAATGCTACGACCGGTTCGCCGTATGATCGTTCCGGTAGCTCCGGACATCGGAATTTGGCTCCGAACCACTCGAGATGGTTTCCGTACAATCAGCAAGTGGAGAGGGTTCCACAGCCTAAACTGAAAAGTGCTCGAGTCTATGGCACTGACTGTAAAAGTTTACAAACATCCAGAGTGGCAGAAGTCAGGAAAATCGACCTGGATGTCACTCCGACGAACGAGGATTGTCAAAACCCGGAAGTCGTAGGAATTTATTCCGAAATTCGTGGCTTGAATGGCGAACGCGTACAATTGGGCGAAGAATCTTTACGAGGAATCGGTCACTTCGAAGCTCCCAAACATCTTGTCAATGGAATACTTCAAGCGGCAGGAAATTCCAGGGACCACAATTCTTCGACCTGGGTCACGTGCAACAGGAGAATCAATCTCGAGGACAACCTTTGGCCCATAGGATTCACCATGACAAGCAACGGTGATTTCCCTCCCTATTTCACCGGAGGACCTAACAAAGTGTTCAATTTTCGGTCAAAAATTGAAATGAATTCTAAGAGATTTATGAACGTCTCACGATCTTCACCAATCTTTGTCGATGCCGGTGAAGCAATCGCCGAGCCTTCATTGGACAGTCTGGCTCGAGAAGACATAATGGCCGGTCGATGCTATGTATACCCGAAAGAGGAACATCCTATCGATTGCAGACCCACAAAGTTAGAAAAGACATTCGCCACTCTGGAAAACATCGATTCACAAAATTCCAAGTACATGCAATTATCGGACATGGAAGCAAAACCATCACCGCACACCTCGGAGGAGAAGAAAAAAAGCTTGGAATCCTCCAAGAATGAGGGTGACGGGAAAAAGATACGAGGACGTGCAAAATTGGTGGTGAAACGAGGAAGAAAAATTCGGAATCAGTTTACTAAAAGAAAGGGTCGAAAAAATCTTTCAGAAACAGAAGACGAAGAGCCTTCGGATCAGGAAACCAAGTCCATCGATCAGAGTCATTGGACTCCCATGCAGAGATTTTTTGAAGAATCGTGCCAGGCAAGAAGAGATGATGGCACAATCGGAAAATCGGATAATGAAAATTTCGTTGAAAGTGAAATGAGAATAGTGTCAAAAATCCGAAGTCCTACCAGCAATCAATTGGTCAGAAAACAACCGCGGCCGGTAGCTAAGCCTACGGCAGAAGACCGTTGTAATCGCTGTAATCGCGTAGTAACTGCTGATAGAAAGAAAAAAGATTTTTCGAAAGTTATGGAAAACCCTTCTCTGACAAGCACCCGAAACTCCGTTGGTCAAAAGTTTCTGAATGTTAAGTGTATCTGCGATAATCCGAACCGGAATCCAGGTCGTAACGTTAAAGTGACATCGTCTCCGAGCATTCCTGGAAACCTTGGACGGTCTAGAATCCCCCAGTGCACAACGCCACAACTTTCAAAACAAAACATCACTACAGCGTCTTCAGGAGTGAAAAGCAGTGACGTTCAGACTGTCCCTTCCGTCAGATTACAAAATCCATCAAAATGTGCTACATTCGAAGTACGAAAACTTCAGCGACCATCAACGGCCAAGGAAATATCGCGAAATCGAGTTCAAGAAGTACAACCACAAGTGAGGACATTGAAACCGTTTAACAGTCGTGCGACGTCGAGGGATCGTAATAAATTATTCAAGAATAACGGGACGAGTGCCGCGGGTGCTAATCATGAAGCAACCATTCCGATATTAAGATCAAAGACTTTTGTGCACCAGCTCAAGCGAGAATCAAGTACCCGATGCATTGCTGTGGAAGGAGATCATTCGACGGTTGTGGCTGAACGTACGTCCTCGAAATTCACATTGAGTTCTTCAACTTCCGGGCCTATGAAACAACTCTACAGGAAACCATGGAAAAATGTGTCTCGGGTACAAAGAGATGCTGATTTGTCTTCGGAAACGAATCTTGATGACACACCAATAGATTCGCGGCTCAATACGGACACAGAATTGTCCAGATCTGTGTCTGCTGTATCGAATTCAAATTTGAAGAGCGTCACATGTAGCGTAGAATTCAAGTCCGAGAATTCATTAATTCGTGAAAAAAGACTAATCAAAGTTCTCGATGCGAATAACAAATCAACAACTGCAAAGAATATATTCCAAAACAAACACGCACGATCATTGCGGATGCTGAAAAGCATACTCTCTCACCAGGGTGTCAATGTAGAAGGCGTGAATAAGGAAGCAAAGGAGATAAGATCAAGGATCTCAAAGGATCCAGAAAAAAAATCACACGTGCCAATTTGTACGGGCCGAAAAAGATCCGCCCCAATTCCAGAAACCGACAAGAGTTCACCAAAAACCTCAAGAACATTATTCGAAAAACTTGCTATTCTCGCGGAAGCCCAACCGGAAATATTGAATCGAGCCATCGTTACGAAAGATTCCTCCGGAAGATGTTCTTCCTTTATGAATCTGGGGAGCGGTTCCATGATGAGCTGTGCTAAATCTACTAAGGATGCTGGCGATCAATGTTCCATAGATTATGCGAGCACAATGGTATCGGAAATGAGTGTAAACTTGAACCAGTCCGATAACTCCAAGGACCCACAGGTAGAAGGAAGCAGCATTGATGGACCTGTGATCTACGTCGATGCTTCAGTTTCTCCTTTGCCTAGTTTGACTGACTTGTCAAGATTGAAAAGTACGAAATCGTTTGAAGTCGCCGGGACGCAGACTCACTGCAACGTGGTTGATAAGGACTCCATCACCGACAAGCTATATCATCCAGTCATAAATGTATGTACGGAAATAGAAACGTCAACGCGAGAGGTTTCCATTGACTGCTGTAAAGTATCCAAGGACATTGCATGTGGAAAAGATTTTCTACACGTAACATCAATTTCGAGGGAAATGAATACCGAAACTCCGGATGTTTTTGTAAAAAGTCGCGGTGTTTGTTTTCGGGGAGCACGTAAAGTGAATGAAAGTTCCCAAGTGACGCCATTCGAAAATCTCAGAGATACAGCTTCCGGCAGGGACTACATAGAGCCGCAAGGTATATCGGAACTCGTGAACACCGACCGTCAGGATTACTTGTACATTGATCGTTCGGTTGAGGTTTTGGGGCCAAAAACAGCCGAAGATGCTTGTCAGATTGAGCCTCAGTTGACGATAGTTGATGTCGCAGTTGGCGATTGTTATCACGCTCTTGAAATCCCATCTAGATTCAGTTCAATCAAGATTGTCGAAGACTTCAACGTTTCAAGTCCCAGCAGTTTTACGAACTTGGATCTACCGAACCACAATTATGCATCGTCCGGCTCGTCTAGATCGTCCTTAGTGCCTTGGCGAGGAGCTCCAGCAGAACAATCCATCAACTCCATCAACCACGTCCCTCGGGAAGCTATCGTCGCTTTGGGGATGGTGCTCGAACGGAGCAAAAACCTCTACAAGGCTATGGAAATTCATCGAGAAAATTTAGCCGCACGAAAAATCAAAATGGAAGACGAACAGAAGGGAATTAATATGTGCGAAATGGAAGGAAAAATGGATGAGCAATTGGAAAGTGATGCGGAACGATTCCAGCCTCTCCTAAGTATTGGACCCGCCCTAAGCGACGAAGTAACGATCATAATCAACGATCTATTGAACACTGTAACAGGCGATGTTACGAACCACGAAAATGCCAACAGAAATTCTGCAGTTGACGAACCGAGTCTGGTTGAAAAAAATCAAGAAAGCCCTCATCCGAAAATCATTGAAATCGTTGAGGATATGAACCAAAATGATGGAGAAAACTCTGTACCAAAACAAAAGTGTCGGCAATTGTCCTTATTATCGAGAAACAGCCTCCTTACGGTTGTTTATGGCACTGTTTGCTCTTTTGTTTTCTGGGCATTGCAATTTTCCATAACTTGCGACTCTGTGTAATTTTTCAATAAAACATGTACTGTAGTAAATGTTTTTATTGACTTTATTTCGTAGATTTTATGGTGGTTTCTTTCTGGACGAATGAGAACGTACGTTGAAGATTTGACTACTAGGTTAAAGGCTGTGAAATACATTGAGCATCGCCGCAAACATCAATCTTAGAATACTTGGGTTGAGTCATGAAAACGCGTTTTGTTGAACAATTAATTAGGAATATTGAAGATCATTCATCAAAGACGTCGATGGCTGCTGATCCGGTGACATCCGTCAACTGTTTTGACGTGAAGGTTGCGATGATTTTTTGGGGTCCTGCCTTCTGCGGAACCAGCTGATGCTCGACCCTGACTTCCTCTTCGGGACCAACGTCCCGGAAAGCAATTTTTTTATTTTTCGAAAGACCAGGACCGGCGTAGTTGAAGACGCATTCGGTAAGTGTCTTCTTAAGGGGATTGACGAAACTGAGGGTTATCGTTGCGGGTCTACCGACAACGGGTTCACCATCGATCTGCCAAACGACGTTTCAAGCATAAATAATGTGCGGTATTGACAAAATTGTTTTTCGAAGTTGTATTAAGTACCTGAACTTTGATGGTGGGTTTAAGAACTTGGAAATCATCTTCATCAGCCCAAGTCTGATTGGTGTCCTTGACTGTTGCTATTGCGGATAATTTCATTATACTATATTCCACCAGTTTGTCGAGATAGTCGTCAACGGTTACGGTCATCCGTAGTTGTTCGCCTACGAGTCAAAAATCAAGATGATCAGTTCTCGTTGTTCCAAAAAACACACCAAGGACACCACAAGAGCATTCATTCTCCGGAAGTGGAAGGCCGTTATCGTCAACAAAAAGACACGCATAAAAAATCATCCATGGACAAAAAAAAAGGACTCACTGGCATTCGGATGTACGGTAAATTCGCCCGATGCCCTTTTGACCATGTTAGCCTTGACGCCGTTGTAATAGACACTTCCAGCAGACAAAATAGCTGTGATAGTGCGTCGCTCGGCTGACTTGTTCTTTATGTTCACAGTAACAGTAAACGGTTCACCAATTTTAACTCTTTCGATATCAATCAAATCAAATTCGACATCTTCTTTATTAGGGGAGGGCAGGGAATAATACTTTTTAGCACTTTGTGTGCTACGAACTGCTCGTAAAAGACTCAAACGTTCTGCCTCGGTACCTGCAATCAAATTAATCAGTTAAATTGAGGAAACTGGAAGAAAAAGATAAATTATGGTTTTCATTGCTATTATGTTTCTGTGTCGGAGCAATTTTTTCGTGGTATCTGAAATTGTGTGAACACCAGGTTCACAAAAACTTGAACAGATTGTGCCATCAACTGCTCCCACGACGCAACGCCGCGTTCATAAGATTTCCTTCTGATTCAAATTAAAATAAGCAGTAGAAGGAATCACATTGTTTTGCGAAAATGCTTCATAGTTCGGAAAAAGAAGAAATCAATGGAAAGTTTGAAAAATAAAGAAACACATGAACCAGTTTATAGCTCCCTCGATTTAAAATCAATTTTCTGGCAACTCATTAATAGATTTCATTATTTTTATAAGACAATTCTCAAATAGCGAACTTACCTTCGGGAGCTTTATACGCAGCAGTGATATCTTGCCTGTCTTTATCACCGTTGGGATCAAAGATCCAAGGTTCTTTTGTAAGAATCATACGACCGATGCTGTAATCGAGAGTGATAAATTACCAATAATTAATAGAATGATAAGTGGTTTGATTATTTATCGAAGTGTTTAATGGTAATTAGTCGTACTAACTGATATTTATTTGAGTCGATCTTGGAGTATCCGAAGTCAGTAGAAGGATCACTTTTCCAACGTATGAGATCCGCGTTGACCGTGGCAACCATGAAAGTCACGTCGTAATTATATCCAACGACACCTTGACGTATGGCTTCAACGGATGCTGGACCACACTGATAGATACCGTCGGATTCTTCTTGCGGTGTGGCATCGATTGCTTGCCAGCCACCGTAGCCTTTAGGGAGATCAGGCCTGGCCATCCAAACGTCATTCCACACGTGGTAGTTCCAAACCGAATCAAGGTCATACTTGTCGTTGGTTGGATCGGCATCAAGTTCCTGATTATTCTCGTCGTAGAAGCGATCAATTGAAAGAGTAACGTTAGTATCATGCGCCGAAACCAAGTTGGTAACGACCCTGGAAGGTATACCGAGTGCGCGACAAACAGTCGTAACGACACCAGCGAATACCCAGCACTGTCCGTAATTGACGGGCTTGCCAGTTTCCAAAAATGCCTCAAGAATCGGCACACTTCCTGTCCATTCCGATGGGGCCGTTCCACCCTCGTAATCGCCGCTCCAGTTACCCCAGATTACGCCATTGTCATCGTTGGCGTTGATCTGCCAAGAGGTACACATTGGCAATAACAATTCGAGGATTACCCGGTTGACAACCGGTTAAAATGGTACTTACGCTCTTGGATATGGCTCGTGATACTCTGATAGGATCCCCACGAGCTACGGCTTTGATTCCAGATCTTTCGAACATAAGCATACAAGCCGGAAGTACGCAAGCATCGAACTGACCAAAGACCCATTCCCGACCACGGGAGCTGCCATAAGGTCCGACCCAAACTTTTCCAACGTCGTTCAGAATATACTCGTCCAGCAATTGCTTATCCTCCATATACACGAGATCCTCTGTCAAATGATCATCAGAATGGAAGCCCGAGCATCAATGATATTTCTTCACGTTATTCTATCATGTTTCCCTTAGACGAAGGTATTAAATGTGACCATTTACCTTTGACCCATGGATTAAACAGCAGATAAATGTCTTTCTCGTATTTGTACGTAAAAGGTGGTTCCTTGCTGCCCAGAATGGTTGTCTCAACGTTTAGAGCCCAAACTCCAATTGGACTGTCGACTGGACTGCGCACTTCCAGCGAAAGATCATTCCCATTAGCACTAATCATTCTCACACCCCATGCTTCCAAATCAGAGAGATATGTGTCCCGGTTGTTTACGGTGCTCACACCATGGGTTCCCCGCATCGCATTTGGCTTATCACCAAAACTAAAGAGCAATCTTACGATATCTGTCGCTTCCACGTACTCGCGGTTAAAACGAAGAGCAACATTAAAAGTCTGACCACGTCGTAGTACCGGAGTTGGTGGTTCCAGGTGGACCAATTCAAATGTACACGTATGATGAGCCGTTGCATTCTCCTTCTCGTACATGTGCACCGACTCAATCACTAGCGGCTCGTACTCACTCATCTAGGATGAAAAATTAGGCTGTTGATGACATTGATGACAAGAGAAAGAGGGAAAATGAACTTCTGGATAAGATCTGAAGACGTCTTGAGAGCCCTCAATCATTTTGACTGGTTGACACATCATTTCGAAAATCTTTTAAACACTCAAGACGCAGTTAGCGAATTGAATACTCCCTACTATTAATCTGACCATGAATCTCAACAATTCCCACCCTTGACACGGACACACTGATGTTTTCCAACCCTTTACCATCCTAAAACGATTCGAGAAATTCTACCAATAATTCTATCATTCCTAATCAGCTTTTTCCCACAAAACTCTTGATCTCTAGTTTGGGAAACTCCAGTTTTTCTTGTTCTCAAGGGTTACCGCAGATTCCTGTGTCATCGGGAAACTTGAATTCCAAAATATCATCATCACTCATGACACGAACCGATTGAAATAATCATTGCGGCCACGAGGCCAGATTACGAATGGCCAGCAAAACGGGAGAGTCCAGAAATCGGTATCTCTACGTGAGGTGAATGTCGATGCGGAGTGCAAGGACACGGATGACTCGATCGAACAAATTTATTCTTTGCCACATTTCTGACCATCCTCATCGTTCAATAAGTTTCAAAACGAACTTTGATTAAAGCCAAACGATATTCTTTCCTTTTTTAACTTCCAAGGCCACGGAGAAGCATAAACGTCAGTGAAAAACTTGTGCGTATATAATTATAAAATTAACGAGTACATCGTGAGTCATTAAAAGAGACTCGATGACGTCGCCAACGTTAGAAAAATCTTATAATTCCATAGAACATAAATCCCCGGGACCGAGATAAAATTTCATATATTTTTCTAATTTTTCTTTTAAATAAAAACGTTTTTGATCGAATTAAAAATGCTATGGGTTCAAAACTGCTTCTTTGAATTTATAAACGACCTTGATTCCTTTCTCGTCTCAAACATCTCGTGTATTTCCGTCTTCGATTAATGCGCGGGAGACGCGATTACGCCAAGACCGGGAAAATCCTCTCGCTATTCGTGTCGTTCTATACGCACACTCACGAGGTTACGCGTAGTATTTTGTAACAACGGATCCAATCGATCTCTCGTGTGAATCATTTTATACCATTCCTTTTGCCTGATCTCTTCGTTTCTTCAATCGTTTTCAACAGCAATTGTTTTTCTTATATTTCAAAATAAATATATTTCAACTTATTTGACAATAAATATTGCACTGTTTCTGGCATTAAAAAAAAAAAAACACTGGAAAATCGTCTTTTAATTTGTATAAAATTGTTGCAATACAACAATTGAAAAACACTCGAATTTTATTGTCATTTAAATGATTATTCAAAAGGAAAGAAAGCCATGAAACCGGTATTCAAAGAATATGCTCATTTATTTAAATAGCCACAGTGTTATGTAAATGAGAGACAAAGTAAACATTGTTATTACGTGGAGATTCGACTTTGATACATCTTTTTAAATCATTCAACGCGATTGGCATCGTTTGGTATTAAACAATTTTTTTTCGCACCTTTAAATAATAGCAAGTTTTTTAATTTTTATATATTTCTGAGGGAATGATTCTTCGTTGTTGACAACAACTCGACCATTTGGACTCTTTCAAATGGAACTTTAATGGACCCAAATTAATTCAAATAATAAATTTGATGGGCGGCTCATATAGATTCCAATTTATTTGTAGGGCTTCGAAAAAAAAAAAAACACGAAAAAAAACGTTTATTTTTAAGAGATAACGTTACGCGAGAACACACAATGAATAAGCGAGGCCAAAATTTCGATAAGATTATTCACGAATTTTAGTTTATGTTTCTCACTGAATCTATTAGTTGTGAAATACGATAAAAAAAACCTGGCATGACGTTTGATTGTTTTTATACATACTTTTGGAAAATATTTTCAATAGCTGTATAAAATTTGTGACAAAAAATTCTGCAAAACTTATTTTTCAATGATTTTTTCGTAACGATTTAAACAGCTGTACAATGTGGGGAAAAAAAGCGAAGAGATCTGTTGGTTTTCGTCGATTTAAAAATGATTTTTTCGTTATTATTTAGACAACTGAAAAATTTGCAAGAGCTCTGTTCACTTTTGTCGATTTTTCAATGATTTTTTTTTGTTATTATTTTCATAACAGTAGAATTTGTGAAAATAAAAATTTGAACAGTCGAAAAGCTTGACTTTGAATTAAAAGTTTATTTAAATCGTTTATTTTTATTAGAAAGAATTTTAAAAGATTTTCACTGACCTTGAAAAGTTGTTAAAAATATTTCAAGAATCGAACTGGACGAGAAATTAAATGATAAAATAATCAAATTCGTGTGATGGAATCGATGGATCTCGTTGGACTGACTGATCGGAGTGACGATCTGCCTTTTTATAATGGGTACAGCTTCCTTCGATAGGACCGCGAAACTCCCCACCGATGTGGTACCATTGGCCGAGTGATTAACGCGTTTCAAAAAAATGTATATAATGACGTGTACAGGCAAGACCGGTAAAGCGTAGCGCGATGGACAATCAAAATTCCATTTTGTTTGTCAGAGGACAAAAAATATTTTCATGGTGATTAAATTGAGAGTTTAACTGGATTCTGAAAAAAAAAAAAATCATATGTTTGTAGCACTGAAGACTTCATTTTTTTTTTTTAATATATATATTTTTTTAATTAAAGATCAAAAAATATATCAAAAATTATTGGAAGAGGGAAAAGATTTTTTCCAACCTCCTAAAAATAATTTATTCGCTCATTTTAATTCGGACGAATGTAATTTTACATCGTGAACTAAAAATCACAATCACAATCATCAGAAGTATACAGAATTATTATTTTATATGCAAGTTTCGAGACTCAAGGAAACTGCGAAATTTGCGATTACACTTTATCTAATCGTTTTGCAAATTAAACGTATTAGGTGAGGCAAGTTTAATTGTGCGGTTCCCTTCGAGATACAATTACATATCACTCTCTTATTAGCGAAACCGCAAGATTTTTAATTGATGCAGACCTCTTTTTTTGTTAATTTTTTTTTCCTTTTAAAAAAATATAATTTTTTTATAAAAACGTTAATAAATTTAAAAAAAACGATGAAACAGTATTTTCGAATGATATCGAATTCAATGACGTTTTCGATGTTTTTTTTGTAATAAAAATCATGTGGTTGGTTGATAAAAATAATTGCTTCAACTCTCGGATTACTTTTGTTTTCATTCATTTATTTTTCGTACTTAATTTATAAGAAACGAATAATTAATCGAAATCTCAATCCAAACTGGATTTAGATCTGGTCCGGCCGCCTTACTGCTACAGCTGGTGTGCGATAGTTCACGTCTGTGATTTTTGTTTATCTTTTATTTTCACATTTGATCTTCATTGTATTTGTGGCTGCATCTAGATGGCACCTTTAGGTACATTTCCGTCTGTTGAATTTTTTCGTTTTACTTAATTTGCTTTCGTTTTCTCTCGCTCTCTCTCGCTCTCTCTCTCTCGCTTTTTCTCTCTCTCTCTCTCTCTCTTGCATGGGAAAAACTTACAGAAAACCCTTTATATATACACAAATATACATATTCATTAATATACAGGATTTCCGCCAAGAACTGTCATGGCTGAGTCCAGAAGTTTCGTGGCATTTTTTCATCGAACCCGTTCGAAAAGATATTAAGAAATTTTAATCGAAACCACACACTTTCACAGAGCGTACCGTCTAAACGGTTGAAGATAGAGTAAAAATGTTCAGACCATTTTTGTAGAGCGGAAAATTTCCTACAAAAAAGTATCCGACGACTTTTTTTCTATTTCTAATTATTTAGCCCTAAGAGCGCTGCAAAGAATGGCCTTGATTTGGGAGGTTATGTTTGACAATTTTGGGATCGGTTTGCATAGATTTTCGAGCTCAGTATCTTGGAAATACAACACAGTCGTTGAATGCTTTTTTGTAGAAAATTGTCTGTACTACAAAATTGATTCTCTGCATTTATGCTCTATTTCGAGCCGTTTTAATGCTACGGGCAAAAAAGTGCAAACTTTCGAGCCCACGCTTTTATGGAAATGACGTAACGTCACGGGATAACCTGTATACGTAAATGCATATGTATATTGATAATCGATTAAATTATTTTTATCGTTATACAGAATATAGGACGTGTTACCCTAAGAAAAAATGGACCGTGAATTGAGCACCCTTCTAAAAAGTCTAAAAACATTTTATATTTTTAAGGCAAGTATTCATCGTACCTGAATAATAATAATAATAATAATAATAAAGAAAGCGCAGTAACGTCACGTAAAGTGGAATAATAAATTTGTAATGACTGCGGAAACGGGCCTTTTCTTAGTAGCGGATTTTTCTAGTCTGTAATTTTCATTTGATTTTTTGTCAAAAAGCAAACAACTTGACGATAGACGATGCTCCTCCATTCTTTCGAGCAAAATTATTTTATTTCTTCTGTTTTTTTTTTTAGGTTATTCTATTTTCTTTTGTTTCAATTTGGCACAGACATATTTTTATTTCATCAGACTTGTTCGAAAGTAAATAAGAGAATAATGAATAGATACCGCGTACAGTTGAGTCGACGTCCCAGTGTCTTTTTGTTTATTTGGTTCGTGCATTTTATTTAGAAAACGTTCGAACAGAAAGGCGTGTGGTTCAAGCAGCCCCATACGTTCAATGGCACGTTATAACAAGTAATTTTTGATGTTTGTTTACATTTTATTTATTTATCATTGCACGAAATAAAATAGCATCGTGATGTCAATGAAGAAATTGGTGTTTGTTTGCAAAATTGTTAAATTAATGAATAATCGTACAGAGCCTAGCAGAACAATAATCAACGACACCGTAAATAAAAGAAAAACTAAAAGAAAGTAACCCGCAATCGCGCAACGCTGTAAAATAACCAACCGGGTCCGTGCACGTTTGCACGTTTATATGACGCGATGGAAATATCAATTACGCGTAAGACATAGTTTTTCTTTTTTTTTTGTCTTGTTTCTTTTCTTTTTGACTATTAGTCTAAATATTAATAATTACATCAAATATTGGCTAATCAATATAACAGCACTTTTCTTAAACCCCCGCTGGCGTCGCGGCGAATGTCGACTACGTTCTCAGGCACTAATGTGCGATCGCAGCGCCACGGCCTTGTCGAACGCAGTGAACATTTCGCCCGAAGCTTCCAGAACATCAATCGTATTATCACAGTCAATCGCCTTTTCTCACCATTTCCGTATTATTTGTTTTTTCTTTGTGTTTTTTTTATTGTTTTTGGGTCTGGGCCTTTATTTTCAAATGGAGTTTTCTTTGTCTTCCGTAGCCCTAATCTCGTAAAATTCGTAGTTTTTCGCCTGCCCTCGAAAGAGTGTATCGGTACGAATGGCCCGCGAGTGTGGCTCTACGTCCACAGGATCCGTTTTGCAGGTACATCGGTTTTAACGAACCCCTTATTCTTCTATATATTATTTTTTCTCTGTTTTGTTTGTTTTATTTTTTTATTTTTATATTTCGCTTCCGTGTGTTTTGCAAACATTTCCCGACAGCCCGGCCGCGGTTTATTTATACGACAAATATCTCACTTTTACTCTCACCACTGTACCGCGTATGGAATAAAACATCGCAATCGTTGCAAAGATAACCTCCTTAAATCATTGATAACCCCATCGTCGGACAGCAGTACAACTCTATTCATTGTTTCTATATTCTCTATAATAACACCACGATAAATATCTTTCTTCCAAAAAACATCTCAATTTAAAAGAAAACTCTGTCAGTAAATGAATTGTGTTGTTAAATAATCTTATTGCCAAATATTTCGATGCAGGAATCAAGTTTGTTCCGAAGGTGATTTCTCGATCGTTTTTCCGGTAAATGAAAAAAATTACAAATCGCTTTCCTTTAATCAGAGAATGACGTGTAACTTTCTGTTTTTCTCGAAATATTAATTGTGTCCAAAGAGAAATGTGTTTTTGCTTTTTTTGGTTATTTTTCACGCACTCAGGGAACTTGTACTTGACCTTGAACATTTTTATTTATAAATAGGCTAAAAAAAAGTCTCTATTGGAAAATATCTCTATTTGTTGATCGTATGGCAAGGCATGATATTCCAGTATTTGGGAATGAGGTTATTTGAGATGAATGAATTATTTGGGAATATTTGTTTTTTTATCGATAGTTATTTCGAAATAGCGATATTTATGAACTGAGATGTTTTTGAATGAAAATATTCACCATAGAGTTGTTGAAGAATATAAAAATAAAAAATAGAGTCGACGTACTGAAATGTTCAATAACTTGCGCGTTTTCTCCTGTTTGGGGTTCGGTTTTGTTTGTTTGTTTGTTTTCTCTTTGACTTTTTCGTAAGTAATAATATTATAGTCATTATTTTTAGCAATGGTAGTGCCGGACTAGCTGAAAATACACAATATAACGGACAGGTTATCTGCGAAATATGTATTTGTTTGTTTGTTTATCTACTTAAATAGACATGTATGTACGTAAGGCATTCGACGCCATTTCGACGTGTTCCTCAAGTCCGCCATTTTGTGCATGATTCTTAAAAATCTTGAGTACGTTAAGGCTCAAATGTATTTCGACGTTTTATCAGCACTTCAAGGAACTATGAGTTGGCGCACAAAGCTTCAAAATTTCAATTCGCATTTTTGGCGAAATGCGGGCATAGAGTTTGGCGCCATCTTGACTTAAAAATATCATATTTCCGCCGATTCTAAATGACTTTTCGGCGAGAAAAAATAGTTGGGGATTGGAGGTGATGATGGCACCGATCAGGGAATAGGCAAAGTTCGAGCAATCGTTTAAAAATCAGGGCAAATATAAACAATCGAAATAATGACAGTTATAATATCGAATAAATAAGAAATAACAAAATGGCGGTTGTGGGGAAGGAAGGTCAAGAGCCAAAAAAGTCGATTTGGCGTAGGAGGCCTCGTACAACATTCACACCCCGAGATATACACGGACATACATATTGCACTTTATGTATGTTTATTATACCTAAATATTTTCTTTTTGCATTTTTTTTTCAGTTTTAGTTTTTTTTTTCGTTTTGTTTTTCTTTCTTTTTTCATTCGATAACGCATGACTAGTACCAACGAAAAAAAAGATAAAAAAATGCCAAATTCCCCCCGATCGCGTGCCCGAGATAATGTTTACGAATACGTTCGTTAAAACCTCGACATCAATCCGAGGTTGACGAATTTTTAGAAAAACTTTAGTTCCTCTTTTTTTTTTTTAATAATTGCCCGTCACTTCAAGCAGCCTAAAGAGAGCTCATTGCGGCTTCTCGCTCTACGCAATCTCTGGCTAATGAGTTTACATTAATATCCACGAATCATGTTCAAATTTCTTGCTGTTTTTTTTTGTTTTTTGTTTTTTTTTCCTTTGAACTCAAATCAACGTTTCTATTTTTTTTGTTTTTTACTTTTTTTTCACTCTTTTGACTCTCAATTCTGCTTTAGCGAGCTGCCTAATTTTCGCACGGAGCCTAAAGGCCCTAAGGACACAATACCGAGATTAATGTCTACACACGACGACCAAGCGATCTCGAATTGCGCCATTTGTTTGTTTGTTTACTTTTCTTTCAATTCTTAGCGCTTACGTCCTTCGGACGACTTTCTCCTGCTCTTGGCATTCTCCTTTTTTCTTTTGCTATTTTATGCGCGCCTGTGTTTTTTGGTGTGTGTGTGTGTGTGTGTGTAGTTTTTTTTTCCAAATGAAGTACCGGGCGCTTCATACGCTAGCGATGCGAGGGGAACTCGTATTATTTGGTTGAGTTTCATTTTCGTTCATCGTCCGGGGCTAACTCGGTGACTCTTTTGGCTCGATCGGCCCACCTGACACACCCGATACACTTGCCTCGCTCTCACGATCCATCGCTACAAACTGTTGCGACAAAGTCTGCAGGCTTTGTCTCACCTGTGGTAACGTTAAATAAAACAAAAATTAATAAAATTGTAATAAAGAGCTCAAAAGATATGGACATCAAACAGTTGCAAGTTTCGTTCCGTAAAAAAATCAATAAATTCTGGATTCTCTTCGTAGAAGTAATTAATGAATTGACTGTGAATAAATACACGACAAAATCCGGAAGTAATTTAACCAAAACATCACATAAAATAATTTTCATTCGTCTACGACGAAGTTAATCATAATTTTATTGCATTTAAGAACAAGTTTCGAAAATTCGCTCTGACTTTCCATATTTAAGTTGATCTGTCAGTAGCATGAGTGCGAGAGAGATAATTGCAAAGTAAATACACACTTTTCTCGACCAAGCTCGATATTTGGAGAAAAATAAAAACTACACATTGTTCTCCGTTAAAAAGAGAACAACGTGTAACTCTTATAGATTTTTTTCGAAAAATCAAGCCTCTCTGACAAAACCGTGCAGTAGGATTTTTACCGACCGTACGACTGACAGATCACTTGGTCTGTCAGTTGCAGGAGTGGGGGGTCGATAAGTGAAAATTTAAAGAATGACGTTGTTTGCGGTGAAGTTTGACATTTGAAGAAAAAAAGAGACTGTCCACGTTGTTTTCTTTGACTGACAATAACGTGACGCTCTCCTTTTCCTTCAAATTGTTTTCTGCTGACTGACAGATCACCTTAATTAATTTTGTAATGATAAAAACGTGTCGAATGAGCGAATAACATTACCTTGACAATTTGATCGAGATTTGAAGTTAAATACTGCATAAGACGATCCTGAGTGAATCTTTCGGGCGATGCGAGAGGATGATTGATATATGCAGTGTGTAATCTGTCTATTCGTAGCATCATAAGAGCTGCAGAAACGTAGAGTGCCGCAAGGAGGGCAACGAGTATGGTTATTATGGTGGCCGGCCTCATTTCACACCATATCAACGATCTGAGGCCACCAATTTTCGTTTTGCTCTCAGGCGGTATCATTTTTGGCATTGCTATCTGTTCCAATCTGTAATAATTAACAAGAAATTAGTTTTTGAGTTTGGAATCATTTTTCTATTCATCAAAATCTCAAAAAGTTTGTAAAATCAGTATTAATAATCAGGAACATTTAAATTTATGTTGTGACGATGAGTTTCGTAGCGATGAGATGTTAATAAAATAATAATAATAATAATAATAATAATAATAATAATAATAATAATAATAATAATAATAATAATAATAATAATAATAACTCTGTACTCAAATATATTGAGTAGATCGATCTTATCGATAAGCACCTGATGTTTATATACTTTGCTAGCACTGTTAATGAAATACTGGGTCGTTATTTCCTGTGCAACAGAACCGTCAGTGATAGGTGTGCGCTCGGTGTATGGCTCCGGTGATCACAAAGTTAAGCAGCCTCGAGTGAGGTCAGTACTTGGTTAGGTGACCGCTTAGCCATGCATCGACTCGCCTATCAATCGCTGAGCGGGGGGAGGCATTTTTTCTGAGTTTCTGATGCTGCTAAACAAATGAAACTCAGTTTAAATATTGCTGCCTGTATCGACCAGGGTTTTTTGAAAAATTGAACTAATCAATAACGATCACATTTCAGCTGTAAAGGACAAGTGACAGTTGTATGTCCTTCAAAAATCATTACAATATTTTTATTATTCAGCAATACTGTGAGAACCTTATGGATTCTATGTCAATCCTTGGACATCAGTCAACATTTTTGTTTCATTACATTTCTGTTTAATATGTTGTGAAAAAAGGTTAAAAATTCACGTAAGCCAGTTTGATTTTCTATCCCGAAACCCTTCGATTTAATATTTCTAAAGTTGTTTCCAAAATTTGGAACTTCTTTAAACAACTATGACTTCGTTCGTAAGGATTACCACCAGCTTTACCGAAAATTCTCAGTCTCGGAGATTTTTTTAGTGGCACACAATTTCGCCATTAATTTGTCGTTAAAAGATCTGGATAGTAACACAAGTTATAAAAATACGTAAATGGTTGAATGACAACTGAGACGGATCGATATTCATATCGACCACAAGTCAGCTCAGGCATCGATACCACTTCTGATAATTACAAAAAAAGGAAAAAAAAACCAATAAAATTTGCATCGTAATGTACTACGTGTTTATCACAAGCAGAAAATCTAAAAAAAAAAAAAAACGTATTTTCTGACCTCCCTCGTTCGAGTTCGAAGGAGAAATAAAAATCGGTAAATAGTTTGAAAATATTTGACGATGGAATAATGTATAAGTTGAAATGTTTATAAAAATAAGTACCTCGAGGATGGCAAACTGAGCCTGGGAATGCTCGTAGTGAGGGCATCGGTATCCGTGCAAACAGTCGGTGGTCTTGAGGTCAAATCGGTTCCACTCTCGGACATGCTCGAGTCATCCTCTTCAGCATTGACCTCAGAATCATCGACGAGTAATGGATCAGGTGTTAGGAGTTTAGCCTCGACCGGAAGTGGCAAAACATTGGCAACAGGATCACGGGCTTCGAGAGCTGCGTCCCACACTTGCTTCATCAGCTTGAAGGTCGAATCTCTCGAAAGTAGTGAACAAAAAACGTGTCTCTCGTCCACCGTTGCAACTGCTACCGCGTTCGGTATTATTCTAGCTGTTTTTTCTTTGCTTATTTTCAATACCGATACCGTTGGTATTAATAATTTCGTCACGTAGCCAAAAACATTGCTGTAGAAGGCAAAGTAGTTGGGGGTTATATACAAATGCCCCTGTAACAATATGTCCCCGACCAGTGCACAGCTGTAGTAATTCAGTACCCTCTCGTCCGCGGTAACCTGGTCGGAAAATTTTGCGGACTACCATCAGGTTCGCTCTGCCCTTGGCCTTTCATTGCTTACGACTAATCGTTTATTATATTTTCATTATTTAAGCCTTTGAGCCATACATCGTTTTATCTGATACGTTCAATCAACTATGAAAAATTTCGTATGCGGTGATTTTTTAATTCACCATTCAATTACGAATGTCAACTCGAAATTTCCATATTTCAAATTTATTTATTTTTTCAAACAAAAACTAATGTATGAAAAATTTTGAAATAATTCTCTCAAGTTCTTTGGATTGTATTGAATTTGTAAAAAAATTGACATCCCGATGCTCGCAATATTTTGATAGGAATGAATATTATTAAAAATTACGAAATTGATTACTCAGGACAAAAAATCAAAAGCAAATTTTTTCTTTTCCTTTCTTTTTCCTCAATGATATTTTAAGGTTTATTTCGAAGTTTTAAAAATTCACCTGAGAAAAATGTCGATGAAATTTCTTTTGTCTCGCACTGCTCGTCGATGTTGGTGACGATCTCGTTGAAGATCTGCTCACATTTGCTGTAGTAATTGTAACACCGCCGGCTGTCATTGACGGTGTACTTCGACTCAGTGGCTTCGAGAGTTGGCTGCAAATGCCAAAACAAACATTTCAATTCTCTGTAGCAGCCTTCCAAGCTAATAAGCAACGTTCATAAATTACTTTGATTAACAACTTGATTACTGTTGTTGTAATAATAAAAAAAATAATAATAATAATAATTATTATTATTATTATAGTCATTATTATTATTATTGGTAGCATAATTTTTGATAAAATAAGAAAACAAATTGAAGGGAATAAATAATACGATTCGAGATAGAAAAAAATCGAAGAAGGCAAACGACCGATAACAACCACACACACAAGAAATTCGATGAAAAAGAAAAACTGTGAAAAATGATTTCCGCACATTCTTGTATAGTCACGAGGCGAAAAGAGGTCGCAAAATAATTTCACACCTCGCTCTGGAGGATCGTCGAATTCTTAAGCTCCACAAATCATTGCTCCACACATCAATATCCAATTTTCGATTCATGGTTCAAAAATAAAAAATGAAATTTAGAGAATAAAAACAATAATATAAAGCAATTGAGATCGTCAGACCGGAGACGACGTCGACTATGTTGCCGGCTTTTGACGAATGAATTTTCAGGATCCGAGAAAGCTGTATAGTCGCGTTATCAGTTAGGTTTACCCGTCGGGAAACACGTGCATTATCTTTCGCATCAAATCGCTGATAAGTTCGCGCGTCAAATGAAAGGATTGTTACAAAAATTCAAAAAATGAAAAAAAAAAAAAAATTCCATGATTGAAAAAATTCTCAAAAAAAAAAACGACAATTCACATATTTATATTTTTCTATGAAGATATAGCGAATGTTGCTTGTTTTTTTTTTTTTTTTTTTTTTCCCTCCAAGAAATTGGTTTGCAGGTGGCCCGTAATTTTCGATAAGTATCTCATCTTTCTATTCGGAATTCAATTCCATTTCTTCATATACATCAAAGTTGAGATAAAAATTGTGTAAATAAATAAAGGCGCGATCGGAAAAACACTCTCACGTTGTCAACGGAATTGACAAAATAAATGATAATATTTGATAAGTATAGTTTTAACAAACTTAGTCGTTTCGGCGATCAACAAAGTCGAGCAGCCTCGGACCAGGTCAGTACTTAGTTCGGTGACCGCTTAGCTATGCATAACAACTTTTTTTTTGACCTTCTGATCGTGCGGAGCAATAAAAAATCAGTAAAAATGTTTCCTCATTTAACAAAAATGTCACCTGATTCGCCGGGTTTTCTTTTTTCGTTTCCCCTAATCCTCCGGCAAATGCAATGGATTAAGAAAAAGTTTCAAAAGTCTGGAGAGTCTCACGGAAACAGGAACAAGAACCGTGAAGTGACGAAAAAATAAAATTCAATGGAATGGCTCCGTAAAAAGTCGTAGAAATAATAACAAATGTAAATAAATTGTAAAATGTTGAAAAATAATATTTACCTGTCCTTGCATCTTAACGCAGCGTGACTAGGACTCTTTGGTGGTGGTGAGACCGTCAATTGCGATCCTCCAATTTGTTGAGCCTGTTGCTGTGGCTGTTGTTGTTGTTGTTGCTGTTGCTGCTGTTGTTGTTGTTGTTGATTTTGTTGCTGTTGTTGAGTCGACCCGACAACACCCTGTAATGGTGTGCTGGGCGCTGAACGCGCTCCTATGGATCCAGCAGATCTGGAACCAAAAAGGATGGTTGATTTTTAATTATCGAACAGAATTGATTAGAGTATTTTTTCTTTTAATTTCAAATATTTCTATTTTTTTTTTTCATTAATGTTTTATTGTAGGGCAATGAATTGAATTTTTTTTAGTTTAATCGAGTTGTGAAAAATTGAAAAAAAAAGAACGAATAGAATCGTTTTTTTTTAGGATTTTGTACCTCGTTCTCGTGATCGGTCCAACTGAGAGACAAAGTTGAATCAGAGCTTGAGTTTCTAACTCCATTCTTATGGATTCGGGAATCTTTTCGTTCCGAGATCGGGATTTTTCGAATGAGTGGAAAGTTTTTCTTTTTTTGACAGTGTTGTAAATGAATTTATGAAAAAAATAATAATAATGAATGGATTTTAAAAGGATAAGATTAATTGCAAGTATTCCTTTTAGTAAAAACCACGCTGATATCGGTATTTTTTGAAGATTGCACTTTTCGAATGTCGCCACTTGGCACCCAGTGTTTTAAGTGCTAGCCTTGCCAGAAACAAAAAACTCATTGTCCTGGTTTCGAAATTTTCAGTCGAACGAAAAACAACAAGGGCTATGAAATTTTTTTTCAAAAAGTTGATGAAGAAATTGTTTATTTTTTTACTCTTTTTACTCACTACCAAAAAACAACAGGAATTTTCTTACGAGCGGATGAAAAATATTGAAAAATTTGGTGCAGAGCGATTTACTACTCGATTTTCACGCGGCAGCCGATATCGAACTGACACGATTTTTCCTCAAACCACTGAATATCATAGAAAACCACCCCTTATTTTCTTCCACTCTTACGTACGAAGTTAGGTAACTTTCCCAATGGCACGACCTTACTGTGTCATACATTTTTAAACATTCTTGGACGTAACGTTGATTTTAAAAATTCAATCAAATGGTCGATAGTCATCAAGATCAAGTTTCTGATTGACTGATTAATTTTAAAAAATCAATTTTTTATACTTTTTTTTTTGCCAATAACTTTGTTTTAATTACGAAACCACGTCGAAAACGTCATTAAAGAGAAACGTCATAGACGTCATCGACGAACTTTTCGATGTATTTTACATTTTATCGACTTTGCATAGTAGCCTCGGTCACAATCTCCCTTGGAGTGAAAATTTTCCATCCTTTTTCAAAAGGCCACGTGGCTATAAGACGATCTCGGAATATTAATGAATTAATTTAAACAATTATAACCTGCTCTCAAATTTTTAAAAATCATTGCAGTCAAAATAACGCGTTTATTATATTTCTTCGATTGCTTATATTTTTTTTACTTCTTTATTCTGTGATAACTTATATCTTGATGGTGTTAATAACAGAATCAAATTAATGAAAAAAAATATATACGAAAAAAATGAAATTAATCGTAAAGTTTCAAAAAAAAAAAAAAAAAAAAAAAAAAAAAAAAAAAAAAAATTTGCAACATAATTAAATCAACAAGAAAACAATTGATAGAAAAAGAACTTAAATTTCCCATCACAATTAACAGTATTCTCGGTTTTCCTTTATCGTATAAATAATAATAATGATAAATTGACTACGAAGAAGCCGAAAGAACAATAAAAAAGCACTCAGTCGTCGAATCGTCATCTCGGATAATAGAATTTTCTCATGACAAAATGACAAAGTCTTCGATCGAATAAAAGACGAGTGTTTTTGGTGAATAGGAAGAAAACGCAAGTTTCCTTCTTTTATGTTATATAAAGACAGAATTCTCGAGGTCAAGTGAAAATATATAGTTACGATGTGTAGTGACAATCTTACTCCAATATCTTCCGATCGGTTGGTCGACGAAATTTCTGGCATTGTTCCAAAATGTTCCGAAGTGGATCGATTTTATCTTTTTACTTTTTATTTTCTATTATACTGTATTTCATATATTTATTCTTTATTTTTATTTTTTTACAATATTAATAATAATAATAATAATAATTTAAAAAGTGTCCTTACTCTACTAAAATTTCATTGAAAACAAAATGAGTAGTTTCGTGAGTTGTTACGTGTCTGTCAACTTACCCATCACCGGTTACAACAACAAAAAAAAAAGAGATGAATTAATCTTATCATTTGAGTGTTAAAGTAAGATAGTACGATGTTTGTAGGGGACGACGGGCGGTCATCCGATTAAATATACACCTCGGGGTAGAATGAATATCGACCGGATTATCCGGCGTGTAGTCTCGCTGCCCTGACGCACGTGGCGGTCAGGGTTGAACTCCCACCTTTCCACGATCGCTCTTTACGGTACCCCCTTAATGTTATATAAAGAAAAAAAAACTTATTCGATGAACATTTTTATTTATTAACAAAAAAAAAACGAAAATTATTTACTTCATTCAAATATCATATTTAAAAAAATGAGAAACAAAAAAATTATTCGAGTCTCACCACAATTAGATTCAAAAGTTAACTCTTCGTTTGATTTTTAAAAACTTCGATATAACTTGCACAATAATCTAATAATAACAGTTTTGTATTATATGGGAATGTAAAAATAAATGAACTTTAGGAAAAAAACTGTAAGGTTTACAGTTTGAGAAGAAATGAACTTTCTAATAAACAGAACTTATGCTTCATGACATTGTATTTCCATAACTAAATGGTCAAAAGTCTCGATTGTTTCATAAAAACTTCGCCATATGTATTTCTGTGGATAAAAAAAAAAGAAAAGAAAATCTTGTCGTAAGAAGGCATGTAAAACGGTGCAAATTTTATTAATTATAATCTATTTTATTTTATTATTATAATATTTTGTTTATTTTTATTTGATTGCCAATATTTTATGGTTTTTTTTTTTTTATTTTTTTATTGCGAATACATCGAAGAGAAAGAGCGGTGAATCTTTTTAAAATTTTGCAAGTAGTTTCACGATAGTGTTTTGAATATATCCTTAGTATTGAAACGAATTCTCTAGAAAAACGCTTTGTCGAGACCACTACTTCAAAAATAAAAAAACACATGATGATTTTCCCATACACTTATTTATTTATTTGACACGTGTTCCGTTTGTCACTCAAAGTGATACAATTTTATAATGGAAAAGAATTCCTACGTATATATCGCAAAGTTTTTTTGTTACATCACGCTTTAGAGAAAAAAAGACACTTATACTCGGGACAATGTTTCACAGCCACCGAGGAAACGAGAGTTTGAATAGGAAGTCGAGTAACCGGGTCAAGAATCCTTTCTAGGGCTCGGCTCTATGTTCTCTCAATTCTTCTCTCTCGTTCTCTTTCTCTTAACCTGGTCAAGTGCGCATATGAGAAATAATATGGAGATCATTTTCATTTACTGTTTCAGAAAATACCTTCAATTTCTTATGTTTTCGTTCATGTTAAAAATATTTACATCTGGCGCAAAATCATCCATACTATGAATATTATTCATTATTATTATTATTCATATTGAATAAAATGTAAATAATTGATGGATATCGTAAAAAATGCAGGGTAATTTGTTTCACTTTTTTAAAATTTGTTTCTTACTGTTAAAATATAATAATATGTAAACGTGTTCCAAACTACTTTTCGATATTTTCTGAAATACAGTAAAATCAGCAATATTTTTTCGTCAGAGACCGGCTACTTCCGGTTGACCTTTAGGTGATAGGAAGGCCAAGCGTCAGTTGAGTGTTGTTTTTGTAAAAAAGAAAAAACGATATTGTAACAATGTCCGATTCACTGCACGACTCGAACCAACGACCTTCTTTACACACGTGGATAAAAAAAAAAGATTAGGCATTGTTTTCATAGAAAATGCAAAATATTTTAACTTCGAACGGGTTTTTCGAATCGATGATTTTTTCATGTGTACTAAAATTAAATAATAATCATTGTCGAATTTAAGATTAGCTGGAAGTTTGGTCTTTGGTTAATGAATTAATCGGGAGGCGTCAGTGCAATTGGCAGCCAACAGCCTCACATTCACAAAAATTACGTACTGGGTATGTCTTGATAGCCATACCCCGCCAGTCCAAATTATTCAGACCGACGCGCTATTAAAGTAGCGAGCACCCTTTTTAGCGTGTGTATTCGAGACTCGCGTTTATATAAAAAACAGGGCAATGCTGCGCCCACGAGAATCGAGCGTGCTTCCCGCCACCTAGTGACGTTGTGGTGAACTCGCGAAAAAATCCTCGACGTATACTGAGCGGTTTAAATATTATAATTTATTAAACCTGTCAATGTATGTGTTTTCATCAATTTTTCTTCGGTAGATTTAAAGAAAAAATGTAATTTGTGTTTTTTCCTAAATTATGGTCAGAAAAAAACGAGCAAAAACAAACGACGAACGTTGGCCTTTTTCTTTTTTTAATTTGATCGAAAGTAGCTTACGCATTTGTTTACAATAAGTCTACGCGTGTATACATAAGTGTTCACACAAAGAAAACCTTCAGATGCTGCAGCTGCTCCATGAAAAAAAAAAGGCAAACCACGAGCTCACACTCGACCTCTATACAATCCGTTCAATAGATCGACTCGAAATCTAACGGAGGGCAATGAAAAAAAAAAAAAAAAAAACGCTTCAGTACACAGTGTCATTTTGCACTTTAGCGCCTCTTGCATTTTATGAAACCACGTTCTACTTTTAGAGAGATCGATACGAGAAAAAAAAATGGGCGAAGGGTATGAATTGAAAATGATTTAGAAAGTTTGCAGCTAATTGGACAACCAGTTGTTTATTTTTCTTGCCATTTAAATTATTTTTATCATTCGCTGATCGAACTGAAGTTATTATCGCACCGAAGGTTATTTTACTAAACAGCCAAATGTTTAGTATTAAAAAAAAGTTTTGTTTTTTCATTGCTCGGAAATTGAAGGTCACTTTTTTAACCGTTCCAAAATCCCAATCGAATGGATATTCAAACAATTTTTAAAAAACCAAATATTTATAAATCATTTGTCAAATTTCAGCAGCCATTCATTTATGTTTTCAAAAATTAGAATAAATTAAAAAATTCACACAATGAAAACTTTTTGAACATTCGCGCTTAAATGTGGAGTGACTTTTTTTAACAACAAATGTACAAAATATTGATGTATTATATTTTTACTTTAGTACACATTCTACAATTATACAAACGGTTTTAAAAATCTAACAATTCTTACTCAGGATTTTTTTCTAAATCCGAGCCTCCATTCATTCGTGTCGTTAAGGTATTTTTAACATTCTCGTTAAAAAAATGAAGCAATTCTTATAACCGTTTGAAAAAATCGCATTAAATTTACTATTGCTGTAAAAATTAAGTGTTTCGTTTATTCTTAAATATTCATTTCATTAAAATACTATTTATTTTTTCCTTCATTAAAGTTGATCGATATTTATGTGAGAAAAATAGCGTGTTCAAAACATCTACAGAGGTCATTGACTTTCCGCATGGGTAATTTGTTTCACGGAAGGAGGGATGAGGGAGAGTGTGTATGAACGTATAGGCAACTTGATGTTCAAATAGAGGTTTTTAACCCGCAAATACTCAGTTTCAATCGTGAACGATCAGTCGTGAATACTTTGTTTAAATATTTTATTGTCATTGCATAATTAATGTAGAGCAATTTTTTTTCTCGGTATTACGAGGGGGAACGTTATCGAAAATCAGCAACAAAACGCGCCAACTATCGGTCACTTCGACATAAATTGCTACGTCGCATCGATTTGTTTTTGTACGAACACAGTATCATGCGTTCCGCGTATAGAAAAGCGTTGGTCACGAACTTTCCAATAATCTCATTGTTTCCAACAAGTCGTTTTCGAAACCGATTTTTTTTGATACATTATTCATTATTTTTTCGAATTTTAATCTCACGCACTTGTTATTTAAAAATAATTAAAAATATTATTTTTATTGTTTTTTCAAATTGAAGTTTATGATATTTTCATGTAAAAAAAAATTTTTTTGGGGTCGGAGAGACCCGTCCATTTCGTCATTGTCTATTTTGTACTCTTTAAACTATTAAAATCTCTGTTAAATAATGAAAAGTATCGAATAATCAATTCCGGACAAATGTTCATTCACTGCTGTCGTTTCGAACAGTAAAACAAATGAGTTCGGGGTCTGTGGGACCCATGCAAAGTATCGTTATCCATTCTCGAGTTCAAAAACTATTAAAACAATTGTAAAAAAAAAAAGACTTGTTTAAACACTTCTGGACAAATGTTAATTCATTGTTGTCGGTATGAACGTTAAAAAAATCAATTTGGGGTCTGAGGGACCCGGGAAATGTATCAGTATCTGCTCTAAAGACGTGAAACTCTAAAAAGCACTCGTAAAAAAATGAGGTCTGAAATAAGCACTTCCGGAAAAATTGTCCTTCATTTTTGGCGTTTTGAATTGAAAAAAAAAAAAAAAAAAGTTTCAACTGAAGGAATTTATAAAGTAGGTCACTCGAGAATGGGCGTCTGTGTTACGCCGGAACACGTGGCGTATTAAATTTCCTCACACATATCTCAATTGATAATTGCATGATATTGCGTATTAAATTCGATATCTCATAAATCCTTTGGGGAATGGGAACAAAGTTGGTTTGATACTGTTATTGGTCCACGTGTTCATATACAAGAGCTGGAAACTCTCTGTTGATGCATAATAAAATACCTCGCAATGTCACATTAGTTAAAAAAGTAAAAAACAAAAAAAAATTACAATCACGTACAAGGAATCGAAATATAATTTGAAAATTTGTAATGAAAAAGGATCAGAATAATATTATTTTCAAGTTTTTACGTTAAAGTTCAAAGATGCAGGAAAACTTCGATTTCAAAAGGCTTGTAAACAGCGTCCATTTGTAAAGGTTTGTGTTTTCTCTCAATTTCTACGTGCAACGTGCAAGGTCGAGCACACGAGAGAAAATAGATGCAAAGACCATCTCGCTACATTGTAGAAAGGGTAAAAGGAATAATAAAAGAAAGAAAGAGATGGAACGAGAAATTCATGGGCTATAGGGATAAGAGCTCATGTGCAGGGAAAACGAGGTACGAAAAAAAAAATAGAATATATATATATAGAGCTATGACCTAACGTCGGCTTTATATAGATATTTACAGCGCAGTTTCATCTCCAGCACGTGGCAAAACGTTTTTCAAATTCGTCGTTTATTATTTAATTATTTTAACGTTACCATCTGTATTTTTCATGCGTTAATAAAATCACTATTTCTGAACCTTTTTTTTATTTAATTGTTTGATTATTTCCCCTATAATATCCGAAGGAATATTTACTCGAAGATACTCGACCTCAATATATACGTGTGAAAGAATATAATTTTTTTTTTACTACATACTAAAAAAAAAAGCAACTCCTCGATCGAAATTTGCGAAGAAAAAAACATTAAAACGAGATCGAAAAAGAGCAAAAACTTGACTTCAGCAGTGAAGGTTTCCCGTATGCAATAATACAGTTGAATTGTACACAATTCTCTTTGTTTTTTCATAACGAAAATAATGGTGTATGAGAAAGTAATATTTGGTGAATATTCAGAGATGAAAATGCTATAAAACGAGAAAAAGTATTGAAAAAACTTGAAAAAAATAATTTCGTTCGAAATAAACAAGTTGAAGGCATTTTGAGTCCCGTTGTAGGAGTCTAAAGTTCATTAAAATTCGGTGAAAAAATATCACAATCAGAATTATGGAAATTTAAGTATATGGTGGAATATGGTGGAGTTATATCGATCGGAGTATAGAACGAAGTTTACGAGCACGTGAGGAAACGTGCGAGCCAGAGAGAACTCGGCAATCGCCAGTTTATAAAACGCACATATATATGTGTACGTCCATGTGCGGCGAGGTCGACGTTCTCACGTTATAGTCACGACGTTGTAGACTGTGGCCGTTGGACGAGCGCTATAGGCACAAGAAAACTCGCTCTCGCGGTAAAATCAGAGAGTTCATTATACCTCGAGCGTTCTAGGGATATTATTCGCGATGACTTTCGCGAGGTTAAGGTCGTATTACGGTTGAAAGAATGTCCGATTACGTGAGAGAAGTTATCAGTAAGAAAAAAATTAATAAAAACAATAACAGACACGTATTCATTGATTAAATTGTTTTTATTAAATTTGGGTTAATGGAAAAGTTAGGTGAAGAGTTTTTCTGAGCTGTCAAATATTAGGAATGTCTGCCCGAGACGAAAGAGGCTTATTGGTTAGAAATATGTTTTTGTTTCCAACTTGAGAGCGCTGTTGAAAAGAGCCGTGAGGCGCAAACAAGTGGGGGAAGTGCTAGAGCGTAGTAGTGGGGGGAAAGCAAGAGCTCAGTCGCTGGAGAGCGTTCAAGCATGACGGATAGATATTTGGCGTTATTAAATGACAAAAGAGACGGTTGAGTGAGTTGTTACTGTATTATTTTATATGTTTATTATATTACTGTATTATTTCATATATTCACGTCTCTCTAACTCCGAAAAGAAAAAATTCCCGAAACGATGTATTGTAAGAATGGAAAATTAGATATCTCGGGATTGGTTGGTCGGATTTACTTCGAACAAGGACCAATCGAAAGATAAATAATCGTCTAAAATCATAATCTAATTTGAGATGTTTTTGCCCAACTCGTTTGTCCGTGAGAGTGGTTTGAAATATTTGTGACGTCATAAAATCGTAATATTCGAGTATATAAAAGTACGGTAGGGCTAGCGCTGGCATTTTTTTTAATATTTCGATTCAGGAGCGTAACAGACACATCGTAAGATCCTTGGTCGAATTTTCAACGTAACCGGTTTTTTTAATAATGGTATCCAAAGCAATGACACTACAGGGCCTCGCATAAATCATAATAGATCCGCATAACCAGTCTTACCAACACTTATACGTCAGTTACGAATCCAACATACTCTCTATTCCTAACAGTACATGTAGATGTTGTGACCGCTACGCCACGACCTAAATAATATAAACGGGCCTTCCCCACTTCGTTCAGCCCATACGCTACATCTTTTAAATCCTTTAATTTAATCTTTCGTTCTCGAACACTTTTGCCTCACCCGTACTGTCCATCATTGAATAAAATTTACAAGGTCTCGAATTACGATCGCGCAAAATATCCAAATGTATTAACGCTCACCGTGACATCGAGGCTTCTTGGAAAACACTAAAAATCTCTTTCCCCTTCATAACTAATGTGTTTCGAGCTATTGACCAACTTTTCTATCATAAAATATCTATTGACATTCTGACCAATTATAAAATAGGAATATATATTAAAATTCCATAAATATGAAATTCTTAATTATACAAATTCACGGATATTTAATGACTATTTATTTATTCAAATTATGTTTCAATTTCATTTTATTTTGTCCAAGGTAATTGCTTTCTATTTTTTTTTTTTTTTAAATAAATCTATCGAAAAAATAATGTTTACCTTTTGCTGGATCTTCGTATTTTGGATTCATCACGAGCGGGAAAACCCTGCACGAAGCAGAACATTATTGGTTCTTTCGGAGGATATGTAACTTCCCCCATGCACTTTATTCGATTCACGTGTCTGTGCACTCAATTTTTTTTTCCGTGTCAACACCTTTTATAGTCACTTGTTTTGTTTATTTTTAATTATTTCTTGCAACAACCGTTAGGAAGAGTCTTATTAATATAAAAAATACAATTCAATAATCACAAACTTGTGATTTGAATATTCCCACGTACAGTTCTTTATAAATGATTTGTATATTATTTAAATTTGTATTTTTTTATGAAAATTTCATCTCTCTTTCTCTCTCTCTCTCACTTTCTCATCTCAGCCACATCCTTAATGACGCACATGGCTCATTACGAAGGCACCTTTTCGGTTCTTGTTATCTGTTTTACTAGAAAAACAAAATCTATTTTTAGCCCACATTTACTTTTTGTATTTTCAACATTTTTTGTTTGCTTCACTCCCAATATTTTATTGAATTGACTCAAAAAATATGTTTTATCAATGAAAATTTATAACGAAATCGAATCTTCCTATATTTAACGTAAATTGTTTATCTTCTAATGAGTTGCTATGACCAAACAGTCGTTGACACGAACGTGGCACTACTAGGCACACTCTGTATATCCCTTCGTTACCAAGCCAACCAAATTTATCATACCATTTTTATTTCCCTCTTCGAAATATCGAAAAATCATTTTTTTTTTTCGAATTCGAATATCTGCTCAGAGCATAATTCGACATCAATTTACTTATTTATTCAATTTTAATATTTTTCATTCACGATTTTTTTTTATCGGTTAGCTAGTGCATAAGAATATCGTCAATCGCTAGCAGAAGAAAATATTCTCGCTCTGAATCAACTATTTTGCTGATAAAAAAAAATTCCAACACTAATCTTCGCGTAAACAATTAAAAATTAAAAAAACATCATTTTCCTTGTACAAAAACTGTATTTGTAGGATTTTTAATGCAAGTAAAAAAAGGTCAGACGTAGGTGAAAGTATTTTTGTGTATCATCGTGCCATTATAAACGATTCGACGATAATTTATTGTCGGAGCACAAGTTCGCCAAAAACTAATGCAGCAAAAATGAAGCAGCAATGGTTGAAATATTTGTCAAGAATTTGCGACAGCTGCTCGTGTGAGTCTGGCCGCGCACAGCCGTTTCTACTTTCTTGGCAAGCTTCGCTCGGACATTCGATTTCTCGCCGGTGAGTGACTCCCAAATCATCATCTACTTTCGCCACTTCGAGTCAATGCTTTTCACGTTATATTCGCCCACATATTTGACTATTTTCTTTCCTCGAATTAACAACATTTTATATTAATTCTTGATACGAAATATTTTGGGTTTTCTACGTGTTTTGTTACTCGAGTCTCGACCGTGCATCAAAAAAATTCACCGGCTTGTCAACCAAACTGATTTATTGGAAAAAAAAAATAATATTATTGTTATTGTTATTATTATTATCAGTGTATTCTTATCGCTAGCATTCTTCAATTTAAATTTTCCTCATTCCCTCGTTCATTATCTTTACAACGACGTTCAACGTGCTCGCGTGTATACTAAGAATTTCTTCTTTTTTTATTTTTAGAAGACAAATATTTGGTTGGCCATTTAAATAGTTTTATTCATTTGTTTATTTACTAAACACCGGTTAATGCGAAAGATGAGAATATCCGAAAACAACGATACTGTCGAAACGTCACTTTTTCATTCATCACCTTGTCTACGCGCGTTTGTTTCCCTTTATTATTACTATTATGTTTTTTTTTTTTTCTTTACTATTCTCACGTAAATTTAACGCGTTTTGTGAATGGAAGAAATGAAATAGAAGCAATAGTAAAACGATCACATCGCGAACGATAGAAAAAGAAGTTGCGAAGAAAAAGAGAGAAAAGGAGAGAGAAAGATAGTCTCGGAGATAAACAGACGCGCCGCGCCCGTGGCTCGTGTCTGTCCAACACTGGCGCTCTCTACTCGCCGGTCCGCGCTCTCTCTTCTTCGTACAGACTCGTCTCCCCGCCAAGCCGCTCGATAACACCGACCTCGCGCCCATAACCACTTCGTCGTTACGTTTTTCTCCCTCACTCTTTCACTTCCTTTCTTTTCCCTCACTCTTTCTCTTTCTTTTATCCCCCCCCCCCCCCTCCCGCTCTTTCCCCACTTTTTTATTTTTTCTTCTTTTTTTCCCCCCTGTCTCTCGTCTCGAACTGTCGATAGACCGAGAAGAAACAAAAAAAAAACTTCAACGATTCAGAAGAACGTTTTTTTCGATCTTTTCTTTTCGTTTTGTTTTTTCATTCGTTGATTCATTTGAAAAAATGTTATTTTTCATTTTAATTGCAATTGATAATTAGTTGTTCCATTTTTCAATAATTTATTCATCGTTTTTTATAAATCATCCATTTGTTAAATACTTATTGTCATTTTAATCAAAAGTGGCTTTTTCCTGGTCCCTCTTTCTCCATTTTTTTTAGGTACTTTCTTTATTTATATATATATATATTTTTTTTTTTGATTTTAATGAAACTTTTTACTTATTTTCTTGAATTAAAGAGGAATCTTTTGCTACATACTCGACTCTTTTTTTGCTACTGTCCCTTGTGCATACTGTTTTATCGTTTACGAGACTAGAAATAATGGAAAAATGAATATTCTCTTATCTGACGTCTCCTCATCATGCAAACATTTCTTCATATATGTTTTTAACTGCTATATACATCGGGTAACTGTATCAATACTGTGACACGAGATAGTACAGAGATAAATTTATGCAATCAGTTATTTCAATTTTTCACATGATTTTTATTTTCATTTAAAAAAATCAACGTTTTTGAATTATTATTATTTATTTTTCGAATAAATATAAATCTACAGTTTTTATAGTTCATTTGCATTCATTTTTTTTCGTAAGAAGCGTCGATATATTTTATGGGAATTTTTTATTGTTTTATTTTCAATTCTTTAAACTTATTTTTCAAAGACTTTTGACGTCGTTGTTTTGGAAGTTGGGAAACGTGTACGCAGCATGAAAATAAGTAACAGAGACAAAAAAGTGGGGTTATCAATTAGGACACTGCTCCGAAGATTACACGATGCGGACTCTCCTCCTCTTACGTAACAAACATCGCGAACGATACACGAAACACACACGCACACATCTGAATATCATCGTCTATCTCTATTTTTATCACCATATCCACGAATTTTTTTCCTATTTCTATCTTCTCTCTTCCCAAACTTCTGTCATACATTTTTCTGTCCAATTTACATTTTTTTCTTTCCTGATGAAAACCACGCAAAGCAACCATTTTTATTTTCTTTAAATAGATTTTCTATAAATCAAAGCAGATGTTGAATTCTAAAAAATTGGGTGACTCAAAATGAACAGTTCGTCAAAGAAATTCATTGAAAAAATCATGCACATTCCAGTTGGAAGCTTTCGTAAGAATTTGAAAATCTGAATAAATGGTGAAAACTATGAAAAATAATTATCTCTGAGTCACAAAAAAGTGATATCAGAATATAAATTTAAATTTCAACAGAAAGTCAAAACGTATGAATAAAAATGGACAAACAGTATTTAAAGAAAATGGAATCACCCAAAAGATACGATAGAATTCAGTTTCTGGAATCGCTTGTGACGAACCTGAACTCGAAAAGTATAATTCTAAAAGAAAAAATTATTTCTTTATTTGTTAAAACACAATCTATCTTACGAAAAATTCTGAAAAAATTCTGTAAAATCATTTGGAGTGTACTCAGTTCGTGAAAAAAATTCCATTTCGATATATTCAGTCGTTCAGTCAAAAACGAATTATTTCATGAAAAAAAAAACACGAAAAAATCGACCATTTATTCATATTAGATATTTGTTGAATCAACAACGACTTTTGATAATTTTTTTTACATTTTTTAGTGTTCCAGGGACCACGTAGAACCAAAAAATCGTTATTTGTTGTTAAAATCGTAGTTTAAGATTGAAGAAAGTTCAAAAATAAATTAAAAAAAAAAAAGAAACGACATAAATGGGACTAAGTAATAAAGTAACTTGAAAAAACGGCTTATAGAATTTTTGTCAAATTTAATTGCGACTGGAAACGTGTGAATATGGATTAAAAGCTGTATCCACACAAACGTATGAATAAATATGTGAAAAGCCGGAGATGGTTTATGGATATTTCCGACAGATTCGACAGGGAAACGAAGTCGAGTTTCCGAAAGAATAATGGCAATGAAATTCTACGAGTCATACAAAAAAAAAAAAAAAAAAAAAATGGTTGATAAGTAATAAAACTGAGGAATGTGCAAAGAAAAAATGATTCAAAAGTAAAACCTGCAGCCTTATGTAAAATGGCGTGCAATAAATAAGCTGCAATGTAATAAAGTACGTGATGAGGTGAGAGTGCATCGTGTTGTTGCAACTCGTAATAAAATAATGTTCACGTACTGCAAGAATCTGCAGTTTCATTGGTATTCATAAAACATTAATATTTGTATAAAAATATAAGTTAATTTTTAAAAAAATGAATATATGATAATTTAAAGAAATAAAAAATGAGAAAATTGAGCAAAATAAAACAAACATACAAATGAAAAAAATATGCACCGTAAGCTGTGTAAAAAAAAAAAACGTACGAAAAAAAAATGTATATATGATCGAGAATGAGACCACGTACACAATTAATCTGACAGTTAACGTGACCCAAGGAAGCCAGCAAGTACGACAGTTACTCAGAATAAGAGAGAGAAAGAAAACTACGAGAGGATTTGCGTCATGCAGAAAATTGGCTTCTGCGAGTAAGAATTTTTTTTGTTCTTTTTCATAAACGTCAAATTAATTTTCATCATTAACACAACTCCACGTAATCATTTCACAATAAAATTATTATCGTCGTTATATGAACTTCGTCTACAAAGTTTCGTATTAAACGAAAAAAAAAACAAATGAAGAAAATTCATTTTTATCGTAAAAATAATAATAATAAAATAATTGTAAAGATTTTTTTTTTTGAAATTTGAATAAAAACAATTTCTTTTATTTTGACACCTGAGGCTGAACGAAAAGTGTTGACGAACTGGTTAATTATTGCTCGTGCGTCAAAACGCATCAGAACGCGGAAATTAATTGTTGCGAACGTGAGCGAAATTTGTATGGGAAAAATGTCTTTTTTTTTTCATCGTGTTCGGTTTCATACGCGAGGTCAGATCTGTTTAAATTCGAGTGTCCAGACGAAAATAAAATTACAAGTAATTCTTCCGCATTGACGTCGTGTCATGCATACAACAATTTATTTTATTTTTATCTTTTTTTGTATCTCTCATAAGTTCTACTACCGAAGCCTTTGTTTTTCAATTTTTTTTCGTTCATCCACCAGTTGATCGTGTTGTAAATTTTCATCATATGTTAATTTTCTTTTTTTTTTTCTTTCAATTTTATTCTTCATTCACTTATTTCGTTTGTTTATTTTTATTCGTATGATTTGCATTTAGAAAGACAATTCAATAGCCTTTCTCACTGATATATATTTTTTCACTTTCTTTCTCTCTAATTCAGTAGCGAGGTTCACGTGCCCGAGATTCTCGTTCTAAATGTAGGTTACAAGGGAATGATAGGATTTTCGATCGCGCGTGTGCTTTTTAAGTACAATTGGACGTTCCTACTTGCGATTAATCGCCATTGAAGGGTAAATTCAAGGAAAAGATGTAAGAATTGGAGAAAAAAAAAGAATTTAATACTATGACCTTGAAAATACAATTGGAGCAGGTCGAGGTCGTGGAAATAAGTGTTATATCGTTTAATTCAATATATTGGATGATTTTTAGTAAAGCTTCGATATTTTCTTATGAAACTCTTCGTATTCATGATATATCTTGTGATATCTCGTGAGTGAGAAACCAAACTCCATGAGATTAACCTCAATATAAAAAGCTTATTCGTGTGCTTGACAAGAAACCTTAAAAAAATTCCTACAAGTATATACGCAAGAGAAAAATGTATATACAATTACGTGATAATTGTTTCATCAAATAGTCTACAGTTCGTAAAAAGTAGAATATACATAAGACATTTATTTTTACACTGAGAGAAAAAATTATTAGAACCAATGAAATGTAGTTTTGAAAGAAAAAAATCATTTATTTCATTATTTGTGAAAACATATTTGATTGGTTCCCTTATATATTTAATTGGTTATTTTTTTTTCCAGTCAATTCCTTAAAATTTTGTTTCAATAAAATAATTTGCTTGAATCTAACAAATTATTTTATTGAAACAAAATTTTAAGGAATTGACTGGAAAAAAAAAATCAGTGATGATAAGAGAAAATAAATAGGTCCCGATCTTGGGACTCTTGGTATCTGAGGCAGGAGCGCTAACCACTGCGCTACGGTCACATATATTAACTCTCTTGCGAATTTTTTCGTAGATTTTGCCTGTACCGCTGATCTTGTTTGTGACGCTTTAGGCTATTCATCTTAGATTTGTGTGAACGTGTTGTTGGCTCGGAAACTTCTAACACCAGTGTAATGCAGGTCCAGTGACGATGAAAGAAAACAAATTTGATCCAAGTAGGATTTGAACTCGAGACCCTCGGTGTCCGAGTCGGGAGCGGTATCCATTGCGCTACGGCCGCACATATTCACTCTCTATCGAATTGTCTATTTACGTGTAATACATTTAAGAGTAATACATGAAACTGTCGCATTTAGGAAAAAAAATAATTATATATTAAAGTCGTTTTTTACATCCAAATAACCTGAAGATTGTGGTGCGATAAATAGAATTAATCCAGTGAATGCAAATTCAATCAAATCTATTTTAATAAAACAATTTTTTGAAGTAGGATAATGATGAATTTTTTCAAAGAAGTAATTTTGTCCGAAAAAAAAAATTTCACATTGAAGTCGTTTTTTAGATTCAAATAATCCAATGTCTATGATGGAATAAATGTAATTAATCCAATGAATGCAAATTCAATCAAATCTATGATATATTTATTTGGTACTATTAAAGAAGAGTTTAATTTAATGGAGTAATAGATTCGTAACAATATTTTATTGAATGAACAGTCATACACTTGGTTCAACAAATAAATAATCGAAATAATACTTTGATTTAGTTAATGAATTCATTTTTTCAAATTCAATAATTTTTTCTCTCAGTGTATATACATAAAGAAAACTATAATCCTTGAATAATATTTTAATCATTTCAAAAGTTTTAATTAATATTTTTAAAGCCTAAAACTCTTTTCCCATTATTTTATCTTCTAAAGCAAAACCCAACACGTTTTTGAACCAGTAATATTTTTGGCTGTAACATTGTCTCTATACAGAGATAAAGAGAAATATTACCACATGAATCTCTTCGTTTTTTAAAAACAAACGAAATTATGCGAAATAAATATAATTTTATGAAATTTAAATTGACATAAATTTTTTCCAACTTCATAAATTGATTTTCTCAATGTCATATTTTTTATTAAATGATAAACGAGATATAATAAATTCTGAATATGTTTTTTTTTTTTTTGCAAAGATATGTACGAAATAAAGGAAATTAGTTAACGAAATAAATAAAAGTATTGTTTTGATGCTTTGCTCGTTTTTTTTGTTTGTCGAACATTGTATCATTCGAATCGATACCAATTTCAAGACATAATTGAGGCTCTGGGTCTTCCATTCGTGCACTATGGCTCATCGATAGTTACACATGCAGCACATCGCGTCTATTTCTCCAGTTTATTTTCATCAGGTATCCATACAACTGCGTTTCTCATTCGAGTTTTTTTTTCTTCTTGTTATTCAAATGAACGACTCGTTGTATCGATCTTCATACATCGGTAGATTACGAAACAAGAGAGAATCTCAAGTTAGTGGAAAAGTTGGAGAAAAAGGTAGTGACTTGACTATTTATTGGGGGACTTTAATTTTGATATACTGGGTCTATTTGACCCAGGAATGTACTCCATCCGATTGTCATTATCAGCCGTTGGGTAGTCTTTCGTTGAAAAACATCACGAGTACACTTGAAACATTTCTTGAGATGTGTGCATCATAAAAATGCAGAAAATATCAAACTCAATTGTTCCAAAAAATTATTTCAAACTTTGTCTTTATCAAAAATGAGCATTTCACTTAAAAAAAATCATAATTTGTTCAACTTTTTCACATTTTTAAGAAGAACCCATACAATTAAACTTGGAATTCGTCTATCGCGTGCCTAACGCGTGAACCTCCTTAAATATCATCATTTTTTTACAATAACGATTCACTTTTTTTAAAATGTTTATATGCTTAACAGTATATTTCGAAAGAAAAAGATAAAAATAAGACCACGTTGAACGGACGTCAACGCACGCATTTTAATGCCTCGAAGATTTGGACCGATCATCGAATGTATAATGCACGATTATATCCTATCGCAGATCTCGTGTGTGCTATAGAGAATTTTTTGATCGATTCCATCGCAAGCAAACGTATAATTTATCATGCAAAACGAAGCGTTTAGTGTAATCCAACCTATTCACGAATTCAACGATAAAAGGTCAGAAAAAAACTTCTGAACATTAGTAGAAAACGTCAAGTTTGATGGAGATTTGTGATTGAAGAACTGTCCCAGGGATTTCCGCTCTGATATCGTCAAAATAAATGAATTGTTGATGGATCTCATTTATTTGTGTATCGGTACGAGGCATATTTATTCAGTGATAAAAATCACGAGCTGAACAGTCGAATAAGATTTCTTTCTTCGACGTCAAACGGACAGCCACATTTATTTTTAAACTTGTGAAGGTTCTCGAAGAAATTTTCAAAGCAATTTTATATTCGACCAGGAAGTTTTGAATATTTAAGGTTTTCGGACGCTGGGCTCATTCGGATGGGTTTTGAAAAATCGATTTCCGGGTTTGAGAATTCTAGCACAAGTTTGATGTCGGTTTATTATTCCTTGACGAGCCTTCGCTTAGCCTCTCAACGACCTCAAAGTTCTTTTTCTCCAATTTTACGATCTTCAAGATAACCATTTTTAAGATTTTCTTTTTTTTTACAACCTTTTATTACATTTCCTACGTTCAAATAATTCTTTCGCATATTTTGAAATAGTCTACGTATAACCCATATTTTTCAAAAGCCACTCTATTTTAAACACAGTCGAGTCATTATCATCCGAATTTTGAAAATATTTTTTGAACTCACTCCATTTAAAAACGTTCAAGGTCATCGTAACCAAATCTTCTTGTATAGACAAAATAAATGCAAAGGAGAAATAAATAAATAATTAATAAATTTCGACACAATAAATGCTAAAAAATAAAAAATAAATGAAAATGAATAAATTCGGTAGGCAGAATAAATGCACGTCACCACCTCAATTAATTTGAAAATTCTGTGAAAAATCAAGACCAAATAACAGTCGTTGCAACTCGTTGTTATTATTATTATTTTTTTTTTTTTTAATAATCATCCAAACCGGTTAATTAATCAATGAATGGTCTCACTCGGTTTTGTTGAATGAAAACAGCCATGGAATTTGCAACTCTAACATAATACTAGATCCATAACCCGTTTTGTTGAAATAATTTAATTGTGTTCGTCACGGATCTTCATAATGGATTGTCGTACGGACACGGTTCTCCATTCCAGAGATTAACGACAATAAAAGCAGAGACTCAATGTTGAACGAGAATATTTACGATAAATTTTATGAAAATATCACTGGCAGACGATTTTTCGTAACTTTGATTTTCAAGAGAAAATGTTTTCTTTGACAGTTTTGATTTAAAAAAAATTTTGCGCCTTACAAATCGGCCCGAATTTTTGCCAAAGTTACTTGGCACTTTATAAATATTTAAACTCACGTTCTACTGTTTTTATTATTGAATAACAGTAATTTGAGTTTTGTTTTTTCATTTAACATTTTTTTTTTACTTTGTAGCTCAGCAAAAAATTACGAAAAGTTCTTCGAATTTATAAGCAAATTTAGTCGCCATTTTCTATTTTTATATACCTCGTAACCATTACGTGAGAATTTTACGTGAAGTTTTGATATTTTTCTCAATATCCAGTCCAAAAGTGATGAAAGATTATAACGGGTCCTGCTTACGTGCCCAAAAATTATGGGCCTACGCGAAAGGAATGCCTTAAGGCGATCTATCGGGTGGTCACGTGAGTGCGATAGAGACGTGAGTGCAGAGCAAATTCACATTTTATTTTTTGAGGAGATTGACGTTTCGAGAAAAACAAAAGTTATAACTTATTATCTGATGAAATAAGAACAACATTTGATTTTTTTATTATTATTAAAAACTCATCTGTATATAGAAAAAAAACGTTTGCAATAGAATTTTTACCAATTGCGAGACTGATGTAAAGATCGTTTTAAAAACCTGTATACGATGATTTTTATTGACGTTGTAAGTTCCAAGTTTGGAAAATTCGAGCTCATAGGTGAGTCATTAGCACTCGACAGATTAACAGTGAATTTTCTTATTTTTGGAATGTAATTGTTCAGCTATGCCTGGATATGTAGTTTCAGGAACAGAATTAAGTACGTGACGATTGTTGAATTGGGTCTCACGTGTGCCATCATATAAACATTTGTATTTTCTTATCATTATCACATGATGACGTCTTTCGTTTCTTTATTTTTCATGATCTTTATCGTTCACGAAATGATTTTTTCTCTTGAGTTTCTTTTGTTGTGAGTGGGACATCGAGTCAATTTTGCTGATGAAAAAAATCCATCAAAATTCAACATTTCTTCAACATGAGACTCTGTGGACCAATGTTGACACTTTCGTTAATATTTTCTCGAATATTTTTCATGCGTATGCCCTTGCGGATCTTTACGACCCCTTCCCATAACTTTAATCCCACTTTTTCCCCCACTTTACTGTTCCTGTTCCTGTGAGAGCCCTCCCAGAGTGTTGCCCACAGCCACTCTTTCCTAATGCACGCGTTTGGTCGAGGGCCAAGGGAAACAGTGGAAAACCTTGGTCGATACTGGCAGCAATATTTAAACTGAGTTTCATTTATTTAGCAGCATCAGAAACTCAGAAAAACTGCCTCCCGCTCAGCGATTGATAGGCGAGTCGATGCATGGCTGAGCGGTCACCCAACCAAGTACTGACCTCGCTCGAGGCTGCTTAACTTTGTGATCGCCGGAGCAATACACCGAGCGCGCAACTATCGCTGTCGGTTTTTCTCCAGTATTTTTTTTATACAGTTAAAAATTGAAGCAAAATCGTTTAAGGGAATGCAATACAATGTATGAATATTAATTATGACAGTAGTCTCGCTACAGTCACCTTCAAAAGTTAACTCTCCGGTTAATTTATTAAAACTCGTTCATAACTTGGAGAACAATCTAATAATGTCAATTTTTGGACCTTATAAGAATGTGAACCATGTTAATTTTCCGGATAAATGTTCAACATGAAGTTTACAGTTTGAGGAATAACGAAACGTAGCGACGTTTCTTACCTACACTATACTACATTTTACAACGCGAAACAACTTGAAAAAACTCTTTCATCATAAAATTCCTTGAAAAAAAAAAAAAAATGGTCTTTAATCTCGAAAATTCAATATTTCGATGAAATAATGCGTAGTTTTAATATGACTCACCGTTTAAGTGATAATCTTAAGGATGATTGTCGAATAATACGTGATACTCCAACAATTTGAAGAGACAATCGACGTAGAATAACTTCCGGATTAATGTTCCTTTCACTCTCACTATTTATTTTCGACCATTCCATCCTCATTTCTCACAATGAAATTAAATTTCAACAAAGTTTCACAAAAATATGAAATCACTTAAGATTCATTGGCACAAAATTGCGTAAATATAAATAAAATGATTTAAAAATTAATACAATTTAAGAAAAAAGTAGAATTTTCTTATTTTTAAGATTCTATCACATTTTAGTTTCCGTCAGAATGTAATTCGGCCTGGAAACAAATATGAAGGTTCGAAAGATCGGAGAGTACGTGAACCGCGTGGACGAGTGAACGTTTCCGAAACGAAACTGACGATACAGCGTGACATACACGCTTCTAAACCCGCGTTCTTTCGTCCGTTGCTCTGGTGTGTAAAGAAAAAAAAAAAAAAGATAAAAAAATTTTACACACTCGGAGCGATCAGCGTCCATGTGTTTAGCGAGCTGTACGATTACGTGCACCACTACGAGCTCATGAGGATCTTGCTGACTCTTGATTCGCGTGTCTGTTCGATACGACGGTCGAAGAGTTACGAACACATGGTCCGAGTCGTAAGATGGATTGATTTAAATATAAAAATCGTTCGATATCTTCGTAAATAATAGCACAAAAGAAAATTCTCCAAAATGAAAAACAATGAAAATTAATTTGCTTATAAAAACAGTTAAACAAATAATATAAATTCGTTCGAAAATCTGGATAAAAAATCTGCAAAAATCAAATACCAGGAAATTGAATTGACGAAAAAAATCTCACGTTTCAACAGCTGATACGAAGTTAAATAAATAGCAAGTCGCGTGTAGCACATTTAATACTGTAATCTTTATGTAAGCATTTTTATTGCTCGGTTGTCCAGCTCTGGTACCTGAGCATGGTTAATTGAGCTTTGATACAGCATTCACAGGTACTGAGTCTCACGCACACAAGAGTTTAATAATTAGTCGGGGCAATGGGAGTCAGGTGTCTGAATTTTTATTTCTTCTTTAAAAATTGACGGGTGCCACGTCTCTCAATATCGCGGATGGAACGATCATCGTATCGCTTATCAGAACATATGTTTTTTTTTTTCACAATTACTCAGTCTTAATGATCTTTGAGTGTGAATTACGTAATAATTATATTCGTATGAATAATATTAGAAGAATTTAAAAAAAAGGCTCATTATTGTTGAATTTTTGTTGTTGTTGAAAATTCATGCAAGTGTCAGTGAAAATGAGAAAAATGTGTGCTCACCCATTACTAAATGAAGATTCAGGTGTGTTTGGTGGTCCGGAGACCTGAACCTTCGGTAATCCGTAGCCGTGCATGCTCGTTTGTTGTGCCTGTGTTTGATGGGCATGGCTACCTTGCTGTTGGGTGTTGGGTTGATGTTGCGGATGCTGGCCATGATGGGAGGTAGTAGAGTCATCGCTGTCGCTACTGGCTTGGGGATTATGCTCCGACCCGACTCCGCCACGGGGTCTGTAACACGTATCGTCAAGGTCATGGCTCGACATTATCGTGGTTTCGAATATTTGACCTGGGTTCGGTCCCGGATCGTCGTCAAGGTCATCGGCTTCAAATTCTACGGTTCGCGATAAGTTTTCAGAGGAAATTGAATGCTCGCTCCCGGTTTCGTTATTGGGGGCAATATGGACCCCTGAAATTTCCGGTTCTTCGGCCATTTTGTTTGGAGGTTTTTACACGCAGATCTTCGTTTTTTTTTATCGCTTGAAATCGTTGATTTTTTTTTTTTGGGTTTTTTTTTGAACTGTTGATTCGGAATTATAAAATAAAGATCTGCGACGATTTCGCGTACGTTCGAATTGACGGTTGTGCGGGGACTGAGAGAAGACTGTACCCCCTCCAGGGTACCGAAGACCCAAGCCAAGGGAACCGTCTGCAGGTGGTTACATTGCCGCATCGAGAGATTCTCAACCGTAACAAAATTCTCTTCGTACGGCAGAGCACCCGCGAGTATCGTATACTCGTGACAAGGGATCAAGAAACTTTTTTTTTTTTCTCATTTCCATTCCCTCAGTAGACAAAGTCAACGTATAGTTTCTTTATCTTTATTAATCAATCGTTTGTAATGAGATTTTTGTTGAGTTCTGGACACTCGAACAATGTTTTTTATGTAAACGAGATTGTAAATGATTTATTTAATAAAATGTATGGACCGGAAGCTTGGAAACGTCATCAATGAAATAAAAAATGGACCAAAACCAATGATCCCTCGTTGATGGATCGAAAAATCAGAAGAGAACTCGTTTTTCATTAATTAAAAAATCAACCTTGCCAAATTTAGTGTCACTTTGTTCGTTCTCCCTTGCCGTCCGCTCTGCGGACAGCTGGGGACCGATCAGCTGTTCTTGGCTGATCTTCCAACACTGTTACAACTCTTCTCGTTCGAGAATCAGCCGTTGCCGGAGCAGCAGCACACGCCACGTTTCACTAACGCTCAACCGGTTCTGTCGCATAACTGCGTCCTGGAATTTACCAGCCGCCACTGGCTCTCATTCCGTCCAATCGGCTTTACAATTGCGCCTAATCCATTTTTTTCATTTGCCGCTCTTATATAATCTTTTGTATTAATTTATCAAAATTATTCGTTTAAAATCAAACTCGATTGACAAATATCGATAAATGTGCATTTTATCGTGATTTAGAAACTAAAATATTGATTAAAACTGAAATAATTAGTTTTTTTAAACGATTTTCATCACTAATCTACGGGAAAATACAGTAAAATACGTCATTTCACCTGTGGTGAGCAGTGTCGTAGCTGGCCGTCCAGTACAAGGGCGCCACTGTCCTGGGTTGCTGTTCACAATGGACACAGAAGGGAGGGAAAGGATTAGTAGCGTATATACATATATATTGAAAATATACACATATAAATCCACAGGGACTTCCAGCTTGAATGATCAGTAACGTAAACTAAAGTTCTAAACGCAATTTGAAGTCCAAGAGTCCGATAGTTCGTCGAATCGAATTTTCAGACGTCGATTACATCAAATTTGACGCATCCAGGCACGTTAGCGCTTATACCGTCTAAACGGTTAGAAATACGACAAAAATGCAGGAGATCAATTTTGTAGAGCACAAAATTTCCTAAAAAAAAGCTTCAGAAACCACTCTTCTATCTTTATTAGTTTAGCTCTGAGAGCGGCTTGAAAAACATCATGGTTTTGGATAGTGACTCGAGTAGGCTGCACATTTGTCAGGCTTTTTTTATGCACTGTGGAGACTACTAAAAATAGAAAATGAGGGGCAGCAACTTTTTCTTGAGAAACCATGAATTCTTGAGTTTTGATAATTAGAAGCTAATGATTGATTGCACATCGATGATGAGACTTATCAGAGTTATCGAAATATTGTATTGACCTTTACGACTCGGAATTCGGTCGAGAACTTTTGTTTACATTATTGACTATTCAACCAGAGACCGCCTGTGCATAAAGAATGTATATATATAGATATAAATGTATATGAGCCTCGAGGGTGTCGTCGCACATGCACTTTTTCATGTATTTTTATTTGATGATTTTATGTGCGTACAGTAGCGTCTCTCAAAGTGAATATTCGATTAACTCAATCCCATTCCCATAGAGAATACAGTAAAACTTGGATTAAACGCTGTTATCTCGTAAACAACACTTTTGTGACGGTTTCATAACAGAACTGCAGTCATTTCACTTATTAAACGATTCCGTTGACAGTCCATTTTCGTTCCAAAATCGTTAAAAAGCGTTATTACGAAGTTTTACTGTTTATAGGTCGACGCCGAACGGGAATGCGACCCCCGTTAGTTTTCTTTATCGTTTGATACGTTTTCAACCAATAACGAGTTTCGGAGGCGGGTCTAAATCAGGTGGCGGACTAGGGTCGAGTTTTCGAGACTAGTTGTTTGATCGTTTTACACATCGAGAGGCTACTGTACGATCGACGAGCAATCTTGACTGCATGTCAAGAAATGTTTACGACTGCGGTATAAATCCGCGGATAAATGATTGGATGGAAGATAAAAAAAAAAAAAGGTTAAGAACAAGGAGAGACGGCTCAGTGCAATGGATCAAGGAGAAGAGCTCTTGGTCGCTCGATCTTGGAAGACAGCAACTGATTTTTTTCGAATGATCACTCTGCCCGTGAAAAAAATATATAAAATTACAAACAAACAAAATGAGCCGAATGACCGAATGAGAATTTAGAACACGGCAACGTCGCCTTTCGTTTATTAAACGCCCACGCGCGATGAGTGGATGAACAGCGAGGACGAGGACGACAGGTCAATTGGATAATCTTCACGGGCTCCCAACGTTTATAATTGACCCAAGACGAATAACAAAGTATTTAAAATAAATAAATAAATAAAATACAATAAAATTGTAATCGTTTCTTTTGTTTATTCCACGTGTCATTGAATTCGAAGCCACCCTTTGAATGAAAAATTATATTCCCACTTCACCATGAAATTTCTTCCCTTTCTTAATCGAATCGAGCCTCAAATACAACGAACAAAAAAAGGAAAAAAAAGCGTTTAAAACATGAATTATTAAATCTCTTTACTGTATTTACGTTTATTTCGTCAATCCCGTTTACTTCGACGTCGGAAGTCTCGCTTCCGGAAGCGTGTCAATACGTTATTTCTTCTGTTTTTTATTTATTTCCTACCCCACTGTTATTCCAACAAAGGACAAATGTTTAAACAAATATGACGTTCTCGTCGATTTATCTTTCGTTTCGATGCAATTTTTTTCTCGCTATCCCCTCTTCTTTTTAAGTATATTATTCAAGTGTTAATGAAAATGTTAAATTAAGGGGCGACAGGATAGAGATAAAATACGGCAATGCGGTGTGCGTGCGTTTGTGAGCGCGATCCGATGCGACCGTCCGTGCACTGGATTCACTCGCTGTTAGGGGCTTCTCGTATATGCTCTCTTATACATTGCCCTCTTTTGCGCTGATGCTGATGTTGATGCTGATGCTCGCGCGCACTTTCAACTCCGCCTACAATCGTCTCGCGACGATTCTCTCGCGCACCAAATCCCTACATCGATGCACACACACACACAAATCCAAACAAACCCAAACACACACGTACACGGACGTGCACACGGATTGACACACACATACGCACACAAATCTATCAACACACACAATTAAAACCATTGGATACACACCGATATGGAATAAACACGCAAAGAATCTAGTAGCAGATTCAAGGAGCGTTTTCAACGCACGCTCATCACCAAATTCGCGACTGCGCTTCTCGCTTCACCTATTGACCGAATATTACTCTTGCTTGTATCGATGTGATCCCCCCTCCTCTCCCCCCTTTCGTTGAGATACACGTCCGACATCCTCTCACCACACACAACAAGTCAAAACACATGGGCGATGGAGCAGCTGATTTCAATTAGTTTTCCCCTTTTAGCTTCTTTTCATTTCTTAAGATTTTTTTAACACTGCGTGACCGGCGAATTTTTTTTGTTGTTTCTATCTAAATATCTGATTATTTGTGGAGTGTTCGATAGAAGTTGAATTTTTTTTTCTCTCGATCTTCATGGTTTGAATGTCAAGATCATTGATTTTCGATAATTATGACGTTCAATGATTATTTATACTTCAAATAAACAAGCCGCTGTTATTTATAATCGAACAAAATCAAAAGCGAATATTCTAACGGAGGAATAATGTTGAAAAAAAAAATCCTCTTGTTTTTGAGAAAATATTTTGATAATTTAATTCAATGGATATAAAAACAAAATTGCTCTTTTTTTTGTCGAACGAGTTCCCAATCTTACGAACTGTTACGAACATTTTGGTAGTTTTGTTAATTGATATTTTTTGATAGGAATTTATAAGAAATCTTAAGTTTTAGGTTTTGGGTTTGAGAATTCGAGTCAAAAACTGCAAAAGTTATTCTTGTGGATTAAAATTTTGAGTTTTTTCACACAACTTTTTCGTATGTAAACACTTGACAATTTCACCACTTAATTTTATTAGAGCTTGACGAATTTTATTGGAATTTAATTTTGATAATAAAAATATTTAAATAATTGATTAATGTTTGTAACGAATGGATCAATCACAATTCAATTAATTGATAACTATTTCCATACAATTACGTTCATTTTTTCATTTTTATTCATTTCCTACTTTATTTTTATTCATTTTATTTTACAATTGTTGATGTAAATATTTACTCGTCACGTTGAATATTCATAATAATACGAAAAAAAAAAAAAATTATTCAATATGATAATATGTGTATAAATTCTGACGGGGTTTTCTCCAATTTTTGTTGCAATGTTAACACGTGGATTGCAACTGATCAACGAGAGTTCCACAGTCTCAGAATTCACACGTTGAATCACCGATAGTTCTTTTTTTATTTTTATTTGCAAGTAAAACACATTCATATGAAATATGACGATGACAAATATCACGTACACTTTAATTTCACAACCACAAACCACGTGATCTACGGATGAAATATAAGATGCAACGATCGAGTATATTAACCGGCATAAATCATCCTTAATTCAAGTGTCAGAGGGATGAGATCAGGATGATCCTCGTAATGCGGGTATATAATTGAAAAAATATTTTTCTGAATCTTCTACAAAGAAAAGAATATATAACCTGGAGCACTAAAAATAGTGGCAATCAAAATAATATTTAAATATTGAAAAAAAGTAAAAATTTAGCGTCAACAAAATATTATTTCCTTCAACAAAAATTGCTTTATTATTTTTATTGTATTTAATATCCCAAAGGATTTGAATTCTCCAAAAATGAGCCAATAAAATCCAAAATTCTTAACATTAATAAATGTCATAATTTATTATGTTTTTTTTTACGCAAAACATTTTGCCATCAGGTCTCTGACACTTTTTTAAGAATTTTTTTTTTTTTTTGTATTTTACAAAACGATGATTTTCAGAGATTTTTCGATGATCAAAAAAAAAATGAAAAAATGAAAAAATGTTGTTTTTTTATTGAGACTCACTTTGGCATCGATACGACCGGACATCCGAGCTGGAGAAGACTACGTGCGAGATATTCAGGCGCAGGTGCGACGCTTCCAGGTGCAGAATGTCTCGTCGGTCTCGCTGGTCGACGCGATGGTGATCCTCCAGCCTCAGGCACGAGGAGACTAACCGTCGATGCTGTCGTATCCTTTTGTTCTTGCTGCTGCTGTTGTTGCTTCGATCTCGTATCATCATCCGGTACAGTAAGCAGATTTCTACTATCAGCCTCGTTCCTTCCGAGCCCATGAATTTCATATCCATCTTTACGATGGATTCGATCCCCAGGACTCTCTGAGCTAAGAGATAATCTCAAGGAACCCGTACGACGTAACTCACCCCCCAATTCTTCGTCTGCAATTTTGACATATTTTTTTTTTTTTTTTAGCAACTCTAAAATTTGAATAAAAATTGATTTCACTTCGGAATAAATATCATTTAATTTATTATTATTATTATTGTTGTTGCTGTTATTATTTTGTTTAAAAAATAAAAACGATTTAAAAAAATGTTATTTATTTAATTTTTATTTTAAGCTTATTACGTTTTTTCAACATTCGTTTCCATATTTTTTTCAAAATCATCTCCTCTTCGAATGCCGTATAAAGACTGACTAAAAATAAATCTTATAGTTTCGTTACGTATACGTGACTGTGTCACCGTTTCACTATTATCGAGATCGATATATTCATGACCGTGAGAATTTCAGATAAGAAAACAAATCGTGTTTGAATCTCATTTAAAAATCCACCACATGTACCAAAATAAAAAAGTTTTATGAAAATATATAAATATATTGTGTTTCGAGACAGTTATAGGGATTCAAGTTCAAAAAAAGTTCAAGGATTAAAAAAAAAAGTGTAATTTTAAAGAAAAATGCAATTGGTACTCAAATCCTTTCTCTTTAAATCATTATTTTTGATCATTTTTTAAATTTTATCATAAAATTGTACCATTTCGTTGAATATGTCCATCCCAGGAGGGTAATCTCGCGTGTTTGAATCTCCGCATTGAACACGTGATAAAATATATAGTATTGTTCAATCACAGTCCAATGACAAGGATTAAAAGAAAAAAAAAAATTGCTAGTTGGCGAATGAAAAAAAAAAAAAATAAAGAAATAAACACTCTAGTGTCGATGTCGAGTGGACGAACTTGAATGACTGTTGGTTCGAGCACATTCTAGGTTACAGCAAATTAAAAGAAAAAATAACATACGTTAAGATACACAAACACTGTTTTCTCTCACCAGCTCACAGTCGCGAATAGGTAATTCGTTTAAAACTCCTTATTGCATCACGTTTCACGTCTATATCGACAAAACGATTTTTCTTTTTTTTTTCTTGTATACTCGTAAGCCGAAGCGATGGTCAAACACGAGAGTTACGCGGAACAACAAATAATTAGATTAATTATATATATTCGAGCTTGATATCAATGAAATGAGTTTTGTGCATTTTTCTTTTTCTTTCAAAATATCTCTGCGTTACTAAAATAATGACTAAGTCACTATGTGCACTGTTTCAACCCTTCGAGCCATAGTCATCTTCTTCCGCTTCTTACGTTCACTGGAAACGAAATTTTATTGAAAATAGATCGAATGTTTTGTTGACCACAAAAATATTCGACCATATCCAACGAAATTTTTCGTTTTTTTTTGCCTTTTCCAAAAAAATCGCACAACAGTGTTTTTTTTTCGTTTGTTATTATTATTACGCTACTATTTTAACAGGAAACACTGAGTTTTTCGGTTTTACATGGTCCCTGGAACTTTGACAAAAATGGTAAAAAAAAATCTGACCACTTATTATTTTTTAATTGCATCAAAAGCACATCTAAATTAATTGTCGAAATTCGTACTTTTCCATGAAAAAAATGCACTTCCTACTAAACCACAAATTTTTTCACAAACTCAATTCACTGAAAAGAATTTCAAAGTATTCTTTTTAAAAAAATCGTACGACGATTTTTTCGACTCTAAAACCAGCGAGTACAAATTTTCGCTTCAATTGTACATAAAAAAAGAAAAAAAAATGCGTGGCTCAAAAAGTTGCATAAAATATTATTTGTTATAAATCGAAACTTTTACGATATTGTGCAAAATTGAGAAATAAAAGTGTTTTTATAAAAATAATAATCAATATTGTAGCGAAAATAATAATCAGAATCAACATCATTTTGTAATTAATCATTTTTATCTTGATTTATGATTATTAATGATTATCATATGTTAAAAAACAGCCGGTTTCACAGTTTCTCATTATTTACCTTGAATCTGAATAATTCGTAGAGCCATATTTTTTTACGATCATTTGAAGTCTCAATAAAAATGAAATAATAATCAAGTATTTTTGTAGTTATAATATAGCGAGGGATTTTGGATAATAAATAAAAGAGACTGCGGTACAGAGAAGGAGCCAAGTTTGACTGTGTAAACATTTGATACAAGAAACTGGCCAGTAAGGCTGTCGAATGAAATATAAAGTAAAATAAATAATAAAAAAAAACGATTGCGGCGTAGCGCATACAATGTGGTGGACTGGCAGACTCGGTCGTTTATGTGTCTACTTTTCTGGCAAACGTTCGCGCATCCGAATCAGGAACTGCAGCATTCGGAATGAATTGATAGAAAAAAAAATTGCGATACAATCGGTTCAGAGTTTCTTATCGAAAGCTGGAACGTATTTTTCAAATTGATAATCAATTATTTTTCAGTAAAAAAAACTCTAGAATTCATGAATCATGATTGAGAATCGAAAACTCGACTTAAAATTACGAATTCTTTGGTTATTTACTGCTCTACACGACCGTATATAGAAAAAAAATCAACAGCGCGTCGTCTCACGGATTAGTACCCTCGAATTTAGAAAACTTCGAATCTCGAAGCGAACGTGTACGTGTAGAGTAATTTCTTAAACGTTGGACAGTTCATCAGTTCCAATTAGCTGTTTGCAGTTGACCTCAAGGTCAGCGTGGCTCGATTTAGCATGTAAGAAGGAGAGAAAGAGAGAAAGCAATAGAGAGAGAAGGAATTTTTCGCGAAGTGATGAGAATGAGATTTGTAACGGATTTAGATTCGCAGACAGTAGCCAGACGTTTATTTGTACGTGACATTGATTCGTAGTAATGCCATCTATACAAGACCTTGACAATGAATAATTTATTTATTCCCTATTTTTGTTCTACTTGCTACACATTGTGATTTTTAGTTTCTTATATTTTAACGATGAACGAAATAATGTGACTAAATTAATTTCGTTATTAAAATTACGTCGACTTCAAAGCACGTGCGTTTGTGAAAAAAAAAAAAAAATGTCAACGATCATATTAGGTTAATAACTATTAATAGTAAACGGAGGAAAAATTGACTATTTATTCATTTGTGGTATTTGTGCAATTAACAATTTGTCACTATTCATATTTTTTTACGAAGTGAATTACCACCTGTCAAAAGGTATTTTATAAATTTAACGCGATTGAATAAGCGAATGCAAAAGTTGTCACGTGTACCTGACCTTATCGCAGTGTTTTGTTTACATATTACCAATAAAGTTCTTTTGTGACAGGAATTACTGCGAATGAACGGTTTCAAAACAAAACTTCGATACATAATCGTCTTAATTGAATTAAATTATTAAATTTCTTACCACTTTCGAATTTGGAAACTGGCAAATTGAGGCTATTGCCACGGCGAATATTCCCCGGTGTTGATAACCCGTCGGAATTGTCACTCGATGTTATCATAATTAAAACATCCTTCGAATCACTTTATTTAAAAATGAACTTGCAATGACTCACCAATACGATTTTTTTTTAGAAATCGGACGTAAATACCGGTTCGTTATATTACCGGTTTCATTGATGATGAAGACGAACAACTTGTAATTAAATATAATGACGGCCCTAGCACGACGATTTAAATAATTTTTTCAACCACCGGATGGCGCCACAAATCGCGTGAGAATGTAAATAAACGTGTGACCAAGGTTCAAGTCGTTTTCATCGACAAGTCTCATAACGGTTATTAGTTTTAATACCAAAACATCGAAACGAAAACATTTTGATTAACTGTTGCACGACGAATTATACAAAAAAAAAAACAACGTGATGCCGCGTCAAGTTACGAACTTTGTATTAAAAACTTGTTTACGTTTTCACTGACTACGGTGGATGCAGGCAGAAAGCACGTACTCAACGAACCTTTGAAGGTCCCCCTAACGAGAAAAGAACGCGTCAAGCTCTCAGCTCACTCCTGCAACACTGATGTGCGTGAAGTCGAAAAGACGAAAGTTTATTTTTATGCCACGTTTGCGTTAGTTTCGTGTGCCAGAGTCAAATAGACGTCACAACAAAACGCGTCATACCACGACAGACACTTTGGCAAATTACTAAATTATATATGCGTGAAAGGTTATATCGCGAAATAGTCACGACTTTCTAAAAATAATATTTCATCGCGTTTATACTTTTCTCCATTCATTCATCGGTTATGCTTTATGGATTTCGAACACGATAGAATAAGCAATGCTCGCGTAAATAATAAATTAATCGTTGTGACCTCGATTCTCGTGACAGAGGGTTTGTGGAAGGTCGTTACTACGAAAATCTAGTAAAAGCAGAATTTTTTTGCCACTATTCTATTATTGTCACAATTGGTTCGACGATCTGGAAGATCTATAAACAACCCAATATATTTCAGCACGAAAATCATCACGTAGATGTCGCTACGAAGAAAAAAAAGAACAGATTGCTGCTGTCTGGGTATTCGCAGCAAAAAGTCTCTAACCGCTAAACTAAAAAAATTGTATTGAAAAATATGAGAAAATGCTAGAGGCCAGAACTCTCGATAGTAGGCTAGCATCTTACTATTAAAGAGATTTTCGACACAAAAAATTTTACTAAAAAATAGGAAGTGCTAGAGGCTAGTTGGGATTTAGAACCCTTTCCCGAACCGCAACTCCCCATAGTAAGCTAGCATCGCACTATTGATGACATTTTTTACGAAAAAAAATGTATGAATAAATATCAGAAAGTACTAGAGGCCAGAACTCTTATGCATTTCATAAAGAGACATGCTGGTTATCATTAATTAGAACCTTTCTCCGAGTCAGAACTCTCTACGGTAGGCTAGCATCTCACTATTGTTGAAATTTTCAACGTCAATAAATGTATAATAAAATATCAAAAAGTGCTAGAGGCCAGAACATTTTAGCATTTCATACAAAGCGATGCTAGTTATCATATAAAACCTTTTTTCGACCCATAACTCATTTTTGAATCGTATTTCTTCGTAAATAAAATTTAGAATTTGACAACTTGAAAAAGAAAAAAAACTATTATGGATTATTGTTGTGCATTATGTATGAAAGTACAGATTCAATCCATTGTTCTATTTGTTTCTATAAAAGGATTTATTATTTTTTATGTTGTTTTATTTTCAAAGAAAGCCCCCGGGTTGTATAGTTCTTTTGATTAATTGCAGATAAAATAGAATTCTACTTGTACTATTATCTACTCCGTTCCGTAAAATTTATCCGCATCGAGGATCGAACGATGAAGCGTGGCGTTTAATTCACCGACTGACTTATCTCTCACTTATCGCGCTCTCCCGCTCATCCTACCGTCCCGCGAACGTTCCCCCACTTTGCAGTACGCTCAACTGTAGCAAGGACACGGACTCACGGGAGCGCGTAAAATGTAAGCAAACGAAACGCATACGACACAAGTCTACTTCGAATGACTCTTTTATACCAAAAAATAAATTAATCGAATAATAATTTTCGTTTCATCATCGTAAAACTTCGTGGCGTTATTTGCAAGTCCAAAATAATAAAGCCATGATTACGACAGCTGTGTCGACAAAAGAGTGAAAAAAAGAGAGAAAAAAAGCTTTAAAACATTGGTCACTGTGTAACGATTCTTTTAGTTTATTATTTAGAAAAATTACAATTTTAGTATCTAAAAAATAATCTCTAGTCGGTTTCATCTCTTCTGGAGTTTCGTTGTTTCCGTGCAAAATTTTTCAATGTATTTAAGGAATTTTTCCGCCAGACTAATTTGCATGGAGTTTTTTGAGTTCTTGGAGATTTTGACAATTCTGTCGTTGTCCTGACGGAAAGCAAGGGCCAACAGTCCTGTCGTCACAGTGACTTTGTCCTCGGATTGCGTGGGCGAAAGGTCGGATGAAGATTCAGAACTGGATCGATGAATCGTAAAATATTCGTAGGGTGCGTTTCGAGCGTATGAGTTTTCGAGGCAACTTAGAGCGTGTCCGAGGAATCGACGATGATACCAAAGTGACTCGTGTCCAGGATAAGAGAGAATATTATTTTCGTTGTTTTTGCAGTCTTCGGCCCAGTAGGAAAGGGCGACGAGGGTTTGATCGTAATCGACCTCGGAACGCGTGGAGTCCATTTTGGAGCTGTGCAGAAGATTCAAAAACCTCCAAGTCCCGTTTTGCGATAATGGGAGGGAAGCAATATCCTCGTTAGTAAGATGTGGAGAGACTAAACGTTCGACAAAGCCACGTCGTTGCTCAAGTTCGTCGCAGGAACTTGTGCCCGTTGTTGCTTTCTCGTAGAGTAAACGATTGAGCAAAAATTGCCTATACGCCAAACCGCTGTGATCAGAAACGTGACGATTGCACCATTCGCCCGAATCCACCCACTCAGTCTTCAGCAGCCTGACATAAAATTCAGGCAATTTTTTTTTAGTATAAGTCATCACGTATTCTCGATGACTCCAGGCATGATAATTATTGGCGTATCGATCAGCCGATATGCCAGCAAGTTGAATTTCATTGCTCAACAATTCTCTCGTCTCCTGGCTCGTTGTTTTATCGCCAACCAGAAGATGCTGCAAGATCCATCTTCGATACGCAAAGGCTTCGAAACATTTTGCTTTGTGGTACAATACCAATGCGGCAAATCGCAATTCCCGCAAACCTTCCAAACGCCCTGTTCTTACAAGCTCTCGTCTCATGTTCCAAAAACTCGAAACATCTGGATTCAGCAACAACGCACCCATCAACCATCTCGAAATCGTACTCGGTTCTGCCCGACGATATTCACTTCTCTTCAAATCTATCAGACGACCATACGCGTAACAATACAACGGTTGTACGCACCATGATGCCAAACCCAACGAATGCTCCTCGTGGTAAACCGGAGACTTGTTCTCGTTGTCCTGGATCGGTATAATTTCAAAACTCTTCCTAGAAATCAATAAGTATTGAAATTTAATTTAATAAAATACCTAACACTTGACCCATTTATGTAGCTGTAATCCCAAGTAATATTTGTCGCGAATAAAAAACAAGTTTTATCCAATTGTGCAATGAAAACTTCATTATTTCTGTGAATAACTTGACAAACATGAAAATTTTTGCAATTTCGAGTTTTTTTTGATAATTTGTTTTTGTGCTACTTCACGACTCAAAATTGCTTTTGATCGGAAGACGTTCAGAATTTAAAATTTAGACGTCGATTTTAAAATAGCAATGTTTATAGGCATGTACATGACAGTTGGAAATAATAGATGGTGCAAAATTGTATGCAGTTAAAAGTTATTTATGTACTGCTCTGTACATAACCCATATTCATGCACAATTTTCTCATTATTTATGAATACGTGGATCGGAAAAATAATAATAAACTTCAAAAAACCATTTCAGGTTATGAATCAATATTATGAAAGGAAAAAAATTAACTTCGATTTTATTTTTCTCATAACTTATCTGCACAATTTACTTAAAAAAAACTCACAGTTCGACGTCCTTTTTCATGACGTTCTCAATGTCTGAGAGGATCTTCTCCGCGGCTGGGAAGATTTCTTCTTCAATCGTTATTCCATCATTTGAACGTTTCGACACGTTTCTTGACAGATTCATTGTGTTTACGAGTTTAAAAAATGCAATGTTTAATTGACTGAATATTTATGAGCGGTTACGTTATTGTTCTGCGCCTCCCGACTTCCAAATCGCTTTAATTGCTTTTGTAGTGGTTGCGGTTGCGGTTGCACTTTGCAGCAAATGAGAATGCCTTAAGGCGCGTTACACACTGAACGGCACTGAAGTCAATCAAAATAACGCTTTCTGTTACGGCCCCTTAAGGTTATAGAATCGATGTATCGATACAAAATCTCGATAGTTGTCAAACAAAAAACAATAATGATAATAATATAAAAGGAAGGGCGAAACATAACCTAGAAACTTGATAAAAGCGTGTTTGACCGTGTTTCGCAAGAATCATACAGACTTCTATACAAGAATCTAAACAGGTTTTTTTTCATCAATTCATCTTACCTTATAAGGAGAAACGTAGTTTATCCTGAACGCTCAAAAGCTGCGATACCTTTTGTACGAAAATTAACAATATTTAAGGCGTTTTCATTAATAAAAAGAAAAATGTCAGATCCGCGTCTGCGTACGCTCAAGATCAAAACCGGTGTGGTAAAGCGTCTCGCGAAGGAGAAAATATCGTACGAAAAAGAGTCTGTTCTCCAACGCGAAAGAGTGCAGAAATACAAAGATCTTGGTAAGATATTTGTTTCCAACCTCCCTTTTGACGTAAACATTATTTTTTGTTCTTATTCAATACTTAAGTTGAAATCCCTCGAAATTTTTAATCGATTGATTATTGAGGTTATGAAATTTTTTGATCAGTCAGAAAATCGATATAATTTCAGATAATAAAAAATTCTAGACGAATTAAATTTTCAGTCATACGAATAAATGAATATTACAATAAACGTTCGAATATCTACAAATTTCCATTTTTGTTCTGATTTTATTAAAACTATTTCCAACATAAAAATGAGTTCTAAATAATCTGTGACCAACACAGACCTTTTCCAGTGTCCCCCACAAGTTTCTCAAAGGATAATAGAGACAAGTAGAATTATTCCATAAATTACTTTCTTTCACCATTATCTGGGCCATTATCACAAGTGTCTTGAAGAATTATGCCTTGCAGCCACCACCAAAAATTCAACGTTCCATTTTTATCTTCGAAGGTATAATGCCCCCTGAAGAATTTTTATACTTTTTCCAATTTATTATACAAAATAATTGTACTTTTCGGACAATCCTGTGAAAGACACGATTTTTTCGTTAAAATATATCTCAGGGACATAATGGCAAACGTTTCATTTTTATGTCAGTAATTAGAGCAATATTTTAATGAGTCGGATCATCCTTCGAAAGAAAGAAAAGACCCTTGATTTTATTAGAAGCCAAGATATTGCAAAAAACTGTGTGGGTGTTGGTCACAGGTTCGAATTGAAATGCTTGGACATCAAATAAATATTAATAACATTAATAAATAAATCTTTTGTTTATTCGTAAATCAGGAAAGGACGGTCATGACATCAGGAAGCAGGAAGAAGTGTTGCAGGAGTGTTTGATGATGGTACCAGATTGTCAGCGACGTTTGGCCAAGGCTTTTGACGAGTTGAAGAAAATTTTAGAAACAGAGCAGGACCTTAAGGAGACGGAGCCATATACGGAAGCAGAAAAAGTGTTGAGCGAAGCTTCGAGCGAATTGTCCAAAGAGTCAGATTTGCTCTTGATGAGTTAAGAAAAATAGGAGAAAAATCAACAATTCGCCATCTCGTACATTTGCATTTATTATATTAACACACGCATAAAAAGAAAGCAGCACAGTTGTCAAATAACGCTTGAGATTTTTGTTAGAGCGAACACGATATATTTATTTTTTACTGCAATCATGTGGTCTCAATTTCCTCAAAATCAAAACTACCCTGAAAAATGCCAATTTCCAGTACACCAACTTGGGCCACCTTGGGCAATTGGTAATTATCCCAGAGCAGATTTTCATGCTCCAGAAAACGTCACGTTTCTCGGACGTATAAAAAATGAGCGTGAAAAAAATCGTGTTACGATAGAGAGTTTCGTCGATCGTTGCATGTCCGAAAAAAAAGTTATTCGAGAAGACAAGACATCGTTAAATATTTGGCAGGCCAAAGAAACGCTCAGGAGAGCTTTTGAAGCTTTGAAGAATTTGGAGAAATCGAGAAAAGAACTTTCCTTGGATCTCGAAGAGATGGAATGGTCGCAAAAGTGGCAGGAGTGCGAAAAAATCCGGCAAGATTATTGCAAAACTATTAGCGTACTCGAACAGCCCGAAGATATTCTTGAAAATCTAGAAAAACGTCTGAATCGCCGGAAGAAAAAACGTCTTCACGAGGCGAAGAAAAGAGCTCAGTGGAAATTAGATAAAAAATTGAAGATTGAGAAACGAGCTCGACGACACGAGGCGGTCGATTTCTGGATTCGGGAAAAGCGCGAAGCTATCGAACGCGATAAACAAGCTGATAATTTGCGCAAAGATGCTGATATCGTTCTAGCCGATGTGAGATCCAAACGCAACGACGCTAAAAAATTTCTTGCTTTTTTACAAGAGCTACGAAATCTTCGCAGGGTCAAAGTCAATATTGCAAGAGCGAGGGGAGAAAATTTACCGATCGCTGCAGATCAAGTTTTCGACAATATTATCGGTACGTTTTATTTATTTGTTATTATTCCTACTACAGTTGTTCAAATATCATTGTTCTCTTATTTTCTTTTCTTAACATCATTGTCTCATCGAAAAGTCAAAATTTATGAACTACTCGAAAACAGAAAAACGTTCTCCACAACTCCTAATACTCACTTTTAATCAATACGATGAAAATCCTAGTTTTTCTTATATTGACAAAATTTCGTCACGCGTTCCTTTTGTGAATAATTGTAAATCAAGGACGAATTTCTGGTTCACGGGTTAAGAAGAAAATTTACCAAGAATCAAAAATTCAAAACAAATAAAATATCTAGTAATTAATCTAATAATAATACATTTGAATGTTTCAAAAAATGTAGGTCAATTGGTGGAGCAATGGAGTTGCCTGGAGGGTGAATACTCGATCGAAGAGAAAGGATTGAAGTTGATGTTGAAAGCGGACAACGATAAAAAGATCGAGAAGCGTAAGAGAAGCACATTCGACGACTGGGAGAAAGTTTTGTTCGGGAGGAAATTGGAAAAGTTGTGTGATCCTTGGCGGCGAAATATTCATGGGCTTTTGAGGATAAGAAGCGCTTGGGACAAATATGCGAATTTCGAGAGGATCGGTTCGCCAATTCCGATCGGTTGGATCATGCCTGTGCCACCTACGTCAGCCGCTTGGCAAAAATGCCTTAAATAATAATAATTTTTATGATTCACAACAAATAAAAATAAAAATTTCAAAATAATGTCTAATTTTTATGAATAAAGTCAAATTAAAACATTTACCAGTTAGTGCTTTTCAATTTATTACAAAATTTATTTACAATACATAAAAATTAGTCTGGTTCAAGCGATACTAAAAACGAGACTTTTTTGGGCAGCGGTTGAAGGCTCCAAACCCGGTAATTCTCGAATAGAAATCGGTTGAGTTGTTTCCGCAGCTGAGAGCAACATGTGCAAAGTTCCTTGGAGCTCTGACAACGCAATCACGAGATCCTCTTCTTCGGTCAGCTTTTTTTCTAGTAAATTGAACATAGTGCGTGGCTCGGCGCTCAGTTCTTCCAAGTTGTCCTCATAAACGTCTATGAAATAAAACGTTCATTAATTACTTCGTGCAACTGGTAAAAGGACGTTATGTCAAATTGCTTATTATTGCTGATAATTAATGAAAACATAATTAACACAAAAGAAACGATAATTAACACGTTTAACACCAAACCCGTTTTGCTTCGCTCTTCGTTCACGTAACGCAACTCAGCCCGCAGGGATTGGCGTGGCGTTAAACGTGCAAACTAATTATCTTCGTCTACTTATTCGTAAGAGGATGATAATTAAATGGAAGCAAATTAATTATGATGACAATTAATTAACACGTAATTAACGACACAGAAAATAGTAAATGAAATATTAGTATTCTTTATCAATTAATCAAATGAATAATTGATAATCAAATGATTGTAACGAATGTCATTTTTAATTGGAAAATGGGTCGTTATTTTTATCGAAATGTTGTGTAGTACGTTGATGAAATAACTAAAAAATTAATGAATTTTTTTAATATAACCGAAATAGGAATGATTATCAAGAATAATAAATAATTAGATTGTTAAAAAATGATAAAACGCTAACCCATAAGAACATTGGCGACATGTAACAAAACTCTTCCGTATCTCACGTTGCCGATGTGTCTTATTAAAAATTTGAGAATATTAACGAGTGATTTTCCATCTCGTCCTGCAAGAGCTTGTCGTAAACCCTGACGACGTGTCAATTCTTGCATCAGAGCGACCGTTACGTTGGGCGTTTTATTAACAACGTAATTCACCATAACACTGTCGAGAGCTTTTGAGTATTGAAATTTGCGCAAAAAACAGTCGTGCTTTCCCATCTTCTGTTTGCCTTCCTCGTGCACTATGAAATCAATCGTTGCTGAATGAAGATTTTTTCCTGAGTTTCTGTAAGAAACTTTTTTTCGCTTCGATCCTGTCGGCTCTTTTGCATCGTCTTCTCGACGTCTTATGGACAACAGACCGTCGACCATTCCTGCCACTATTGTCTCGTCGTCCGGCTATTTTTCAAAATTTCATTAAAAATGTAAAATCGTTTCACAGATTTGATCACAGTTTTTTTATTCTTTGAACAAAATAATTATTGACTAAATATAAATGGTACGAGGCTCAATATCAAGAACTAAAAAAAAAAAAAGACTGCATTCCAATTTCTCAATGGAAAAACTCATTTTTCAAATAATCTTTAAGTTTAAAGAAATGTCAAATTCAAATGTTATTCAAGTTTTGAAATATTAACCAGAGAGTTCAGTTTTGGAAGTGACTGTTGCGCGATTACTACCTTAATGGATATAATTTATCGTTGTAAAATATACTTACGCTGATAGCAAGACTGAGAACAGAATTTGGATAATCGAGAGTGTGTACAGTTTTGTAAGTGCCAGCGTCATAAATTTTCACATGTCGATCCAGCGATCCAGAGAGAATCCTGCGTCCGTTGGACGCGATACGAAGGCACGTTATGGTTTTGTGATGTTGGGAAATGCGAGCAAGGAGTTTGCCACCGGCGAGAGCATCCCAAACACGAATTTCAGTGCCACCGGCGGAAAGAAAGATTCCTCCAGAGGGTAAAAACATGACGGCCTCGACAGGTGCTTCATGGTCAACGCTGAAAAGTGTTTTTTCGTTTCGAGCATCGTACATGCGGACGGTCTTGTCATAACTTCCAGAAAGAAGAATGTCAGGCGAAACAGGACTGCAAGCGCCGCATCTCACGTAATCTTGATGTCCTTCGAAATTAACGAGCATTTTCTCGCTCCCAATATCCCAAAGAGCTGCAGTTTTGTCGTCCGAAAACGAAGCAACTTTTAATCCATCTGCCGTGAATTGAGCTCTGTGTACCGCTGCTTTGTGACCTGAAAAAATTCTCAGGGGACTCCGCGTCGCAACATCGAACAATCTCACCACTGACTCTTGTCCTCCGCTGCACAACAATTTTCCATCACCACGGAAACTACCTCCGTACGCTGCCTCCTTGAATCTATTCAGATTCTTCGTCACCAACTTTGTTATTGGATTGTAAATTTGAACTCTGACTGAGCATGTTACTGCAAAGTGGTGCGGCTCCGCAGGTGAAAAATCTATGTAGTCTATTGGCCCAAACTCTTTCACCAACACTGGAGTCTGGACAATTAAAACATATTTTCAATTTACTATAAAAAATTTGCATTCATTGTTCGTCTTAGTTTTTATTTACTTCTATTACTCATTTATGAAATTTGAAACGATTCGAAATAAATTAAAATAATTCGAAATGAATTGAAATAATTCGAAACTTGGAAAAATATGTATTTTGAAAGAATGTGTAGATATTTTTTGATCAATCAATGTACAATGGATTGGGACAGAAAATGGGTAACAAGTTTGACAGTGTTTATCAAACGACACGATGACCAACCTTTTGACAGGGCTTATCATAAGAATTGGGATAAAAATCCAATTGTATCATAAAATTAAATGTTTTGTGTTATATTTAAAAATGAAATATAAAGTGTATTTTATTTTTTTAATCAACGCTTTATCGTTTGATTGCATTTAAAAATTCAGTTGTGAGGTTATGTTGACAAACACGTGGTCTCATTTTTAGGCGGGAATAAGGAAAAAAACAGAGATTTTATGACACACATGCATCGTATAATTATGAGAGTGAACTTGCCGTATATTTCTTCCAATAAATATTGTCCGGCGTTATTTCGGAGCCGACTTTTGTGAATATTTTCGTGTTGGTTTTCTTGAAAGACGCCATGTTTATCGGACCGTCAGCTGGTGACAAATACACAGTCAAAGGAGAGTAAAGACATGTTTTGAAAAAACATTAGTGGAGGGGATCGGACACCATCTACGAAAATTCTATTTTCACTTGCACTAACGCGATTGTTGAACAAAGTATGACATTCGTGGAAATTCGTGGGAAACCCGATATAAAACCATAGAATGAAACTTGATTAATCTCAGTTATATTGCGAAATAAAAATTCAAGGAATTTTAGGGGCCGGTTGGTGCATCTCGACACCTTTTATGAGGCGATTCTGCCTTGTTGTTTTAAATGATTTCAAGATTTATTATTCCATCTCTTATCCAACAATTTTTGTTATTGCAAAAGTTTCTATAATTTATTTTTGAATTTTCTTCATGTGTATATTTTAATGTGTATTGTTTTTAAATTTTATATCGACAGAGTAAACGCTCGCATTCGTCTGGTACCGGGTGTTCTGCTAGATGCCACTGCGACCGTTCTCAACAGCCGCAAAGCGCTAAACATGTCTGCCATATAGGAATGTAATCGGTATACGAGTCTAGTAGTTCAGCTCCAGTCTTTGGGCTGTTCGGGAGTATGATTAATTGTTTAATTTTCGCGTTTAATGTTTATCGTACATTTGCGTACTCTGAAGAAAATTCAGCCAAAATGTGAATGATGATTTAGAGGTTCGACGCAAACGCGCGGGGAATTTGTTTTCGGCGTTCTTTTCATTATTTCAATGCGGAATTGATGAATAGAGCGTTTTTCCGTGAAGCTTGTTCGGTCTGTTGTTACAGAACCCATTGTGATTCTTCGAGCGAATCAATTGCGGTATTTTCCAATTAAATTCGGTCGGATTTCAAAGTCGGCGTCGAAAAAATTGACAAAAAATTCCGAAAATCAATATTTTTTATATTCAAAGGTTTTTCATTTTCAACATAGTGTTTATAGTTTTCGAAAAACGTTCCGAAAAAAGTAGCTCGCAATGGCTGATGAGTCCAGTGTCAGGGTCGCCGTCCGGTGAGTTTTCCACAGTTTTTTAATTATTGATTTTTTCGCTAAAAGTTTCTTTCTTCAATGAGGAGATAATGCTTTACGACGAAGTTTTTGCCAGATGCGCAAAAGCTTAAAAGCTTTTTTTATAAATAATTACACATCGTTACTGCCGGCTGTTAGCTGGTTAGCAAGATAAGTAATCTCGAGGGTCGTCTCGCAAGTGCTTTTTTTGAAGCTGATCGAACGTTCTTCAAAAATTGCTGTTCATAATGTATAGATTTTCAAACAAGTAATATTTGTTTTTTCAATTTTCAAAACTCGTATTTCGAGATAGTTTCAAATTTTTATTTAACACAACGAAAACAAAACTTCCTCTAATTGAAAAATAATAAAAAACCTCATAACTTAAACAGAATTTTGTCAACAAATTCGTAAATTTTGACCTATCAAAACTGTTTTTAAATACAAACATTAAAGTGAAGTGAACAAGTAAACTTTTAAAAATGAATTAAATGGTGAATTTGCATATTTTCCTGTCATTCAACTTCACATTGAAATATCGAGATTTAGCACAGCATCCGATTTCCACGTGTTTTTCAATCGTAAGGCTGGGAAGAGGGAAAATCTTGATTTCAAGGTCAAACATCGCGCGTAGCATCGATGGGTCACATCAGGAGTTGTGCGCGTCCACGTATATATATATATATATATATATATATTTGTTCTCATCATATTGATTTATTTCGTACCGATGAACGTCACCCAAGAGAACGATATGTATAAATGATAACTTCTAGGTAGAAACCCCTCGAGCATTTTCGGTGGCCAATTAAGTGCTAATTGCTTGAAGCTGTTTAACAAGATTCCAGGTTCTCAATTACTTTCCAAACGGTTATTTTTTTATTTTTATTCAATCAAATCAAATAAATCTCGTTGTGGGAACATACCAACGAAATTAGTTACGAAGGAATGTTCCCGGTGATTATTTATGAATAAATAAATGAAAAAAAAAAATACTATGAATTATTCATAACCAGAAAAAAATGGTGGTTATGATAAAATCCCACTGGAATTGCGTTGTTAACGTGTTCGAGGGGGCCGAGGCAATGAAATAATGCATAACTGTGAATTGAAATGATGAATTTGCATAGCCATTAAGTTTGAGTCAGTGTAGATGTCTATAAAAGTGTAAAAGTAAAAAAAATGAAACGTGTAAATTTTGTTGTTGTCTGATGAAGTACACCAAATACATCAGCTGATCGGTATCCCATTCGAGGGATTCTGGATGTTGTCACAACCAGTTTTGCGCAGCATTTATGTACAAGGAACTCGCTTCTGATGTGTGCTCACACGAGACTACTCACATAATATGCCCATTTATGCCGCATGTGTGTAGGCTTTATGTGGCTGGTTGTATAACGATCACATACCTGCCTGGTTTCTCAATGAATCGACCAAAGGGGTCCCCCTTCCATATCTTCATCTCTCCACTTGCCACAACCCTGTGGCACACCTACCTCTCTCTTTGTTTGCCATGCAGTTCTTCTCCATATTATTCCCTTCACTCCTTTGCATTTAAGGCCCCGCTGCTTCTTAATGTTTTTTAGATTTCAGCCTCGCTTCCTTCCTACAATAAAATAATGCATTGAATCAAGATTGCGCAAAGCTTTAGTGATTTTCACTTGGTTATCAGATTCGGTAAATGAACAAAGACGCTTTAGATGAAAATCGATTGGACTAAATATAAATAATATGTAAGGTGTGCCAAGTCGGATGGTCAATGACGTATAATCATTAAACTTCCCGCCGAAATATGATCTTACGTTAGAAAAATATTGAAATTTGCTCGCCTGACGTGTCTGCAAAAAATTCATCATCTTTTGTGCCTTTCTCAAGAGTAAACTACTGGTGATAGAAAAGTTCTCTTCATGACTTTGTTTGAGAGAATTGAACCCTCAACAAGATTGGTTTTACGTATTTATTGATAAACAAAATGAACATAATGCTAAAGTAAACTTCCGAAATCGGCATTTAGTGTGAGGGAACTTGAATCGACATTGAGATTCATTCAACTTGGCACAATCAGTATAAATAGAACCTTTGCGAATGGAAGCTAAAGAAAAATGCTAGAAAATGCGAGTTCAAGAGGTTTCTGTTTATAGAAGGTTTAGATTTATAAATCTTAATGGAAGAAAGCTTTCTTAACCGCTTGTAGAAGTTCCATTGAATGTTGTTAGCATTTAAAGACAATTTTGTATCGATATCAATGTCATTTGACATCGAATGCATTGTGCATAACTTTCCTCGTGATGAGAACGACAGGGTTAATTGACGGGGAATTATGTTTCGATAGGATACGGCCCCAAGTTGCAAGGGAATTGATCGACATGTGCCGAATTTGTACTCAAGTACCACAGGGCGAACCTCAAGTGTTCCTAGGCCCGGACAAAGCGTTTACTTACGATCATGTATTCGATACGGGAATCGGTCAGGAGCAAATATACGATTCCTGCGTAGCGCGACTGGTCGAGGGAGCACTTGACGGTTATAACGCGACTGTATTGGCTTACGGTCAAACCGGTTCTGGCAAAACGTACACAATGGGTACGGGTTTTGATGTTGAACTGGACGATAACATTGTTGGCATAATCCCAAGAGCCATAAGGCATCTTTTTGATGGCATTGCCGATAAACAGGAGCGTGCCAGAGAACGAGCGCAAATGCCACCGAAATTCAAGGTCAGTAGTAAGGGTCATTTTAACTGGCAAGTGGTTGGAATCAGACTCGAGCACATAGAGACCCATGGGATCATTTGCCAACTGGAAACTACGGTTTTTATTCCAACATAGGTTACCGCCCAATTTTTGGAACTTTACAACGAGGATTTAAAGGACTTACTGGAACCTGGCGGGCCACGTGGTGGCGCAAGAATTCATGAAGACACAGCAGGCAATATACATCTGACCGGCGTAGAACCTAGAACCGTAACGAGCCCCGAACAAGCTCTGGAATATCTTCGCCTTGGTGCGCTGTCCCGAACAACCGGCTCCACCCAAATGAACACACAATCCTCCCGATCACATGCTATATTTACTTTGTACATTAAGCAACAAAGATGCATTAGAGTGGAGGATCCTGATGCGGATGTTGACACCAGCACAACTGATCCTACCAATGAGCTTGAAACTCTTACTGCCAAGTTCCATTTTGTTGACTTGGCTGGTTCAGAGAGACTCAAGCGAACTGGGGCTACAGGGGACAGGGCCAAGGAGGGTATATCCATTAATTGTGGCCTGGTACGTGGTGTTTGAAATCTTATACAGTGTTTGCTTTGAGACACCGAAAGACAAACGATAAGCAATCTAGATTCAAATCCTTTAAGAGTTTTGCTTCTACATTAACTCGCTTTTGATAATCTTCGGTGTCCGAAAGGCTCAAACTTAAATGACCGAATACACGATGAGTATTGTTCATCATCCATATTTACACAGCTCGCTCTGGGTAACGTTATTTCTGCGCTTGGTGACAGAACGAAAAAAGCTCTGCACGTGCCTTATCGTGACTCGAAGCTGACGAGGCTTCTCCAAGATTCTCTCGGTGGTAATAGCCAAACTGTCATGATAGCTTGCGTGTCACCGAGCGATCGTGATTTCATGGAAACCCTGAGTACCCTCAAATACGCCAACAGGGCAAGAAACATTAAGAACAAAGTCATGATCAATCAGGACAAGAGTTCGCGCACTATTGCCTCGTTGCGTAGAGAAATACAACAACTGCAGCTCGAACTCATGGAGTATAAACAAGGCAAGTAATAAGAATTAAAATTAACTTCAGGTTTGCTTGAAAATCAATATTTCAGCATGAACAAAGATTCCATTGACTTTATTTACTGAATGAACCGACTTGCATCTTAATTTCCGTAGGGAAACGTGTGGTTGGCGAAGATGGAGTTAACGATGCGTGGCACGAGAATCAAATGTTGAACAGCGAACTGCAAAGTCTAAGAACCCGAGTAAAAGCTTTGTCGGAAACGGTTCAAGCGTTAACAGCAAAGAACGCATTATTGTTGACGGAGAAAGCAGCTGGACAGTGGGTCGCTGCTCCCGGTGGCAATGATGATCAGGTTACAAGTTTAGTGTTGGGCTATGTTCAAGAAATTGAGGAATTGAGAGCTCGGCTGCTCGATGCTGAAGCCATGTATCAACAATTGAAAAAGCGACAAATGCAGGTGATTTAAATATTGCAAATACCTTTGATTTACATGGATTTTGAACACTTTGGAAACTACTTTCTTTCTTACGTTTATTTAAGGTCCATGGAGGAAATTCTTACAGTGATACGTCTTACGCATCATTTCAAGGAGATTCGAGCTCGGTTTTGGTCGAAGCAAAAAAAGAATTGCAGAAGGAACGTGACGCATTGGCGGTCCTTAAAGAACAACATTCACAAAGTACCGGAATGAGCATTAGGCCGGATGACGATGATGCGGAAGGTGACAACACTGAAAACGGACAGGAATCCCTTAGCGAAGATGACTCAGATGATGATTCGGATCGCAAGGAGGAAGATGAACAAGAGGAAGTGATGGGACGTGAACTGGAAGCTTTAACTTCTGACATTGACGTTAAGCAGCGGCTGATCCAGGAATTAGAACTGTCGCAGCGAAGGCTACAATCGATGAAGCAACACTACGAGGACAAGTTGGCTCAGCTGCAGGCTCGTATACGGAATACTACGGAGGAAAGGGACAAAGTTTTATCGTCGCTTCAACAACATCCAGCTCCACCAACGGAGAAGGTTAAAAAATTAAGAGACGAGTACGAAAAGAAATTGTCATCGATGCAAAAGGAAGTGAGATTGCTCCAATCTGCAAAAAAGGAACACGCGAGATTACTGAAGAGTCAATCACAGAACGAGAATCGACTCCAGGGCCTGAAGAACGAGCTTGCTGAGATGAAACGCGCCAAAGTAAAGCTTTTGCACAAAATGCGTGAAGAAGCTCAGAGGCACAAAGAAAATGAGCTTAGGCGAAATCGGGAGATTGCACAGTTGCGCAAAGAGAGCCGAAGGAACGCTAACATGATAAGAACCCTCGAAGCTGACAAACGCATGAAAGAAGTCGTACTCAAACGCAAACAGGAGGAAGTTACTGCTCTGCGGAAGCGAGACAGAGGATTAAGCAAACAAGTCGCTGGACGAGCTCCCGTTAAACAAGCCAATCCTAAAGCCTTGAAGCAACGATGGCAGACGTTCGAAAGAACTATCACCAAACAGGCGCTTGCCAAACAAGCTTCTACCGATGCCGAATGGGAGATGGAACGATTACTCGAAGAGAGAGAAGATCTTGGTGGGGAATTGGAACGCTTACAAAAACAGCGAGACGCTACTGCAGCTGCTAAAGACGATACCGTTGATTTGGATGAAGAAATTGATAATGTTAAAAGCAAAATTAGTTATTTGCAGGTACGTGTTGTTCAATTTTTATTAGTACATTACTTTTAGTTAAGGATACGGAAGCAGGTATCGCAAAGGGCAAGGGAAACTTAAGTTGTTGACTTTCTGAGCATTTTTCTTCCCACATCGAGTTTTTCATCGAATTGCTGCTAACAATTTTGAACTGGAAATTTAGAGAATCAAATTAAACTTCTGTATTTTTCTAAACAAAAACCAGCAGAGATTTCTTGCAAAAGAATTCTGTCAAATTAATTCCAATGTATTAAGGTAGGAAACAATCATAATTGTTTAATCAATATAAATCAATTATTCAATAAAGTGGTTGAACTATTCAAAAAGCTGGACAAAATAAGTCCCACTATGGCTTGACTTGTTTTACATCTGACAGTGGGTCAATAAGTGCTACGGAGATTAAGGAGGGTGGCCACATACATCAATACGATAAAAATTTAATTAAATTTGGTGATAACGTTCTTGAGCATCAATTATGCAGACGCATATTGTTTCAAATTTTGTTTTCTACATAGTTACCGAGTCATTAGGGTACTTATAGCACGCAATGTATATCTATATATATGGGGCGAGTTGTTGAAGGAATATAAGTTCAAAATTAAAAAATTTCAAGAAAATCGCAAGATCCACTCACTTTTAAAAACACGATTTTAAATTTCAAAATCAACAATGTTGACAGGAACACTTGAAATATTTGGTTTGTATTTTTTTCTGTAAAGGCCGTCTAAAAACAATGATTCCTTAAAAAAGAAATTGTTAATTTGGACCTTTATTGAAAAAGTTATGAACAGAAAACCAAATAAAAGCGATTTTTTTTTTCAAATTTGATAACTTTGAACAAGTAATCAAAAAAATCCCAAAATTTACCAGAAATACTTTTTCGAGAGGTACTAAAAAATATCAAAAAATTGAGGAAATAAAAAATTTCAAATTTTCAAACCATCACCAAAATTGACTGAATTCTAAGCTTTTTGAAATTTCCTATGCTTTTCACATAGGCATCATCAATATTTATGAAATGCTTAAAAACAGAGCTCTTTTATGTTTTTGCCAATGGAACAAATCCACTCTTCCTAACTGTGTCAATAACTCCAGAGAATTGATCATATCAAGAGCTCTACTCGTTGTGTTTGAGCCGCGAATGGCTCCTTCGAACCGAAACAATGCTCAGTTTTTTTTTTCAATTTTTTTTTTTTCCAATAACAGGACACTATAGAAGAGCTCCAGCGTGACATGATGGAAATGGGTGATGGTGAGGCAGAGGGAGAACCAGGGGTAGAAGCTCTAATATCAACGATAAGATCGATCGACGAAGCGCAATATCTTTTGCAAAGAATGTTTGCGTTTACGGTTGAACAGAGTTGTTCTGCTGCGCAGAGACAGGTCGAAGTACGGGACATGGAGTCTCGCTTGAATCAAGTGGCACAGGAAAGTGATGTACAACATCAATTGCTTGAACATGTCTTACGCGATCGTAACCTTTTGTCACTAACCAACGAACACCATCAAACAAATCCAATGGCCTACAGCCCTCCAAGCTCGCGAAGTTCTTCGCCCGATAAGTAAGTCTAGTTCAATGCTTGACATTTTCTTAAATATTATCACAAATGATAATATTTTTAAAAAAATGCAATTTTCGTTTGGAAAATGACTTTTTGGTCAAAATCAAAACAGTCATCACTACCTACTTTTTTCAAATTCTTTAGCCCACATCCTCAAAATTCTAGTAGAATTTAAACTGAAAATTCACAGCGATAGGAAATGAGTGACTAAACTAAAAAAATGATAAATAAATATGTTTTCTATCAGTAGCGAGTGTTACAGCCAACTATCAAGCCTGGAGAGCAAACAAAAGAGCAACAAAGTGAGAAGAAGGACAACTCAAGCTCAGGAATTATTATACGGCATTAATTCAGTGACAGACAGCCTAAAGATTGACGAGCAGAATCAAAACCACAATCATCCGTTAACGAGAGTGCCTAGTGCGCCTGGAAGTTTGAAGTGAGACTTCCGCGCCGATTTTTTTCGTATCCTAAAGTTTAAAAACTGCAAAAACATTTAATAATATTTTATTGTTTTTCATGTTTTATCAGGGGTTTAGTTTTGACAAGAGGATCGCACGGTAGCAGTGTTGCCGGTTCGCCAACGTTGACACGTCGAGACAGCACGTCGCCAAGGCCTCTGCGTCGCCACTTGCATCCTGGCGGAGGTTCCATGTGAGTCAGAGCCCTCGAACTCGTCTTACTATTCGTAATCCTCGTTTTTCTATCCATCGAATCCATCTATCGGGCATTGGCCAACTTTTAAATTCCTACAAAACTTATTTTCTTCATCAAATCTTTAAAATCACAGTTTTTATTGGTCGGAAGAAGAGCAGATATTTCAGTGAAACGTCAGTTGCAATATTTGTCATCGTCGACGTTGCAAATCGTTGCAAAACATGCATGAATTATGGTTTTTTTTTTCATCAATTTTACCCACGCACACAAAAACACTTCAAGACACAATTATTATTATTATTACCACTGTTATTATTGTTATTATTATTAATCGTCACTTTAATACAAATACACGTATAAATGATTTTTTATTGTCTTTAATGAATTGTATGAAATCAGAATAACTGTACAATGGTAACTTTTTGGGTTTTGTACGTGACTCGAATTAAGAAATAATTATGAATGTGTACCGAAATAATATATACATATATACATTATTATATATATATATATTTTTTTTTCTTCTTTTTCTATGCCACCACCGTGTACAGTTTGTAATGAATAAATAAATGTTCGTAGCTCACTAATCGTGCACAAAATACCATGCAAATATACAGTTCACTCACCGCGATCGATCGATCGTTTCTTCCTTTGTTACGCTTGGTTTTTTTTTGTTCTGTCGTTTTTTTTTCTTCCTCTTTTTTGCTGTCGATGTGGTTTAATAATTGATCATATGCATGCTCCTCTTTCACAATATCTTTCTAACTTTTGTCTCTAACTATGCACTGTACAGTTTTTTTTTTTTTTTTATTCTTTGAAGTAACGCCACACTCGTAACCAAACAATTGGACAATCAATCTTTTCCCTTCACTACTTTCTACTTTGACTCGTATTTACAATATTTTATTTATACCCGTTTTCACGACCGTAACCTCCACAGTGTCGGGAACTTGTCGGGGGACCTCGATCGTACAATATTCTTATAACTTCACTCGTTTCATACCGTTATGCTTGTTAAATTGATGGAAAAAAATAGTTTATTATTTAGATTACAATTGGAAACCGAATTTTTGTTTCTTCGTGTATTTTTTTTTGTTTCGTTATTTTAAAGTCTTCAATGGATCGGAAGTTTGATAGAAAATTGTTAATTTGAAAATTTAGTTTAGCACGATAATAAGAAATCGAGTGAAAAATAAAATATGAAAATAAAAGAATGAAGAAAAGGCTGAAAATTAACGCATTAACAAAACTGCATTAGTAACATTGCTGTGTATTAACAAACGCCTAAACTAGGGAACAAGTAGCCCAAACGGAAGCCTCGCCACCGGGGTCGCCGACGATCTATCGTCGATTCAACAGCCGCGAGGAAAATGTATTTTCACGGTTAACCGCAACGAGACAATCTCTGCCCTCGGACCCTCAGCCAACGAAGGGTGTTATTTCACAATTTCCTGGAAAAGTTCAACCCAAGGCACCTCTCCAGTGCACTCACGTTGCCGAAGGTCATAGCAAAGCTGTTTTGGCTATTTTCGCCACTGAAGATTCACTCTTCAGCGGATCTAAAGGTGAGTTGCTTCGATTCACTTTGAATTTAAGGAGTTTCGGTACAAGCCACGAAATGTAACAATTTTATTCAAATTTTTACAGCACGTTCTTTTTTCACTTATTCTGATTATGTCCTCCAAGTTTGAAAACGATTGTCTACACAGTTTCCACAAAATTCTCAAATGAAAAGTCACTTTTTAACATAGAAAAACATGCCTACGCTATCCCTAAACTTCAGTTATGCGCATGAAACAATACGAAAAAATGTAAATAAGGTTATAAAAAACTGTCAAACCACTCAAAATATCATTACAATTATTCCACCAGAAAATGAAATAAGTCGTCTACATCGTTTATTAATTATTCACTTTTTTGTCAATGAAAACAATCAATTTTTCAGTAATCATGTAATTTTTATATGAAATTTTGTCGTGTAAAGTTAACGCTTTGCTTGAGAACAATAGAATCCCCCCCTGATTCTCCCCAAAGATAAGCTGAACCATTACATTGTGTCACTAGTACCGAAACTTCTCAATTGCCCAATTGTTCGTAGTTCTATCAGAGGGCGAATTAATCGGATCAATTTTTTTTTTATTTCACAAAAAAGTTCATTGTTATCTTTTCTGATACATATTATTGATGGAAAGTAATTTTTTGAACAAGAATATCGATTAAAATAAATTCGAAATAAACGAAAGAAAATTTCGTCGATATGGAATATTTTTTAATTTTATTTCGTCATCTCATTATTCGATTTCGACTCAGAGATGATTGTTTAATGTTTTCAAATGTTGTAATTATATGTCAGAATTTTTTTGAGTCCGATTCGATAATTTTTTTCATAGAAAATGGAAATATTGATCGTTAAAAGTAAAAATATGATTATTTGACTGAAGTTAAATCGTTTGAACGAATGATTGCAGATCGAACCGTAAAAGTGTGGGACCTGGGAACAGGTCTTGAGAATTTGACCTTGAGCGGTCATCCGAACAACGTAGTAGCAGTAAAATATTCAGTGGCGCACCGATTGTTGTTTAGCGTCTCTGCCGCCTTCGTCAAAGTCTGGGATCTCCGAGCTGGCAATAATTGCATAAAAACTTTGTTCTCGTCGGGACAGACTCAGGGCGGCCCATTATCACTTGCCACACCTTCGAGAACACTTCAAGTCCCAGTTGGCGAGACGACGATAAACGATCTTGCCCTCAGTCTGGACGATACGGAATTGTACACCGCCTCGATCGATAAAGTTCGCGTATGGGATTTACGAAAATTAACTTATACCGGACGTTTAAGCACTCCACACACTGCTGCGGTTATGTGTCTCGCTGTCTCTCAAGATGGCAGAGTCATCACCGGAAGTAAAGACCATCTGATTTCCCTCGTTGAAACTTCTACTTCTGGACAATCCGTTAGCCTGGCGCCACCTCATTATGACGGTGTCGAGTGCCTGGCCGTTAATGGCTCCACTTTGTTTTCTGGTAAAATTTTTTAAATCATTTTAACCCATCAGCCATACCGTGTCTTTCGCACTCGCACATGAAAAAACTTTTATAGTCATTAAATAAATGAAAAGCGCCTTAAAAAGCTTTAAAAAACTTGTTTCAAAGATCTTTTTTTTGTTAAATAAATAGAGAAAAAGGCTTTTAGGGTTTGTTTGTTTGACAACATCGTTGTTCGCAGGTTCCAGGGACATGTGCATTAAACGTTGGGACTTGAGCAGAATGGAACTCGTGCAATCATTGAACAATGCCCACAAAGATTGGATATTGGGTTTGTGCACGATAAATGCCGGGTCTGTGATGGTCTCAGGATGTCGTGGTGGTATTTTGCGTGCTTGGTCGGTGCCCAAAGATCTGAATGGCGAATGCTCCTTATTGGGTGAAGTTCGAGCACACGCTTCGGCAATAAACTCGGTCGTAACGAATCAGCAGCACGTTTTTACAGCGAGCAAGTGAGTAAAAAATACCATGAGGAATAGATCACCTTTTTTTTTATCATTAAAGGCCAACACGCTCAAAATTTTTGCAATTTTATTCTTCACAAGGCATATAAATTTTTTTTTGTTTTTCTTCTTAAATTACATTTCATATATTTTACTTTTATATGTCGTTTATTTTGTAACTTGTGCGGAAATATTGATTACAGTTCTGGCGACGTCAAACTCTGGCGAATACCTGAAACACTTACCTCGATGTCCTTCTCCACCCTCTCACTATAACTCGTTTTTGTTTCTGTCGCTTTTTTATTGTCCGTCGTTGTTGTCTTATTTTGGTTTTTCTCATACTCTAGCTTCCAATTTGGCAACTAAAATAACGAGTCTGTGAACATCTTTTTCGTTTGTTCCTTAAAATCAAATTGAAAATACAAATTTATGATAATAACATTAAAATTTTGCACATTTTTTATTTTCAAACGTTGATTAATAACAAGCTTAAGGAAAAAAGTTTTTAACGAGGCGTTCAATATTCATCGTGGAACAAAAATGGTCAATATACTTCAAAAATAAAGAATCATTAATCGCACAAGTTTTTTCAAAATATAAATAATGTTAATGCCCAAAAATATAGATGAAAAAAATGCCTAAAATTATGAAAATAATATTTCAGCAGTTTGGAGCGCAAATTTTCTCTTTGAAATTAAAAGAAAAACTTCTTAATCGCTTTTTTTTTTTTCATCGTCATATGATTTGCTAATTGTCTCGTTCACTTCATTATCTTGTTCCTTTGCATGTTTGTCGTGTACACAACAAGTGATGGGAGTATACGTCTGTGGAGTTACTACAAGAGGGATCCAAGGACGTTCCAACGAAGCAATTCCCTCAAGTGCTAACAAATTGTCAAAATATATATGAATATATATATTTTTTCATTTTTTTTTTTTATTTAATTTGATCAATTTATAACGACTCCGAAAAGGAAGGACCTACATTGGGATCGTGGAATTTGGACGCTGATATTTGAGTGCGAGGTTTCAACATTCCCAGACCCGTGAATACCGATCAATTTTTAGTTCATTGATCTAATTTTTATTCTAAATTATTGTCCCGTCCATTTTTAGAACACGAGCTTGCACGAGAGAACGATACACCAATTTTTCGCGCTCCCAAAAGTATAGCGTAATAAAATAGGCGAAAACAAAAAAAAACAAAGAAAAATTAAATAGAAATACGAAAATGCGTTATTATGATACAAAATTTATTTATTATCAACAAACACACAAAATGTGTTGTTCGCAAATGGCTATAAGAAAAAAAACACACACAAAAAAAAAATTCGTTCTAGAAAAATTATTAAATACAGCAATATTCGTTTTTTCAACTTTCTTAATTTAATTTTATAAGTAGGCAATACTTAAAATATAGCCCCTCATCTAAGATTGCTCATTAATTTGTGTTTTTACTAATTATCGATCTTATTCGATTTCTAGAATTAAGACAGACTGATTATTTATTTACTTCGATTCCTATTTTGAGGGAATTCCCATTTTTAGAAGAAAAAAAACATTTTTTTTTTTCAAATACACTTTCCTGTTTTGCCGTACCCGGTTTTTGCTGACTTTTTATCCCGATGAAAAAAGAACAAAGTTCGAATATGATCTCTGAATTTGTAGAAAAATCGAATAAATTTAATGAACATTTCAAAAAATTGTGACAATTCGGCAAACTAGAAAAATAATTGTTATTCCGAATTTTTCTGCTCTAAAAAATGAAAAAACAACCATCGTCGTTGTAAACAAAACCCCGAACGGAGAAAAACAATCAGGCGCATTGTTGCTAATTCGCCTAAACTTGTAACAAAAATGAATTTAAAAAAATATGAATAATAAAAAAATAAAAATGAAATAAAATCGAAATAATAAAAAAAATATATATATGAATAATACAAATTTTGGCATTGTCTAGCATTTATTTTATTATGAACAGGAAGAGCGTTAAAGTTACAATATTATTAACTCTTATTGGTACAAACGATAATTGTTGTCGATTAATACTGTACAGTCTGAGGTCTCTGTAGGTCCCGACTACACCATATTGTCAGGCTTGAGTGTTCAATTTTCTTCTATAAACAAAAAAGAAAACCCAAAAAAATCATAAAAATTGTGAGAAATTAATTTTTTTTCACTCTTCTAATAACATCAATTGATAAAAAACATTGTTTTAATAACAAGAATATGAAAAATGATAAAAATAAATATTTGAAACTCCCTTGAACTATGAAATCATGGAAAATAGAAGAAAAAAGAAACAAACGAACGAATAATAAGAATATGTAACGCTCGAAAAAATGTTAAAGAACAATAACCATTTTATTTTCATACCTTTTTTTCTTTTTGTGAGCCGAAAGAGACTCTTGCCCGCTGTCATCAGCGCTGTCCTCAGATTGGCTGCTGCTACTGCTGCTACTCGAGGAGCTGCTGGATGAACCGCTGGACGAATCGCTCGCTACTCCCGTATTTTTTTTCACGTCAATACTGTCGGCCAAAGCGGCCAATTCGGGCTCTTTCTCGCGTAATATTTTTAACCATTTCCGCGATAATTTTGGTCTTCCTCTTACCTAAAAGTTCATTAATAAAAGTTATTTTTACGGTCGGTCGTGAAAAAAAAAAACTACGAAAACTTGTCTACGTTTCTAGAGATCTAAACGTAAAACAAATCGTAAATATTGTTAAAATTGTATTGTATTAAAAAAAAATTAGTTCGTACCGTTTTGTGCCAAACGATGGGAAAATTGGTACGAGAACAAAAGTTCTGAGTGACAGCAATGGTTTCATTGAGATTAAGAACAACATGCCACCATCCACCAGGTACAAAGACCGTTTCACCAGGGCGTTGAAGTACTTCGATGGGCAAACAGTCTTGTGGCCATGTGGGCAATTTCGTTCGGGGATAAATAACGGTAAACCAGGTGATTGCTTCGTCACGTTGTTTTCCGCCTTCTGTTCCTGTGACTTTAAGTAATTCTCGGGGCGTGTGAGTCGGAAAAAGGCACCAACGTTTATGACCGGAAACCAAACCGTTCCAGGCGCTTGTTCCCAACGGATCTATGTGAATTCCAGTCCCTGTTGAAATATTAACGAAAAAAAAATTATTATTTATTTCTCGTAGTCAAATTTTTGAAGAATATTTTTACTGAAATATTTACACACCTGATCTCTCGGGTCCCATAACGAACCAACGATAAGGCGGTCTCCTATGTTCACCAGCATGTTGAAATAGGTCGTCTCGAAAATATTTTGGGATCGTGTAATCATCGAGTAATTTTTTTCTACGAGGATGCTCTCCAAAGGAACTGTCGAAAATATAAAGTGGCGAATCGTCCGTTGTGTTCAGCATGTATTTCACGTAATACTTCATCTTCATTTTTACGCTGTAACCCTCGTTGTCCTCGCCACATTTGAATTTTTGATTCCTGTACTTTTTTACTAGCCTCTGTTTGCAATTTTCATTATTAAAAACTTTTTTTTATATGCTCTCTAAATAGATATTTTATAACAAGTTAACCACAAGTTCTCAACACAATTATTAACCCTCGAGCCCAAGTATCGAAACAATTAAGCCATCGAACAAATTTCGGAAAGAACAATTTTCTATATTCTCCGGTGAGTATAAGACGAAGTCTTAACTCATTTTGTCGTAACAGCCACAAGCGTTGAGGTTATGCCAGAGTTCAACGAACCACGAAGATTTCATATTTAGGCTCAAAACAATTTGTGTTGGAGAAATGTTTCAACTCAAATTCAAAAGTTACACAAAATTTTTTAAAAAATTCAAGTTACACCCCCCCAAGCCGTTAAGGGTTAATAAGAAAATGATAAATCAATTATTCCTTATAAGTACTAATAAATTATCAGTAAAACGATGATATATGTAATTATTATTTTTCATTGACAGTGAAAAACAAACAAACCTCCGGAGTCCATTTATGGTTGGCTTTCCAATCATCTTGAGCACCTTTTATTATCACAGGTTTATAAGGTTTCTCATAAAGTTCTATAAACTCCTCGGGCGATACTTTATCTTCCCAAATTCTCTCTATGTTCTCCTTGAAATCCCAATATAGTGAACTATTTTTTACATATTCATGCTGCTTCCATGCTGTTTTATCCACAAGTTCTAAAAATATTTTTATTCTTTTCAATTTAAATTTACCAATCAAGGGATTTGGTTACAAATATTATCAGTTCAATGGATTGCAGTTGAAATATAATTTAACCTCAAACTTAGGTGTGGCAATTTGTTTGTATTGAATTTCTGTAAAAATTTAGTCATGTATATAGTTTCTTGGTAAACCCATGAAATTTTTAATAAAATTATGAGCAATTGTTAAAATCGAAGAATTTTTTATTCCCACCTCACAGCATTTTGGAAATTTTGCAAAACATTCAAAAATATCAGAAAATATGATAAAAACAATATCCGCGACTGTTACAAATCAAAATTTAAACAAAACGTGAAGTTTTACATTTTTTTTGTATACAAACAAAAAACAGATTTCTTTCGTTATTCATGGCCGAATTTCAAAAATTGCGATTATTTCGATAGCATTGTAGGTTAAAACTATAAAAACTCATATACATGAATTATATTTTTTTTAATGCACTTGATTTTTTTTCGAAATTTTGCCATACAACGAATTGCTTGTGCATTTTTGTTGCGAAACATGGATTCTGAAAGTTTGAGGTGAAGTATTGCCATTTTCGGGAAATTTTCAAGGTCACCGGAGACAATATCAGGAAGAATATTAGAAAAAAAATCACGCCCATATCAAGTTTCCAAAGGTGTAAAAAAGTGTTGAGGTTATGCTCACCCGGTCTCGCTTTTCGCTTAACCTCCTTAATACGTTTTTTAGCGCGATGATTATTGACCTTCAGTACTTCACTCATTGCCTCGAAATTGATTTATATTTTTACAATGTATGTCAATTTATGAATATAACGTTAATTTAAGAATCTAAACAAACATATAACAACCTTATTTACAGCTTATAGTTGGTTCGGAATAAAAGATAATGAACACTTTCGGCGCTGAGTTAACTGTAACTTATCATTGGCGTCGTTTCCGCCAGATGGCAGGTTTGCGCGTCATTATTGTCCGATGTTTGGACACAACCCACAAGTATAGATGTATGTATAGACAAATTGTTGGAAATCGGCTCGACAATCGGTTTCAACAAATTCGCTGCATTCGCGTTGACGGTAGGTTAGGCGGGCATAATTATCTGTAATGTTGCATAACTATGCATCGTCTTATTCAACGAGTGCATGAGTACAGTCACTATTCTAGGAAAACAGCGTGGATAGGGAAACACCTGAAACGGTACTCTCTGTTGGCAGGTGGGGGGAGGGGACAGGGGAGGCGGTGTCGCGGTGTTGCCTACGTGACAAGAGTCATGTCGTCATGTCAATTTGACTCGCCAGATTGTCGTGAGGTGGCGTGACAAACGCTGAAAATATTACGACGGCGACATTGCCCATTTTGGGTTATGAAATTTTCCTAAAATCCGTGGGAGCATTTGCATTGGGGAGGAAGTATATTTCTGGAAAGTTTGACCTTGGGAATGACCGCCACAACGTCTAATGTATTGTTTCAATGGAAATTTGATTTCAGGATATTTCTAGTCGTCGTTTTTCATGAGAACTGAATTCCCAAATGGGCGATTATGACTTGTTATGTTTCGCACCGCTCTGCGCGCACATTATTTATCTCACTCTACTATTACGTTTATGAGGCTGGTTGCATACTCTGAATTTTAGTCTTGTTTCTATCGAATCGTGCCCTGAGAAAGGTTCAATGGTTTCTTTGGCGCATGCGCAACCGCGAACATGAGAGAAAGAGATAAAGAGGGGATGTTGGGAAAGAGATCGGACGTCGCTTCGAGGAGAGCAAGAGAGAAAAAAATAAAGGTGTACGAGGCAACTGCGGGAGGGAGAGAAAGAGAAAATGGCGGCGCACGACGCCATGTTGTGACGATCCCCTCCCGTGGCGCCTCCCGCTACGCGGGGAGAGCACGACTCCATTCCGCCAGTGTTTTCGGTCGTGGGACCCGTGCGATTCCCGTGGCTGCGTTAATTATTCGCGCGAACCCCTCCCCCCCCTCGAACTCAAAACACACAGACACATATAAACATACAAATTTTGTTGGTATTTTTGTTTTTGGTGCGGTTTGTGGACGAAATAAGTGACAAATACGTGTTGGAGAATAAAATAAAGAATAAGAGTGCGATAGGAGGAGAAGAAAAAACACGTAGTGCGCGCCCCAAAGGAAGAGCGTTCGCGAGACTCAAAACACACGTACTCGCACGCGGGATTGATTTCGATGTGCGGGAAAGCAAAGGAGGCGGAGCGGGGGGGGTCGGCGATCTTACGCTGCGTGTTGCCGAAATCCTAGTGTTGAATAAAAACAAGAATCATTGACCAAAGGCGAAAGAAAAATTAAAGAAAAAAGAATTAAGTTTAAGACGCGGGGTTAATTTTCTCGTGTCTACGGTCCTGGTGAAAATATCGAAGAATTTCTCTTTCTCTCTCGCTCCCACGTCCTTTCGCCTATTTCCTTCTCTCTCTTTCTCCCTCGCTTCCTCGTGATCGCGCGACTACGCGGCTCAACGCAATACCCCGAGAAAACTCAACAAAACATCAAATTGTTTTTCCTCTCATAAAATGGAACTTCGGTTGCACTCTCCAGCAGGAGCGGAACCCATTGTTTATCAGTGGCCACTCACTTCCGGTTCTGGATCGGTAAGATATTAATATTTCGCCATTTTTCACTCTAATCATTTTGTCTCTTTCCCATTTCTTTTTTGTCTTTTTCTCATTCTCGTCAAACTGCTTTCATTGTTTCGCAAGTATTCTTCGATTTCGTCTTTTTTTTTTCGAGCTATTTTCGTATTTGTTTTCAATGACGCTCGCGTTATTTTCACCCTCTGTCCCCCCCTACTTCCCACCTGACCCCGCCGCCCCTGGTGCGCTCCATGCAAATCCCTCACGATCCCCCACCTCAGCTGATCAGGAACGTGGCGTTATTTATCTATTTTTTACACTTTTCTTGTCTTTTTTTTTTATTTTCCAACTTTTTCTACTTAAAATTCGCGTTTGTCAATGTTTTCGCCGCCATTTGCATTTTTCTCGCCGTTCCACTGTCGCTTCAAGTTTTTCTCGATTCTTCGATCTTTCGACAAGTTTTTTGGCCTTTTCAGATCGATGACCTCGGAAAATGCAATTTCTCGTTGTTTTCAATCAATTTTCGAATTATTTTCCTAAAAATTTTTCGTTGCTTCAATATTTTGATTTTTTTCGAGTCTCTGGCTACCTAATCATAACAAACAATTATTCAAAAGAGTGAATCAACGATAACAAAGATTATCATAATTAATGCTAAAAAAAAAAATGTTACTTAATAACAAACGTATTTGCATGAGGTTACGAGAAAAATTGTGGGTTCGTCATTGTAGAAATTCTAGGAAAATGCTTAAGAAACAGAATTCAAAGTCCATAAAAATCATGATCACGTGAAAAAAATCATTTTTTTCATAAAAATGATAAACCGACATTAAAAATGAATGCGCAATGATTTTAGGATCGTCATGACGGGGCCTTGGACGTAGTAGAGACAATGAGATGGGTTTGCGAGGATCTGCCAGACTTAAAATTGCCTCTTGAAAACAACATTCTCTGCAGCTATGACACAAGAGATTACGAGAGCATGAAAAGTCTCTGCGACAGATTCAACAGAGCCATTGACAGTCTCGTACAGTTGGTGAGTTTCATTAACGACGAGAAAATTGGGGAAAACAAACTAAACAACAATTTCATGTAAAAATGATTAAAAAAAAAAAAAAATAATAATAATAATAAAATTAATAAAACTAACAAAAAAGTTTTATTAGAAAGTTGATCAAATTTCTGAATTGAATTAACAATAAATAATTAAGAAGCTTCGCTATATTCTTAACGTTTTAAAATTCGATGTTGTAGACCCATTCATTTTACATATAAATACGAAATTTGAAATAGTTTTTGACCATTACACTAATCAATATTAAAATTAGTTAAAAAAATTGGCTGCTTTACTAACGAACGAATTCTGGCTTTTAAAAGTGAATAATAATCTAAAAACCTGTATGGCATAAATCGCTTTTTAAAAATGATTCTTATAAATAATATAATGATGATATTTGTGAATTGAATTGACGAGAAACCATTGAATTAATTGTAAAAAAAACTGAGTTGTTTCAGTACGAAATCTTCGAAGTATGGAACAACGACGATTTTCGATGGTTCTACGCCTCGTAATCGACGGAGTCTCAATAAATCTAAAGGGATTCGTATCTTAAGAACGGAATTTTTGGAGCTTGGATCTTGAATAACATACAAATATTTAATTTGTCATAAATTCCATTTTTTTGTTTCCTTATTTTCGAATTATTTATTGTATTCTCTTCAAATTAATTAAGAAAGAATCGCCCTCGTGTCATAATTATACATGCGGGCAATTTTTTTCCAAGTCGGGTCTTAGTTCAGGTCAATCGTAGAATATTTCTTGTCCTCAAGAATATGAATTTCCAAATAACGAAACTCGTTTTAGCGAAATGTACTGAACCAGGACTCGTTGTGTTTGTTAAAAAAAAAAAGAAAGAAAAATCACGAAAATCGTTTTTTCATATAGGAAAAAGGAACGAGTTTGCCTTCGCAGAGATTGAATAAGCGTCCGAGCAGAGGTTTGTTGCGTCACATATTGCAACAAACTTACAATCAAGCAGTTGTCGAGCCTGACAAATTGAACCAATACGAGCCTTTTTCGCCGGAAGTTTACGGCGAGACGAGCTATGAATTAGTTTGTCAAATGATTGATCAGATCGATGTTACTGAGGATGACGTTTTCGTTGATCTGGGCAGCGGAGTTGGTCAAGTCGTTCTCCAAATGGCGGCTGCAACGCTTTGCAAAATTTGTTTGGGTGTCGAAAGGGCCGATGTGCCTTCGAAATATGCTCAGGTACGGGAAAAGCAGAGAAAAAACTGAAATATGAGAATGTCTTTATCCGTTTGTTCAATTTTTTCAAATTTATTTACCGAAAAAAATGTTCCAGAGCATGGAATTAAATTTCCGCAAATGGTTGAGCTGGTACGGCAAACGTTGCGGTGAATATCGTTTGATAAAGGGAGATTTTTTGGCGGATGAGCATCGAGAAAGTATAACAGGAGCGACGATCGTATTTGTAAATAATTTTGCATTTGGGCCAACCGTCGATCATCAGTTGAAAGAAAGATTCGCTGATTTACGAGACGGAGCTCGTATCGTATCGTCCAAATCATTTTGTCCACTCAACTTTCGTATCACCGACCGAAATCTTAGTGGCAAGTAGACAAACATATTTCAATTAAAACTAATACAAATCCTTTCGTTAAGGAGTCTGGCTACACACATTAATATGATAAAAAAAGTTAATAAAATTTGGTTATAACATCCTTCAGTATCAATTATGCAGACGCCCATTTTTACGATTTTTTTTTCTACATAGTTATCGAGTAATTAAAGTACTTGTTGTACGCAATGTAAATCTATATAATTTGCATTTGACATTTGATGGTTTTGCAAAACTATCGTTCTTTTATATTTTTCCACGTCAATGAGACATGTAATATAAATCCACTAAGAATGCGTTTACTTGATGAGTTAAACTTGGTCTAAAAGTCAAGGTCACCCTCCTTAAACTTTGAAAATTTAAGTGAATGATGATTTTTAAAATTCCTAACGATATTTGTTGTTTAAACAGACATAGGCACGATAATGCACGTGTCGGAGATGTCGCCGTTAAAAGGATCAGTATCTTGGACGGGTAAGCCGGTATCGTATTATCTGCATGTGATAGATCGTACGAAACTGGAGCGTTATTTTCATCGTTTGAAGAACAACAAGCAGGGCGGTCCTGACATAGAGAATAACGATTCTGTGATAAGCAACACTGCCAGCAATAGTAGTAAGATGTCAGCACGTTTGGAGCGAAGCGAAAGATCGAAACGTGATTTTTTGCGTCAATTAGACAGTCCGAATAATTCAGAGCAACTTGGTAGCGGTAGCGATTCCGATTTGGATGAGAATAGTATGAAATCCCGTCGTCAACCTTCGAAGATACGTAGAAAACTTAATAGAAAAGTTGGTGCCGGTATTGGAAGGCCCGCAACCCGAGGAAGACAACGTGGACGAGGCGTTAAAAAAGCTAAACCTAAAAAAACAATCAACATATCCGGATTGGACCTTTTGCACAGTCAAACTTTATTGAGCACCTCGCCACAAGCTATTGGAAAAAAATTACCACCAGCCCCTGGCTGCGTCGATCAACATTTGTCCTCTTTGTCGCTCTCTCTTCAACCACATACAGCTACTGTTCACGAAGAACTCAGTATACCTGCAGCACCATCTGCAACACCTTATGCTCTTCAGATTCTCCTCGATTTATACAGGTTTGATATTCTTTTTCATCCTTTTGCAAAAAATCTTTGTTTTTTTCTTCATTTTTTATTATAGACTGTAAAAAGCTCATTGAAACTCTAAAAATATCAAGTTAAATTGATCTAAATTGAAAAACAGATGTTCATTCTCATGAGTAGTTTAATAGAAAATGAATTTTTTCATAGCAAAGTACGAAATTTGATTAGTTATTGAAACTTGGTATTTGTGCAATTAATAAATAATGACTCTTCATTATTTTTTTACATTCATAAAAGTCCCGTTGACCATAAAACATTAAAAACCCGATAATTTCTCTTGGAATAGGAGTTGAAATATGAATAAAAAAAAACAACAAGTGAGGCGATGACCCGTAATGGTCGAATTTGGTTTAAAAGTATCGAGAACTTTCAGCAAGCGTTTGGAAAGTAGTTAAATGTTATAATAGCATAAAATAGGCATTATTTTCTTGATTTCTTAATTGCAGGGATCAATTCATGACGATTCTGGAATCGATGAGAACACCATCTTATCGTATATCGGTGAATACCGATTTAGCAAAGGAACGAGAACGTAATTCAAAGTTACAATCGCGAGCGGCACAGCTTGAAAAACAAATAAAAGTATTGATTGATGACAGCGTAGCGCTTCTGAAAGCAAGGATGACGGAGCTGGGCATAAACGCAACGTCACCGGGCGATTTGCTTGCTAAAGCTAAAGAAATCGTACTCCGTCACAAGCAGCTGCAGGCAAAAGCGAGTAAACTACAGGCTCAGGTGTCGTCGATGGAAACGGAGCAGTCACGCTTGTCAGCATTACGACACCAGGAACTACAAGAAAAATACAATAGCCACGGGAATAATATTCCACCTCCACCTCAACCACTTACTCAGGATTATATACTGAAAGAAATATCAACGACTCTATCTCAAAGGAAGAAATTACACTCGCAGGTACACAAAATAAATATAAATTTTCGGGTGACGTTGAGTTTAAGTTGAAAATTATCCGCAAAAATTCTATTCTCTTGAATGGACCAAGTATTATTAGTATTATTAGTCGTGGCCTTAAAACTTTTCTTTTCATTACTCGGTGTTGATACTCAAAAGCGTTTCTAGAACTATTTAAACAGTGTTGAATGGATAAATGCTTTAAAATCAAAGTTCAAACACTAAAAATTCTTGTAGAATTCTAAACCTCGAGTAAAAAATTTCATTTTTTCTCAGGTGTCAAAGTTGGAGCACGAGTTGAACGTTCTGGAGCGTGCGACGAGTGAAAAACAAGCAGCGGCTTTGGCGCAACAGCAGCGTGAGGCTGCGGCAAATAAACTTTCGCAGAATCATCATCAGCAGCAAAACGGCAAAGCGGGTACGTCTCGAAAGAATCGAGAGGGTCGTTCGCGTTCTCAAGAGTGGCCAGACGTTCCGGACATCGGTAAAATCCAAGAAAACAATCCGGAGATATTGGCGCAGAAGATTTTGGAAACTGGGCGACAAATCGAAGCCGGAAGAATTCCGAACAGACAAGGACCTGTGGGTAATAATGCAAATAATTCGCGAGCCAGATTGCCTCAAGCTACTTTCAACTTTTCGGCGTCAAATGGTCCACCAACCTCGCAAGCTCAAGCCAACTCTAGGGAATCAGCCAATCGAGTTCAGGAACCGCCCAGAGTCGCTAACTTCGAGGACAGACTCAAAAGCATTATTACTAGTGTACTCAACGAGGACCAGCAAAATCGTAGTAAACAACAACAACAACAGCAGCAACAACAACAACAACAACAACAGCTACAACAACAACAGCAGCAGCAACAGCAACAACAAATGCAGATGCAAGCGCAGCAAGGACAAGTAAGCGAGCCTGACAGGAAACGAGTTGCTCTGCCATCGAACGTCACCACGCCCGATTATACTCAGGTGTGCATTCGATCATTCGTACGTCCTTTTAGCCATTTTTTCATACTTTGTGACATAAATTAGAGGAAAAAAATGAGCTTTCAAAATTCTATGAGTTCTTATCCTTGGAATAGCTACACGCGAAGTTGGAAATGAAAGTTTATATCGCGTTTATTTGGGTTTTGTATACTTATAACAAGCGCGGAATCGGAAATCGTGATAAACAAATAGAACAAAAAGTTTGACCGTCTTAGCTGCACTTTTTTTCTTGATTTTTTAATTTCATTCGGAAATTGCTATTTCGAGAGAAATAACTAAAAAGCAAATACACGTTTGACTCGAAGATTCCTGATGTTTCGAGAAATCTAAAAATTACACATCGTTTTCTCATGAAAGGAGAATAACGCGTAACTTATATTTTTCTCGAAAAATCAAGCCTCTTCGATTAAAACGTTCAGCAGGATTTTTACCGACTAAACGATTGACAGATCACCATAAAGCTATTGATTCAGTCACCAGACACTCACGAATTTTCGAAAGTGAACATTTTCGACACCGTTTAATTAATTGGAATAAAAAAATTGCAATTCAGAGAAAAAAAAAATGTAAAAATTGTGCTGCAACTTTAGAAAATTCCAATCGGATCAACCGTTTGGAAAATTTTGCACTTCCGAAATTTGGAGCTAACTCTCCGGCGCTCGTGACGACTCAGTCGGTATTACACTCGGGCTTAAATCAACTAAACTAAGTTATTAAATTTGGGGTGTTAAGGTTTCACCGGCGAAATTGGCACTTCGTCGACATCTGTCACAGGAGCGTTTAACGTCTCATCTGACGACGGCGGACAGATTGACGATCGATTCACGACCGGGGAGCCACGAGAATCGTGTGGTACAAGGAGGAGGTTCGGGTTTGTTGGGAACAAGAACAATCGGTGACCTTGTGAGCGGCGAGATCGAAAGAACGTTGGAGATATCGAACCAGTCGATAATAAATGCTGCGGTCGATATGAGCGCCATTATTCGACCAGAAGCAGTTTATTCACCAATCAGCAGACCCGCGAGTGCGGAAGGTGAAACGGGATTGGCGACGTTAGCCCACGTGGCTAGTTACGCCCCTACGTCTTCCGCCGTCTCTACACCAACTTTATCAGTCTCCTCAAGGTCATCAGTTCTGTTTACACCTGTCAGTCAGCCCCAAAGGTATGGAAAAACTATTCTAAGCCTCAAACCCGTACAACGGGGGTCAAAACGACTCGAATTTTTTTTCCATTAAACAACTTTTTTCCATTTTATCGAAACGTTTAATCGTTTTATTCACTTTCCTCATGAAATATTCACCAGATACGGTTTTATCGTACAACTTTCTCTATAATTAGACCTCATTATCGCTGATCAGAAATAGTTTATGTTTAAGGAGGTTCGCGCGTTAGACGAATTCCAAGTTTGATTGTTTAAAATTCGTATGAACCTTCTTAACAATAATACTGAACGGTGGGGAAAATTTGAGAAAGTTCAACCGTTTAGAAATCGAGTTATTTGTTGTGAAAATTCATTTTTCGTAACTTCCCGCAAGACCTCATGTTAAAGTTGCCATTTTAAACACTGAATATCTCGATTACTAGACGCTGAAACCTTCTCAAATTTTCAACACATTATAATACGACGCTCAAAAAGATTCCCGCAAAGTTTCAAGAAATTATCTTAGAAAAAATAGCATCTGATGATTTTTTTTTCCCGAAAAATATATCATAAGTAGAATAAAACGAATATATTATTTATTAAAATAAATAATTTTGTGATTTTTCAGGTATACGCCGGTTCAGTTACCACGAGCCGATATAAAACCTTACCACGAATCTTACTTCTCTGACAATCCGAGCCAAGCGATTTCTCAAACCCAACCTGTCCCTCCGCTTCATTCCTCGAGCCAATCGACCTCCAATGGAGAATTGCTGCCCGTTGAAGGTCTCGCAGCTTCTCTACACGCACGGATCCTCAACAATCACACAGGCCCGAGTAAAAATGAGCCAACCGTTTCAAACGGTAGAAGGTGGGACATAAATGCAACATTAATTTATTTATTCTTCCCCTTTTCATTTATTTAAACCCTTACTAACGTTGGCGACTGTTTTTATTGTTAGATACCAACCTTATCCACGTTACTCGAGCAGCAACAGTAACAGCAGTAACGGTAGCACCGTGACGACACCCCCAGCACAACAATCCTCAATCTTAGTGAAAACCGAGACGAACGTCTCGTCAGTAAGCACGAGCGGTGCACCCTTAAGCCCTCTTCTCGTCGAACCACATTCCAACACTTCAACGCCCCTTGTCGACGAGCCCAACATGTCGAATCAACGACAACGCAATGGGACCGGTGAGGACGGTAAGCGGAAAAAGATTTATTGTTGTTTTTATTTATTTTTTTATCTCTTTGGCACTTTACACTCTTCGTAAAATTGTAGGGTCAAGTAGAGTCGTTCAAGTCACCTTTTCTACTCTCATTTGTCGATCTTTTTATGCATCTTTCTTAATTTACTTTCATTACTCTTCGTAGATTGAGCAGTTGATTATCTTTTTCTCTTATTTTTCATTTTTTTTCTACTATATTTTCTGAATTCTTGGCCATGGTATCTGATTTTCGTTTATAATTTTTCTTGTTTCTTGTTATTTTGTTGTTGGTTGTATTTGGTAGATGCACTGTAGCTGTTTGTTGGTTAGCTCTGTCTGTCACATTCTCAAGTCTCGCTCACAACCCCTCAAGGCTTGTTTACGGTTAAAGATTGAGAGAGAGAGAGGCGCGACAGAACAGAGGATTTAAGAAAGAGAATGAGAAAGAGAGAGCAAAAAAAGAGATTTGTGGCTGCCTTTGGGTTGGTGAGAATGCTTCCTGGTGAGTTGTCCCACAGGGGTTGTTCAAAATTCTTTCTTTGTTCTTTTACTTTTCGCTCAGTTACAACTGTATCAACATTTATTTTATTTTCACCTAATTAATGAAAAAAAAAAAAAAAACACCAAATTATTCTTGACACGAGCGTACCGATAGAACAAACCAACATAATTCGTACTCAGTTGAAACATTTGTTGAACTGAAGTATTTTCATGAAAATAAGCCCAACTCGCTTCTGTGAATTGGTTTTCTTTGTTGTTTCACTCGGAATAATACTTTTCTATAAAAATAAATATCCTCCACCACCGCGAATCGTTTTATTCTGAGATAATATACTCGGGCCAGAAGACGACAAAGCTGTCAAATGTATTTGTCTCGAGACTCTACCGAAGGCGCGTTTGGGGAGTCGTTATTTGCCCTAAAAATCCAACTTATAGTTATACCATTTCATGGTTTCGTCAGTGCTTGATTCTGAGATTTTGACCCTGAAGGCAAGCCTTTATACGATTCGATACGCAGGTTCGATCGTGGGAATAAATAAAAATTAACAGAATAATTCTAATTGAGAAGTATGCTCTGTTTTCTAGCGAAGCTTGCGTGATCCTAAACCTCCTCGTAGTTAGTTACGTGCTACTCGTTGCATGACTGAATCCTCGTTGCGTGGAATAAACAAAGCTTGCACATTTGGTTCAAAGTTAGATGGCTTATTTTTGTGAAAATATTCATCTAACAGGTGATTGTGACAAACGCAGTTGGCAATCAATGAAAATATCTTGATACCAGCCAGCTACGTTGAAAATAGTTATTATAAAAATAGTTTTTTTTTTCTTCTTTTTTGCATTACCGTTTATTTGGGAAGGAGAATTGAGCTGGAGTGGGTTTACAGATGGGGAAGCCGACTGGCAAGATCGAATTAGTTCTGGCTTTGATCGATTGGTGGCGTTCGCATCGACCGAACTTGACAAACGTCGTAGATCGACGGAAGGCGTTAACACGAGTCCGGACAGTGGTCTGGGCTCGGACAGCGCTGTTATTGGTCCACCACCGATCGTGCCATCCCCGGATGAGGCTCTCGGACCACCGAGAACCCCGTCGCCGACGAGTCCCCGACCGGCAACCACGTCCGGCGGTAACAACGGCTCATCCTCCTCCTCTTCATCCTCTTCATCGGTGCCTCTTAAGTATCAGCGTCATACCGACCCCGAAAGACACCATTTTAAAAAGAAATTCTTTCATCGGGACTGGAACAATGCTGGCAGTACATCCAAATTTCGCCCCAAGGGCAAAGATTGGGACTGGCACAATTCTGGACAATGGCCACCTAATGGCGAACAATCTTAACCGGTTACCGATCATCCTTTAATCCTTTAAAAGAGAATTAAAAGTGGAGATATCTCACGTAACGATTAGAATAACGTAAAACGCATTCGCGCGTCATTTCAATAACTTTCAGGTGCGACTTTTTTTTATTAATCCATTAAGGAAGTCTCGTTATTCTCCGGTCACGTCGGGTACGCGGTACAAATTTTTTCTTCAAATTACGCCGATTCACACTAATTTACAATTTTATTTTACTTATTTATTTCTTTAGTTTTTTCATCGTTTTTCGCGACGTTTGAACGATACTGTACAAATAATTATAACAAATATTGTTACCGGCAATTAATGGCGATTCAAATGACTTCAAAATTTTTTTACTTAACTCTTGAAATGTAAATATAAAATAAGTATTGCTTATTTCGATGCTTGCGAATGCCGCTCAGGTAATTAGGATCATTTCAATTCAAATGATCAATAAATCGTACGACAACATGTCAAAATAATTGGTAAATTTTTTATAAATTAAAGAACAATGTAAATAAATTATTTATCTTTCGACAATGACCAGGAAATGGTAATGGTACTTCCTTAACGATTCTTGTGTAGACGAGAGATTGATATTCTCGGTAAAAAAAAAAGAAAAATGGCGTGTTAGGAAAAAAAAATGTAATTCGGTACCTCAGCCGATATCGTCATTCGCGAATGTGACGATTATTGGAAATTTGTCAATTTTTCCGTGCTCTTAAATAGCCGGACGATAGTTCCGTAACGAGTTAACTCGTCGGAGAAACAGATTCGAAAATTGGAGTGCAAGAATTATTAGAAATTTGAGTTTGAGAACAGATTGAAAAAAAAAATCGATTTATAAACCGATTCAAAATAATAATTCTCGATTAAAATGAATTTTTCAATCGGGAATCAAATATTAACAGTTTTTTAAAAATGTTTCGAACCACAGGGAGCACTTGCCATTTAATTAACTCCATCATTTTATTGCCAACGTCTCGAAAGTCGATTTTAAATTGAAAGTAAAGTGTAAATACGTAATTCGAATGGAAGCAATGAAGAAAACGTTTTTTCATCTGTTTCTCCTTCCGAGTATGGAAACTACATAGCATTTTGTACGTACACGTTTAATAGCGTGCTCGACGCGGATTTGTACCGTTTATATACAGAAAAAAACAAAACAAAACAAAACAAAATCTAAAAACGAGCGAGGGCGTGAAAAGTTGTGTGATGTTTTTTTGTTTGGTCGTAAATTTAATGCCAAAATGAGATTAAAAAAAAAAAGGAAAAAAAAAGTCGTGATCTCCCAACGTGGGTAATCTCTTGTGTGTAATTTGCATACGTATTTTCGTTGCTGACGACATAGCAAATTCTTAATGGTACGTGGGCGACGAGTGCCATTTTCCGACCCCTAGCAATCGGAAGGCTCGTTGTTAAACCGAAAAACTACCAAACCTTTGTGTGTTCGTTTTCTGTCAAAGAAAAATATGAAAAAAAAGAAAAAACGAGAAAAGAAAAGATAAAAGAAGCAAACGAGCTAAGAAATAAGTAATAGGATCTTTTTACATCGCCATTATATCCCATCGTCGATGAACGATCATGACTGACGTGTTCACTGTTGTACATATATATTAATTATCACGATATGGCAACAGACAATATAGTAATTATCTCTGAAGTTGACAATGAAGAAAAAGAAGAAGGAGAAATAGCAAAAAAAAATGTGACAAAACGAAAAGAACAGCGTTGCATGAAAAAAAAAAAAAACGACGATTTGCTTCGGTCTCGTGACGAAACGAAGATCATTTTGTTTTTTTTTCAACTGAAATCGCGTTTCACTGCAGCTACGATTTTCCGAGAAAGTCATTGTAAATAATGATGAAATAATACGAACAATAATTTCGTCTCCATGACCCATGCAATTCGTAAATACCCATACGAAGAAACAAAATATGGTAATCTAAACGAATTACCAAAAAAAAAAACAGTCACACTTACATTTATTGTAATAAACGATCGTTCGGATAAGCGCCCTCATACGGATTAGTAAATATAGTCATTGTGATGTAGGCACCTGCCGACCTTAGCATGTTACATACACTGCCGAAACTTCTATTAATTAATTTTATTATTGATCATTATTATTTATTGTTTTATTGGAATATTTTAATACTAAGGTTTTTGTAACTATATTTCAATCATTTGAATTTATTACCTCGTGTTTACCTTTTCCTCAGTTTGTCCACTTAATCTCTAGACGCAGGTAACGTCCATTTTGGCGATTTCGACCGAATTCCACAAACGGTAAGGTTGTCAAACAATATTATTACCATTTCCAGTCAATTTACCTCGACCGTTGCTTTTTAGTTACAAATACGTTGAAAATTGATTTTCTGTTTTCTTTTTCTATTAATTTCGTAGCTTTACCGAACGTAAAAAACGACCGATTCTTCGGAATAAAAAACAAGAAAAATACGAACACAAAACGTCCTTTGATGAAATAAATTAGGACATTCTGTGGCATTCGTTATTCTAACCTGAAATCGAAAAAACTTAAAAAATAATTTTATCATTTACACGTTTATGCACAATCGATGAACTCATAAAAATTCGAGAAATAGTGTAAACCAGTAACAATTTACCAGTTGTTGGAACGTACTATTCGACGATTGCGAGTCAAATTTGGTTCACATTTTTGCAATAAACATTGAATTAATTTTCTCGAAAGTACTTTTTTAGTTCATTTTGAATGGTATAGCGATAGGTTAAAAAACGAGTCTTGGTTCAAGTCGATAGGCCAAATATTTTTTTTATATGAGCTTTGAAGAACTACATAATTCTTTTATATTTCGAAGCATTTTTTTTTTCATGTATTGGTGAATAATATGAATAATGCATAAGTTCAGAAAAGTACATTGTGTACCAAGGCAACGAATAACACGTTGACCAAGGAGGCCAAGTGTGACTTTTTGCCGGGCGCGGCGTTAGTAGTCGCACTGTGCCACCGAGAAACATAACCAAGTTTCCAAGCTTTTTTCGAGTGTCTAAAGTCATTAAAGCGAGTTTTTTTTAGTATGTGTCGAGGTATCTGTCAGTGACTGGAGGTAAGAGGCGCAGCATTTTGTTTCAACTTTTGTCAAGAATGCACTTTTAACTCCTCGTAGTTAAAAGTCCTGTTTTTTGTACTCTCCACTTTCAACAGTTGCCAAAAGATTTATTTCTCGTTGCGTAGACCACGCTCGAAAAAGCGAGGAAAACGTGGTCGCGTTACAAGAAGATTTTACACTCGAAAATCCTAGAGAACCAAAAAACCACGCAGCGCAACGAGAGTTCAATCATTTTCGATCATTATCATTGAGTAGCATTTCTCCTCCAACTTATATTGCTGTTCCTTTGTGTCGTTAGGATTTATCACGTTTTAAAGTGACTTTCAAAAACGTCATTTTGCTTTTTAGTTCCGTATGGTTGCTCTGATTCCCTCAGCATGTCTTACTCTGCTATAGAATTTCACTGGGTTGTAAACGTTCTGAACAGCACGATGGGAAGAAAAATAAAAGTACATTTTTACTGTGAAACCCTTGAATGTCGCTGACAAGTTGTAAAATAGTATTTATTAGTAAACATTATTTAAATTTTCAAACGTTATGCAAAATTCGTACAATAAAATACGAAAATATATACTCAGCTCCGGTCATTACACGTAAAATTCTTGTTGGATATTTTTTACTAGGCAGCACGTAAAATATACGCTGCTCGTGACGCTCAATTAAATTTTTCAAACAGAACACGACACTTTTGGGTAGACATTTATTGTAGACATAAAATAATGAAAAATGGTACATTCCGTTTTTACGATGCAACATTTTTAAACCGATGTTTCAAATATTTAAATGGCCATACAATTTACTAGCCTCTTCGGTGAAATTCAAACAATTTTTTTTTATCTTTTTGAGAAAATTTGCTTTTTGATCAATAATTATGTCAAAAATTGAAGGCTGTCCCTTATTCGTTACTATTACTGCATGGAAAATTTTCCATTTTCATTCTTTTCTTCGGTTGGGTCTGTAGCGTGCTCGTTCTTTGTGACGTTCATCAAAATTCAAGTTGCTCAGTGTCGTAACTATATTTTTAAAATCCGTGGCGTTTGCGAGGAATATTTTAAGGGGATATATGCAGTCGCCATAGACGAGATTCGTCAATTTATTTCATTTGAACTTGAAATGTATTTCTTTTTGTCACGATTTATACAAAAAATTTTTTTTTTCATTCATACGGTGACAACAATATCTCAAAAAGTATTTCACTGATCGGCTGCAGATTTTACAGATCTTAGGGCTCATTCCACACGTCAAAGACTTCTGATTTCAACGAAGAATTTTCTGAAATACAGATTTTTACTAAAATGGCTGTGGTTTTAATAAAATTCTCTTTTTATTTTCTTATAACATTTTTGTTTTTCCTTAAGGGAAGTAGTTTTGCTATTGTCACGTTCAAAAGATGACTCTATGGTTAACTTCCCATAAGAACGTTTGCAAAACTGTAAATTCTTTGATCGCCAATATCTCGAACAAGAAACAGTGAATTCTTGATTTTAACAAAACAGCAAAATTTTTCACTGAAAAAAATACAAATTCTTCGTTGATTGATGAAACGATGTTGAAAATGTTTATTTTCAACTATTTATCATACCGACTGAGCTGTTACGAGTGCGAGATGAGAGATAGCTGGAAATTTCGAAGAAAACATTTTTCCAGACTGTTCGTGCGATCAGAACAAAAAAGTTTTAGCCCATTCTTGCCTTTTTTTCTGCGTAGTTTGAACTTTTTTATTGTAATCGGACGAACGGTGTGAAAAATGGTCACCTCCAAAAATTCGTCGTTTTGTTATAGAATCGAATGAACTAAAGATTATAATCATCGTATAAAAATTCTGCATCAAATTGGTTGATACAAATGATTGAAAATTAGACAATAATGAAGACTGAAGTGATGTGGAGTTTTCCATAAAATCGTCAAATGTGCAAATTCGCGCACTTAGCACTTGCAGCCATCTCCCGTTAAAAGATTGAATGATTTAAAGGAGGATTATTGTGACGAAATTTCTGCAACTCTCGAGTTCCGGTAGCGTTTAGCCAATAAAACGCATGAGAGTCAAGAGCAGGGAGAATGGGAAAGGGGAGATGAGTGCATTGTCTCGTTATTCGCGTGGCCAGCTAAAATTTAGCCAATATTTTACGATCCACTTGGGATATGATATGTCCGAACATATTGCCAACTTCGGAGTCAAGTTTTCTCTTTTTTTGATCTCAAGACACCAGAGTAAGCGTTTTTAATCAATTTTTTTGGGCATTTGGCTCGAGGGACGAGGGTAGTGTCGGTTGGAACACTTTGGCGTTTAACACGGTGGTGGAGAATTTTTAGGTCACGTGGGACGTCAATATACTTTCGTTATATTTGTTTATACCCGAATTTGTAGCCGAAAAAATGAAGAAAAAAATTCCATTAATTTAAAATGTTGATTAAAGAAACTTTTAAAACGATTTTTTTAATTGATGACAAAAGTGAAAATTTCATGGAAAGTCATACAGGGTTTCCGATCACAGATGCCCGTTCGCGTGAACTTAAGTTCAGGACCGAATTGTCCGAATTCCGAATCGAAAAAGCTTTTCATGTTTCTTTTTTCTTTCTATTTCCCTCTTCCTGATGGAAGGATATAAACCTTCATCCGATCAACTTGGATCATTCGTGTCGAGGCTTATTTGAATTCCTATAAGCCCTATACAACTTGTAGCCCCACTTCACTCGGCATTCACCCTAATTTCGGAAATATCTGAGCGTAGCGTTTCAGTATGTGGAGCAAACTATCTACATTTTTCGAGGTTTTTCCTAACGTGTTAATTGGAGGAAAAATGCGTCCAACAAAAAGAACACGTTCACTGCAATAGATTGCCGAAAAAACGTTGACCGAGTAAGGGTTAATTAGTAAACTTGAAGGATAGGCAACCTTTTATCGAACATTCTGCCCAAACGGTTGTGCAGCTAAAAATACAAAAATCCTCCTCATTTTCACGTAAACAATGTGATGCGAAGGGTAATAATTAATTTTAATAAATTAATCATTATTTTTAACATTTAATTTAATTTAATTTATAGAAAAGATTGGATTTATTTATTTATTATTTATTTAAAGGTCAAATAATTAAAGATTAAAGGCAAGGAGGAGATTTTTGAAGATTTTATAAAGCGAACGATCTTGCAAAAAAAAAAAAAGTCCAAGGATTTCAGTCAGTTTTTCAAATGACATCTCTTTCAAGATTTTGCGATTCTTATCACTTTTTTTCCACTTTTTGCGTTAAAACTTCCATTCGGTCGTTAATACATTGTTATGACATTAATATTAAAAAAAAAAAAAAATTCGATAAACAATGAAAAATGTCGAAAATGTCTCTGGCTCAGGCATAGGGCTCACGTTTTCTTTTACATTTTTAATCCCATGTATCTTTCACGTGTATTCTTGGGACTGCCAGAAATATCGCATAAAAGCGCGCGTAAGTGTACCAAAGTCATACACGCCAGATGGTTCCTATTGAATTTTTAATTGCTTGTTTCGTCGTAACGAGCATTTTTATTATTTTTATCGTATGGCACCAAGCAAATTTCTGTAACATAACATAAAAACTCAGGAAAAAAAGCATGAGTAAATAAAATAAAAGAAATAAATAAATCTAAGGCTCGTTTGTCCAGCATGAATCAACGGAGTGATGCTTTTCTATGTACTCCGGATGACCCCAACCATCCAAAGAAGTTTTTCGAGATTGAACGAAAAAAAAAAATATGAAAAATTGTCAACATCAATCTCGTTAAACCTAATGAGAATCAACTTTTATTATCATCATTATTATTGTTGTTATTATTATCGTGATTATTATTATTATTATTATTACTATTACTATTTTAACGAGAACTACGTGACTCCCATAGTACAACTATAAAATCCTTGCAGCTGCGACCAAAAGTTGATACATCGAAATCAAATTTCAATGAACCTTTTTTTCTATTATTATTTTTACATATAAGGGTTTCTAATGCATAGTTGTTGATAAAATTTTCTAATGATTTTCTTGCCGAACACTACAATCATATTTAATTGAATAATATCATTAATTTATTATTATTTTCATAATATTCTGAGTTATTTTGATATTTATTAATATTAATTAGGGTGATATTGATATTTGAATAAAAATATTTGGGAAAAAAATTCATGCGGAGGCGCATATTAAAGTGGCTGAATATATTTTTCCTCTCGAACGGACATTTCGGATACTTAATCTAGGCTACGTGGATGCCTGGCCTATTTTAATTCTAATACAATGTTGAATCTGTGCCAGGGGCTATTCTGAATTGACTAATTAATCGAGATTAATGCAGGCCCAGATTTTGACACTTATAACGATGGTAATGAATTCTTAGCTGTAATTACAGTTGTTTGCTTGAATTTTGAACGCGTTTCTTTTCAGGAAAGGGCCTTTGTTGAACGAGTGAAAATTACGATGAGAGCATGTTCAAGTTAACCATTTTTTTTAATGAGACTCTTTTGTACGTTTGAAGTTTTGTCGAACTCGGTTGTCTGACCACACGCGTAGTTTCACTACTGTGAGCAGCCCAAGCAGTTGAAAACGCGTTGCAATTAAACTTGAATGAGGACTTTTTTTTTGCTGAAGGCCCGAGCACCTGAAACGTTCGTCACAAAAACTGGTGGTGCGATCAGCCATTATTAAAATTGAGGGCTACATACTGTGCGAACCTCAACAGAAATGCTTTAAAAACCCGAGTGTAGATAATCCAAAGGACATTGGGTCGTCAAAAAGGTGATTCGGGTCGATTGGTTTGGGTTTGTTTGGGTTATTCCTCAAAAAAGTGTGCTCAAACTTAATTCTGCTGGTCCTACAGTTGATACTCGTGTAAGGGTTAAATCAGGGGTTGTCACGGGAGGATAACTCCTGGGATTTAGGGAAGCCGAAAGAGCGTGGAGCTTGAACTGTCGTTGGGTAAGCGATTTTTATTGGAAAAACGAAAACAATGCAATTGATATATCGATTAGTTGAGGGTGCACGTCAGAGCAAGTGGAATCCCGGAGGGGTTGCGTTTGGTAGCGGGTACGAGGGAGGAGAGGGGGTGGGGGAGGATGAGAGGAGGAGAAAGGAGAAGGAGAGGTTCAGGATGGGATGGAATAGGTGGACGAGTGAGAATAAGACGTGTAGCATCGATGATTCGACATACCAAAGTCCTAGTCATTGGGATACACGAGGGTGTCTACCGCCGGGAAGACGACGAGGAGTTGGGCGTAAGGGCGAGATCGGGAATTGTGGCGGATGGGCGGAAGAGGACGCGGTTGGTGAGGTGAGGAACCAGCCAGAGAAAGGGAGAGATGAGGCTTTGGCACGAAGCAAAAGGAGAAGGGGAGGGGTTGTTGGGCCGGGGGTGAGATCGGAGAAGGGAAGGCTGGATGGGTAGAGAGGATGGGATGTTTGAAAATGGGGGGGTTAGGGAATGACGTCACGTTGCTAAAGCGACGCGGCAACGCTAAGCGTCTGCGTGGGTCGTTCGGTCGGTTCGTCTGGGCCGAGATCAATAGCGCACCAGCAACCAGGTAGAGGAGTTTTCACCCTGTCGGTGTGAGTGGCTGTAGGCCTCTCAACGACGCCAGTCCAGGATACGAAAGCAACGAGGTAGGACGGTTGTTTTACGTGCGAGCTAAACTGGACGATAAGCTAGCAAAATCGGAGGGCGCCATGTCAGCTTCGCCACGCCGTTGGGCTTTGATTGCCTAGGATTTTCATCCTCTCCAGGTAAGAGGAACAAGAAAATCATCATCATCAACATCATCATCCTCATCGTCATCGTCATCGCCATTATTTTTTGGATTAGATTCATTATTTTAACGTTATTTACTTTTGTTGTCATTGGTGCGACAGTCTTCTGGAATGACAGTGGGTTAGAAGATTCTGATCGGTTGATGAAGGCACTTGGGAGAAGACAGGCCGCGAACGCGTGTCGTTATATTTCTTTTAAATAGTTCGCGTTTGACGTTCACACCTGGGCAGGGTTAGGTCATGATGCATTCGCGGCTAACCCCTTGACGTAGATCGGATTACGGTTCTTGGTGATTTAGTGGCTTCAATCGCTCTACAGGGTTACGGGGCTTGTTAATCGCCGGATTTTACAGACTGATGATGGTTACAGGGACTGCATCACTGCTTTCTGCTAAGCAAATGACAGTTTTTATCATTTTTCTCTGTGCCCCCTTACAGCCGTGTACTTGTTCGCCGTTCAAAAGAATCCGGGGCTGGGTAGGCTGGGCTGGGAATCATACATGTTCGGTGTACAACTACTGCTGGATATGTGAAAGCGTCAAAGGGATAAGCAGTCAGCCTGGCGACCAGAGAAAAAGTGATAAATATATGGAGAGGCGGTTCTGGCTCGCGTTGTTCTGTTACTGATGTGGACAAGCCAACCCACTGCGGTTTTAGTTCTGGGTGGGAAATACGGCTATTCGTGCTTTTCCAACACAACTCTTCAACGCTCCTCGTGTTTTATGTACGTCATCATTTGCTGCAGTGCTCTAAAACATTACTTCAATCGTAACTTCAAAATATCTGTTCCGTGAATACCTGCAACACGAGCCCAACACGGTGATGACATAATTGCGAGGTTGATGACCGGTTCGGACCACTGTAGCTAAAAGTAGTGCAAATCAAAGTTAACCAAGAGAGCTCTTAAGGAGTGTTGAACCGAAAGAAATTTAAACAAACCCCATGCATACTACTGCATCCAACCCTAAGAGACCCGATGCCCTAGTTCGGCCAACCTACTAACCTAACGAAAAGAATTTCAAACCCACCCAACGTTCCATGCGTAACCGGGAACAACGATTATCCTTGACAATGTGCGTCTGGTGTTGTACGTGGGATAAAGGATTCTAGACCGATTATTGCAATTGCCAATCCGATTGTTCCGTGGCATATTAATCAGCCAAGATCATAACGCTTCAATGATTTTCGTTGATGATGAGAGGGTTCGTTGTTGGTGCAAGTTTGTAAGAGCGTGCAAGCATCACTCATCGTGGCTACACCCGATCTGCTTGTCGACAGTTACCCTTAACACTTGTACATTTCTGGTGCGCGCGTCATTGCAGCCCCCGCCCCTTCACGCGCTGGTGGTTTACGGATCCCCAGAATGTGTATATAACTTATACAACACTATGTATTCCCGCTACATTCGCCGTTGGAACAAAGTGACGACCTTGATGGATATTTCTCTATTTCTAAATCCATCTTCCTCGCTCCTTTCACTCCTTCATTTTTGGCGTTCATTCCAGACCCGTTCGAATCTCACCCTCTTGTCTTTCTTTTTCTCTTCTATTTACCACGATAACAACCCCATTATGTGTACCAGCCAATCTCTACAAGGCCGTTGGCACAAGCAGCCTAATGAGAGCACAGCGTGAGGTTTGTCTCGTTTTCAAACATCATATCGAGAGGGACGCGGTGAAGCGTGGCAAGGCCTGTTTATTCCGCGTTCATGTCGCTAGGCTTCATTTTACTCGGAGTCGTTGGATGCCAGAGTTTCTCTATTACCGCAAATTTATCTCAAATTAACCTCGCGCTATAACTTGGATTAAGCTTTGCTTCAACGCTGCTTATGAATTAGGAACCATTCGATGTCAATTTACATTCTGATACTTTGGACCAACAGCACCCACCTTTCAAATGTACCTTTAGTTCGCTTTCGTTTTAAAGTTTGTTTAGGTTAATTGGAAAAATATTACATTCTCAACTTTCAAATGTTCGACGAACTTTAACCTTTGTTTTGAAATTAATCGACCAATCTACCAATTGAGCTCAATAGCTTTTTGCCTGACATTTCAGAGTTCTCTCTCCCACCAGCTCCAATAGCTGATTATAGCTCCAAATATTACAAATATTAGAATTTATATTTAGCCAGTAATCTTCAAATAGGTTTAAACTACGTGTCCTGAAATTCTATTAATTTCCTGATATTTTTTTGACGTTTTACATTTAATTACTAAAAACAATGGACACAAATATTTTTCACTATCCAAGCATCCGTGTCTGATATCCACGGATGGGATACTATAACTCCAATATTTTCTCCACCCTCTTCTTCAAATTGGCCCATCGATCTTACCGCGTTTCTACAGACTGTAAAGCAAACTCGAGGCAATAACGTTTCGGATTTCATTTAGGAATTGAATCAAAAGTCCTGTCTGGCTCTGAGCCCACTTGTCATGTTTATAGTGTACATAGAAATGTTGAAAGATTTACCTGTCCTAGATTTACGAGCCTCGCTATTTTTATTCACAATAATATTAATCAATAAGAATAAATAATAACAACAAATCTAACAAAGAAAGTTAATCACTAATCAACTTAAAAGTTTTATTATTATTTTAGATTGACACACTCATTTGTTCATAACCAAAAGTTTCACTTATTGGCTTGCCACGAAGTCGCGATTGGAATATGTTCGTGAAAATTCATTTGCACGGCAATAAACTTTAGGATGAGGGTCGTTTTTTTTTTTTTTAATTTTTATTTAATTTATTTTGATAGACAAGAACACGCTTCACCTGTCATCCTAAAAGTGATTATATGGTCAGGAGCAAAGGATTTATAACGTCGAAGTATATTGCATGTCATTGAGAACGAGCCTTGCGTGACCGATCTCATTCTCTTTCATTCAATAACTCTGGGAAAAAATACCTGCTGTAAATAAAACAAAAACTCACTCCTAGTGCAACGATCAACACTCGGGTTACCGGCTCGTTCGCTCACACGCACGGCTATAGAAATTAATAATTTTTTTTTTCCACCTCTTTCCACCCACGGTCCGTGAAAATTATCGACAAACGGAAAAATGGCATTTACGTTATCAGATCTGTACGGAAATGGTGAATGTTTTTATTTTTATTCTTTTATTCCTTTATAAATTCATTCGTCTCCTATAGTTATTCACAGATGTGTGATGTTTATCTATTTTTATCTTATTTTGAAAAATATAAAAATAAAAACACACAATATACATTTCTGAATTCCATTTTTTTATGATTCGTCTATATTCTTATATAAATTAATCACGAAAAAAACTATGCCAATTTTTCGTCACGATAAATCATTTTTCTAAAGTTGAGTGCACTTTGAATCTAGAAAAAAAAATGCTATTTCCCAAATAGTACACTCACAAGTAACTTTGTTGTATGACATAAAAAAAAAAAAAAGAAAAGAAAAATCGATGCAATAGAATGTACAAATAGGTTTCGTGTATTTGCATTGTTATTTTAAAAGCTTTTTTCTCGCTTTACAAATCGGTATTCAAAGCCGAAGAAGCCTTTTGCAAGGGAATATTTAACAGAGCCTTCTACGTATATTCTTCAATTATCACAACGTTTGATGGGATTAAAAAATATTTTTAACGACGTCATGCTCCGAATAAAAAATCGTTGCACGGTTGGACTTAATTTTGGATTTATTGTGAAAAGTAACGATAAAGTGATCCTAAAACGAGTATTTTTTAAACGATTGTTTCCTCGAGAATGAGAAAAATGTCTTATCGCCTGACCAAGAATAGGTTAAAGTTGTAGTCTCGCCCAAACGTTTGTCTACAGATTTGTTTCGAGATATCGGCAATTAAGGGTTGCACAATTTTACACCCCGCATTCTCATGGGGAGCCGTAGAAAAATTCACATTCCGCAGAATGACTCGGAAACTTTTCTATAGATCTTTACATTTTTTCATCTCAATTACAAAGCAACAAATGGCGAAGTTTGTAGGAAAAAATGAATTTTTTTTATCATTTAGTTACGGAGCACCAGCGATGTATAAAGTATAAACTCCGTGTATTTATGGGAAAAGTGGTTATTTCTTAAAGTCCAAACTTCATATCATGAGTTTCAACATTCCTATAAGATATAAAAACCAAAATTATTAGTTTATTCGTCAATTTATATCCAGGTTTTGAAAAATGATCCAATGAGTGAAATTTCGACGGTGACTGTAGGGAGACCACTAAATAAGCTGTTTTTATTTCTTCCCTAATATGACGGTGTCATTATTAACATCGTATGTTGAGCCGGATATTATTATCTATTATGTACATGGTACATCCTGAAGCGATAATTTTGGGTAGACGTTATCAGGAGATAGTGACATAACGGGAGCCAAGAGGACGAGTACGTTGTGATCGATAATTGGGAGTAGTGCATAATGCATAGGAAATTCGATAGAAAATTAGGCTTCGAGAATTGTTTAGGGATTACTTGTGACAGTTGGTATGAAAAATGAGTGCTCGACAAGGCGTCACTTAAACTCGGTACAGGTGAAACGATCGAGGAAAGGTGTGAGGGCGTTCATAATGATCTGGAAGAAAGAAAAATAGTCTCTCCTGTAGGCAATTCATGGCGCGTGCAGCGATCAACCACAGGAAAAGTAGCAATATTTCATTTTCCTTCGTGGGCTTCCCCCTTTCTCACGCTCTTCGTCGTGAATCTCACGACAGCTCTATATGTATCTACACCAGTCCCCATTACGTATAGCCCTCTCGACAAGAGAGCGAAATCTTCTTTTCTCCTTTCCTCAGACGCCTCTGCTAAAGTGAGTGAGGTTATTCTTGGATGATGAAGGAACGAGACGCGATAACACACCGTACTCTCGTTCTCCGCTGTTTGCGTTTCATTTATCTCGAGTCCTAAGATGGCACATGGACAAATGGGCCTACTTAATGCTCCTCTTAATAATATTTCGTACAACCTCGAGAAAATCTTGCACAACCTTGCGTTCACCGCGTGTTTTTTTATTTTATTTTTTTACTTTTTCTGTTCTTCACTGATGGCACTGGCGTGAACTGGAACCATATTTTTATCTTAAAATCAATCTGACGTCGTGGCGATTCTGGGTCTTGCCACGACCTTAGCCACCAACTTGACAATAAAAAGCCGTATAAAAACATCCATTTTTCAATGTGAATTGCATACGATTTTTATTTCTTCAACAATCGAAGCTCAAAGTTCTTCCTTAGATTTTTTTTCAACCACCCAATCATTTCTAGACGCTTTTTAATGAGCGTTGTTTCCTTTTTGATATACAAAGGCCGAATTTAGTTTCAACTGAATTTAAAAGGATTCTATTTGCATGGAAACCCCATGAAAATAGCTCGAATCATTTGAACTGAAGTGCGAACAATGTGAATTGCATGAATGGTTCCAACGAATAAGGTTACACGAGAGTTTAGTAATTCGTGGGTTTTGTAAACATTGTGATCGTTTCGAAATATAAAAAAATAAAAACTTTAAAGGAAATCGTAGTAGAAGCTTTTATAGTTTTAAACGAAATTTCAGTAGAAGTAAAAGAATCTTTTGCTTCTCGGCCTTCTTTTGATTCAACGGATAAAAAAAGGAGTTTGTCAAGGAAATTGGTAGCTTGAGATCGGGAGAGCTTCGGTACGGGATAGAGAAGTAAGAAAAATTCGTCACCGGTGTTAAGACGGAGGCCACGTCGTCTGTTTTTCAAAGGGTCGCGAAAACGAATTCAGCAGCTTAAGCACGTTCAACGCTATATAATAGAAGCTTGTAACGGAAAAGAGGAAGGGAAAGATAGACAAAAAAAACCGTTCTCTCCTCTCCCCCCTCCAAGTGGCATTTTTATTCAAGAGTATTACGCGGTCTTGACGAAATCGGGGTGAGAAAAGATTGGGCGTAAACTAGAAAGAGAGAGAGAGAGAGAGATGGAGAGAGACAGAGAAAGTGGAGTGAGATTTTCATGCAATCACGTTCCTGATAAAGGATCAGTCAACGTGCTGAAGCAAAGGGCTTAAGAGAGGAAAAGAGGAAAGAGAGAACGAGGCCCTCTCAAAATAGATTATTATAACTCGATGGAAGATTCCCAAGGAGAACGTTTGAGAGATTTGGACGAGGTCTTCCAAATCTTGCTGAAGGGTTAGAGGTGAAAACGTTTAACTGCCTCTCCATCTCTCACCCATTCGTGTTCCTTTTCTGACTTGAGACTTGGTGTGGCCACAAACGAGCCCAACTTTTCCCCAGTCAGGGATTAATAGGGAAGGATAAGGGGGACGAAAGATGGAGAGAGAGAGAGAGAGGGGGCGGGAGGGGTCTAAACTCCAGTTATTGAATGAAACTTCTTCATGGCGTATATAAGAACTTTATTATTGTTGGAGATTATATTCCAGATAACCGGCCAAATCGAAGATTTTCTCTCTGCCCTTTTAGCCAATCTCGTTTTACCCATGAAATAACCAATTCAAACGTCATTATAGACAAACATAATGCTCGATTATTACCATTTTTGTTGCCAATTTTCCCTCTTGGGATTTGGGCCCAATCTCTTTTACGACACGTTATTATATTTCGTCCTGAATATGTAGGGGAGACCAGAGGCAAAACGTACATACACCGAAGCAAAATATGGCCCATTTTGAATGGTTGTCCTATGCTGAGGGATGACGTTGGGTTAGTTAAAGAACAATTATCATTTATGAAGTTAACAATGGGGTTTTTAACGTATTGCATGCCAAACTTACGCTTTTTGCTTTCGTCTTCTAATGAGACTCTGTCAGTGACGATGATGATGAATGAAAATTGATCAATTTCAACCTTTCGAATCTTAATGGTAACTATTTTTTCATTTTACTTTTTATTTTATTTTTTCAATGTCCTCCGTATACCCTTTCTGGTTTTAATGACGTCATTCCTATCTCTCTCCGCAATGGGAACAATTTTTTTTTGCATTTTTTTCATTGTCATGGTAGTAGTCTTGTCAGATTTTTTATTCTTTTTATTTCGAGGATACATTGAAGGCACAATTATGAAACTAGGCAGAAATTTCAAAAAGATTAACAGTCGCGTATACGACATATTGGCAATCAAAGATTGCACAGTTTTGCACGTTTTCTTATGGGGAGCAGTGTAAAAATTCACATTTCTTAGCATAACTCCGAAACTTTTGTACGAACTTTTTTTTCGTCGGTAGGTACTTCGTTTTACCTTTTTGTCCGAATTCACTTTGACCTTCTTCATATGCTTTTTGAAGTAACTGACGTCGGATATGCGGGTAATTTACGAACGAGCCAATTTTGTTAAATGAATGTCGTGGATTTAGCGTTGTTGAATAAGTCCCAATTCATTGGGATTGGAAGCGAACTTCTCGAAGTACGAACGTTTAGTGACACTATAAATTTCCGAAGTATTATATAAAAAAAAAAAAACAACAACAATAATTGAAATCAGTGCAATATTCTTAACAAAAAATAATATTGATAAATATATTTATGCAAAAACTTCGGTAATGCGTTTTTAAAAATAAACCATCACATATTTCCTGACGAAATAGTTCCAGAGCTCTTCTTTAAATGGAGTCTGGAATCAGGCATGAGCAGTAAATAATGTAGAGTAAGGCTAGTGCATAGTGCAAAAGATCGACTGAATTTTAAACGTTGGGAAAGGAAGATAGATCGCAACGGACTCGCAGTGAAAACATTGGGGTTTTCAGGACGTAGCAAAATGTGGCTCTAAAGAGATATATGTATCTATTGGGTCTCCTGGGAGGGAAGAGGTCTGGTCCAGAGAGCAGACGTTTGGTCAGACCCAGACAGAGTCTCGATTACGTACCACGGGGGAATGGGAGCTCCAAGGAAGATGGACGCTCGAATTTATCTTCTAGACTAAAGCACATGCCCGCCCATGGACTTTGGGATAAAAGTTCCTGGGTTTCGTGGTGAGCAAGACTAGGGTCAAAAATCCATCGGAGAGCCTCGTAACTATTTTCGCGTTTTTTTTTACACGTACACACATACGTATAAACTTTTTTTTTCTTATTTTCATTACTTGGTTAAAGGGATATGCACGGGACTGTTCATCAAGATACTAAAAAGTTAATCAATTTTTCGAAATTGAAAAAAAAATAAATAAATACATGAAGTAAAGGGGAAAACTCATACTGTTCGGAACGAAGTGAAATGTTCGCGGATACTCAAAAATTCTATTGTATGAAATTTTTGCTTCAATATTTCAGATTCTGCAGTTTCCAAAGCACTTCTTAGTACTTATCTCCATTTATATGAGGCTCGATCTCTTATTCTTCTTTCCTCGTACTTGTTTCTTCGCTTCAGCAAGTAGCAGAAGCTTAAAGTAACATAAGTTTACACTAACTTTCGCGTGTTATTTTAACGAGTCGAGTAACAGATGGATGAGGATAGAGAAGGGGGAGCGATAATATATATATATACATATCTAAAAACCTATATTTATATACGTAGAGAGAGAGAGAGAGAGAGAGAGGAGGTTGAGTGAGGCCACAGGTTCACGTTGAAAAATGATTCCGTAAAAGTGTTTTGGTACACGAGAACGAAACTTGAGTCGTTTCTTGTCGAAGTTGGGGAAAAGAAAAACACACCGGCAAAGTCTGTAGCACGAGAGAGTGGTAGAGACACGATTGAGGGGTTGGAGGAAAAGAAGTAGGGGTTGAATTTGGTAGCTGGAGGGAAAAACGTGTGAACGGTGAGAAAAAGAAAATGGGAAAACAAAAACAAGAAGAATGAAAGAGAAAGAGAGAAAGTTCTCTTTTTACGCAGCTGTACCCACTCTAACGAAAATATTTCTATATCGCGATGCGGATTCTGTATATAAGTAATGTGTGTTTCTATACCAGAGAGTCTAGCTTTGTGTACACACTCGAATAAGCATTATCTCGAATGTGTCATCTCCCTGTTCCATTTTGTACAAGACAAAATTTCGTGAGAATTTAGACGTAAGTTTTTTTGTTTCTTTTTTGTTTTTTTTTTTTTTTTTTTTTTCCAAAAGCGTTAGATAAATAAGCGGAAGGATCTAAAACGTGTAAAAAAAAAATACAGGAAATCATTGTGACCGGGATCCGTGTGTTTGTGTTGCTCAATGAAAAAAAAAAGCTTTGCGTTCATCCAGCTCTATCGGAGATCCCATTACTTTCGATAAAGGTCAAAGGTTCGCTAAAAATTCGGATACGTACGGGATGCTCCGTATCGGGATATTCCATCCAGTGGCCCACTTGGGGTCGTGCCCTGAACCAAATTGCTTAGCCATTTTTCAATCCCTATCCTCTATACCCCATCCCGACACCGTTTTTTCTTCTGAAAAAAGAATGATGTCCCAAGTTTTGTGCCGAACCGCGAACCCCAGTGCCACTTAATTCTCCTCAATGTTCTCACAAACTTCCAAGTTAGTATTTCTTAACCAAATCGTCTATATCGCGACTGTTGATCCTTACATCGGAAATAGACTTCGGAATATATTTAGATCCGATCATAGTTCATACCGAATCAATATTTTATAGAGGCGTAAAATTTTTTTCAATCGTTTTATCCCTCGAAGTGTATATTCATTATCAGCTGTTTTCGCAACTGATTTCGTTCGTTCATCCCTAAGTCACGAAGGCTCTCAATCGTTATAATACTTTTTTCAAGCATTATTTTGCTTTTGATAAATAAATAATTTCATAAAAAAATGATAGAATGGCTTGCGAAACGGACAAAATAAAAGAACCACTGCTTTTTTTTGTTGCTCTTTCCAATCAATCATCCCCGCAGTTCGTTGCAGGGGATGAAAGATAAAAATTATCCTACTCAAAAGTCTACTGAGATAATTAATGATTGGTGAATAAAAGTTTTCATGGAAATAAAGTTTTGTTTTTATATTTACACGGAATCGGTAGGAGTAAGCATGGGACGCTTTTTCTTCGGGGTCGAACTCACGACCTGCACTTATATTTCTATCATAACGGTAACTATAATTAATAATAATATTGATGATCTAAATCCGGTAGGAAAAAGGTTGAAAAAAAAGTTGGTTCGAGTGATACAAACCGGCGTCAATTTCCTGATGAAAATAGATAAGGGTTGTTGGAGGGTCGATAGTTCAAGGAGCGGGGAAGAGATGCGGAAATGCCACGGACAGGGGTGACGATCAATCTGTTGGCTTTTTCGGAAATTAAAGTCACGTTCCCGTTAACTTGATTTAATCACGATTTATTGGCGTAAAGTTACTTATCTGCGAGTCCCGCTTTCTCTTTCTCTTCCTCTCTCTCTCTCTCTCTCTTTCTCTCTCTCTTGTCCTCCCTGTTTCTCCCTCTCTCGCACTTTGGGATTGTATTGATTTTACGCAACCGCGCGCGTCCCCTCGCGCAGGTGGGGTTGTCGTCGTAGCTCTTGGCCCTTTCCTTCAACCTCCTCCGCTTTCCTGTCTCCCTTCTGTTCAGCTTGTGCTATCTTTTTTCATTGTTTAAAACCGAGTTGAATAAATTCTAACAGCTATGATAAAAGCATCTTTATTTTAACTTACAATCCTATTTTTTACATTTTATGGGATTTTTGGAAGTATTAGGAAATCCGTCATTCTGACTCGATGAGAACTCTCTGGGATCGATTTTTTCAGGCAGTCGTACCGCAAGTTCCGTTACTAGACAAAATGATAAATTTTTAACAAAAACGAACAATTGAATTTGAATTTTTATCAATCCAACTTTGCATCTCGTAGCGTGCCTTCAAATTTTATTTCGATCGTATATCAACCGCATTCAGAAGATTAGACAAACATGAATTTTAGAACTTTATGTTAAACTCAATCTTCTATCGTTAACGTTTATAACATAGAAAAAATGTTACCTAATCGAATATAATGAAAATTGAGGAATGAGAATTCCTTCGTCGTTGATAAATCGCATCGATCGTGATTTGAAGGTTTCTCCGAAAACCTACCCAGGAATAATGCATACTCGTTGCAGTTCAGTATTCGTAAAGCAACCTACGCATGTTATAGAATTGTATGAGATTTCCCGAAATTCAAAAGTCTCGTGATAGAGAACCATTGTCGATGAGAATTATTGTGTAATTCTACCAATGATTTCTACGATTTCTATGGTTCACCAGGATTCATTTTATTTTATTGTTAGATTATGAATCAAGAATAACTCATAAATGCAATTCTGTGTAAAGATTGTGCAAAGACAAGAATTGCTCGACGTATCACAGACTTCGTTATTAGAGAGAAATCTAATTTTTTGTTTGTTTTTTTTTTTTTTTTTTTTTTAATTTTTATTCTACTGTTAAATCGTACGATAAACGTCTACTAAATTCTGGCGCACGATATTGACGATTTACAGCAATGAATAATTGATAAAGTCGAGATATTCAAAAGCCACGGCTTATTAAAATCGCAGTCCGATCGAAATTCGAGGCAATTCATTTGAAAACGAAAAGGATTATGTGCGTGGAATAAAAAAAATCAAACTTGCCGAACACTTCTAATAAATATCTTCGATTTAGTTGATCAATCGGTTAATGCACGGTCTTCCGCTACCGTTAATCTTTCTCTGACCGTGCATTTTTAGTTGAACCGCGATACCAGGTCAATTAAATCAAATGGTCCGACAGATTTCACCCTGTAAAAAAGTTCCCCGTACAAAATATCATCGAAATAAATATCGAAGACCGAGATAAATAGTTGAAAAATGTTCGAATGAATAAAATTCCATGAATGACCATAGCAACCATTCATAAAGTTATTTACTTTCTCTTATAAATATAAAAATAATATAAAAAATTATTACACGAAGTTCACTTGAGATTTTCAAAATAATAGAGTGTCCCTTGAGTAACTAATGCGATAGGACAAGCTTAAAAAAAGGGTTGTTTATTTGAATAATTTGAAATGTTCTGAACTCGTCGATAAATATGTCGCTTCGAATCGATTACTTTTTACGAAGTATATATTAAGCAATATCCGCGGATAAAATGCACCTGAGATATGACAAATTGAGAATCGCTATAAATCCTTCCTTCTTGTCATATGAATTGTGAAGGTAACTTTTGTGTATGGTGGTTGAAAGAAGTGAGCTGGAGAAATCACTATTTGTTCATTTGTTGGCAAGGTAAAAAAAGAGAGAGGGAGAGAGAGAGAGAAAAAAAAAGTACTCCGAGTATACACTTAAGCACCGGTTAAGCTCATCGTGGTGAAATCTCTTCCACACATTGGAACGACTGACTTTTTTCCCCAGGCGGATTACGTTACATTTATTCCTCCCATAATTCATCCGCACTTTTCGGTCCCATTCCCTTCGTCCTGTTTCTACATTCGCAGTGAATATATGAAAAGAAAGAAAGAAAAAAAACAAATGAAACGAAACGAAACGAGAGAAGAAAAGGAAAAAGAAAAATATTGGTGTGTGAATAAAAAGCTTGGGGATTAAAGTCTGCGTTGGTTTTTCTCGTTTCACTAACGTTTTTATGGCTGACTCATGAGCCAAACCCTCTATTACCAAATTACTCCTCCGAGGAATCATTGCCCCAGGTCAATTTAACAAAAATCACTCTCAATTGTCACATACCTCTAGAGGCTATAATTATTTCTTATCTTACTGAAAAATAACTTCTAAAAACTTTTAATCCCACCCTCTATCCATTGAACAATGCTTTTTCCAATATAATCTACATTTTTCATGATTTTTTTTCCAATTTTTTATTCTCCATAGACGTCATTAATTCACCTCCTTTTTTTCAACCTCACATTCGAGTTATCTGTCAACCTCAATTTTTTAATAAACTCCAACAAATTAAGCCACAGCATCCATAAATTATAAAATTGCAAAAATAAAGTATTTCAATGACTAATTTAATGTTTGTGTTCAACACACTCAATATCGTGGAATTTACGTTCCAAACAGCAAATATAACAGCCACATCATTCAGCATTCGGTTTTACAATGTGAACCGTCGGATCTTTCATTTTTATCCACTATCACACATTGAGGACACTATACCGTTACTATAACCGAGTTGTACCCTTCGAACGAGCTACTATCGATTCGTTTCTTCTTTGAAAAAGCAATACATTACGTTTCTTGATGTACCAGTGGCGTCGTCTCCTGAAAGTGACGGGTTTCGAAACATGATGTACGACCTATATCGTCTATGTTCTACAATTCCCTTCAATCTTCGTTCAACCCACATACAAGCGTCGTTCAAATGGAAAGTAAGGTTTTAAAGTATGTTTAGGGCTCCGTTTATATATATATATTTATTTGGGAACCCTTATAATTTCGTTATGTTCACCTGTCAGTCATTCTGTCACACGGTCATAACTCTCCAACACTTTTCAACATATCCAGAAGAAATTACATTTGCAAATCGCTTTGACAAACCCAAAGATAGACGTAACACGAAAGATAAAGAAATTTTTTAGGAACCAACCTCTTCGTATATTTTTCTTTTTTTCAAGGGGATGAATGATTAAAACGTTGGGTACCGCGTTCACTGAACAATGTCACTTTTAAAAGCCTCCAACATCATTTTCGAACATTTTTTTCTTTAACATCAAGTTGGACTACCTTAATAAATGTTTTAAAGTCTGTCTTATCGTTAGCTTTCTCTTTCATAGTCGCATACATAAGGACCAGTATCTCAAACTAAAATAATCATAACTGCAAAATAATATTTCTGTTCAAAATGGCACGAAAAATAGTGGATTTCGTTATTTGCTTGAAATGTGATCAATGTCCACTAGAAATATTCTGTTCCGTTGGATTATAAGCTTTTGCAAAATACTTCGAATGCAATATCTTGTTGATTCAAAAAAAACCGTTCAGTTGTACAAATTGGTGTCCAATTTATTAAACTGAGAAAAGTTATACTTGTTAGTGCAATCAAATGGCTTTTGTTCTTATGGATTTTGTTAACGGCCCGAAGGAGGATACCCACCTCATCCTAACTTAACAAAATCCCGTAAGGGTTTACTAATAAAATTCTTAACAATATATATTACATTTATGTTTTCAGGCCGCCGCTATGTGGCCTGGAGTACTACCGCTGGTAGCGTTACTAACAGTCCTGCTGCACTCGTCGAGGTGAGTAAAATTCGAATTTTCGTACTAAACAACAACTTTGAATAAAAAAAAAATCAATCTATTTGCAATGAATTCGCATATGTTCATGGAACAATTCTGCAAAGCAAATTTTATGATTATTTTTCATTATTCCTGCGTATACCCTTGCGGATCTTTACGACCCTATGCCAACACTTTAACCCCACTTTTTCGCCCACTTTACTGTTCCTGTTCCTGTTCTCGTAAGAGCCCCCCAGAGTGCTGGTCGCAGCTACTCTTTCCTAATGTGCTACTGTTTCGCATTTGCACGAGGGCTGAGGGAAACTGTGGAAATTCCTGGCCAATGCTGGCGGCTATATTTAAACTGAAAAAAGTATCATAATTTCTGCAATCGAAACGCATATTCATAGTCTTTCAAGTAAATTGGTGAAATGTGGTTAATAGCCGCGAGTTCATACAACGAAACATGTTCATTGAAGTTAATTATTCTGGTCCGAACAGTAGTGGGACACACCACTGGTTAACGGTATAAATATACGAAGGGAAAAATAACGGTTTGCCATGTTTAACCAAATTTTGACACAAATTTAGAGACGTTGAATTTGTATGAGCCACGTTGGAGTTATTATGAAATGATTTTGACGATTTAAACAAGAGTAGGTGTTTTACTTATTCGTATGGAAATTAAGCGGTCCAATTCATTCGCGACACTTGTTGATTGAGCTTCACCTACCACGGTACATGTTTGTTTACTCCCTTCCCTCTCGTACCTGCAACTGATACTCCATTCCCCTCCCACATTCTCTTTCTCGTGTGTTTGAAACTGCAGTCGTTAAGCCCTGTCAAGTGCTTCGAAGCCGTGACAAGCTTCCCCACGAGCTTAAAACACACTGGTTGTTTCGTTGGTGCGAGTTTATGTCTCTCCACACGCTTTTCCAACCCGTAACATTGCTTCGCTTTGTTTCACAATCACATCATGTGACTCGGTCTCAAACGAAGATTACATTGTAGATTTTTACCATACCTTCGTTATACTTCAAATATTGTCATACAAATCCTACCATTTTTGCCATTTCCAACCATTTTAATTATTCGGAGACATTTAATCGGTCACTGGACTAAAACGGAGCATCACTGCAGAAAATAAATGAAAATTATTCTCATTTCAAAAAAAATTTGTTATATTTTTGGTGGACGGTGGTTTGGTTACATGAAATATCTCATTTAAAAAAAAAACTAATCCCGCTGTCTGTGTTTCGATGTCATAAACTCAAAGTCAAAGTCACTACTCAACAAATAAAAGGTTAAGAAAAACCGTTTTATTGATATTTGCGCGATGATTTACATCACTTTTAGGTATTAGTGCTTCAGTCTGTTTTGACGTCACACTCTAAAGAAAAACTTACACATATAACGTTTAGACTAATCGCCATCAAAGTTTATAATTTTGTATTGATTTTTTCGAAACTAAAAGAATAACAAAAGATAAAGAAAATCATCATTGGTTACGGCATCATTGGTGCAATTACAATTCACCTGCACTTCAAGTTAAATGTCACTTTCCACCATTTGCTGATCACATCAAAGTTTTGGGTAGTTCACGATTATTGTTATCTTCGATTCTTACAATGATCATCATTTGTTAGTTGTTTAATATTTTCACGCATTTTGATTTCTATTCATTATACTTTGTTGTGTAATGCCCTCAATGCATCTTTATGGCTCAAAAGAAAACTGCGATTCAAAATATGATTCGTCTGCCAGGCATGTGCTCCATAAACATCGTAAATTTTTACTCTGTCGCTAAACTGATAAAGGACATCATTTTTGAAAGCATAACACAAAAAGTAAATGATTCTGTTTTGGATTCTGTCAACTTTATTCGAAATGATCGTGTTCTCAATATTGATATTTAATAAATAGTTAAAAGTCTAGGTCAGAGAAGTTGAAGTTTATTCACATTGTAATGGACGTGTGTGTGTGTGTGTGTTCGTTGTTAATTATGCATATGTTTGTGTTTGTGGAAGGGAGTGTTTTCTGAATGAGGCTTTAGGAAGCGTTGTAGCGTATTAACTCGGTGTCAGAAGGAGTGTACGAGTACAAGAGGCTTTTCTGAATAGCCAACTCTGGTAGAATCACAAGACGGGCCATCTCTGAGTGCGACCGAGTAACAGCAAAACCAGCAATGTCCGAAGGGCTCTCCCTTTCCCTCTCTCGTGGCTGTCCCAAGTTGGGGCACACCGTCGACTAAACGGGAGGGAAGTTTCTCATCAGAGATTAGCCTCAGGCTGCAGACTGGTTTAAATATTTCGCCGCTATATTATCCCCCATGCTGAGCTTTCGTGTAATGAAAAAAAATGCTCTATGCCAGAGGACGAAGGGGTCAAAAACACGAAACCTCAAAGTGAAAAGCTACTTTTCTGTTTTCATTTTCAATGGTAAGCAAGACGATCTGTTGGGTGAAAAAGGAATAGAGAGTTTTGATCATCGACTTGGGTTTGCTCCAGTTTCCCTGTGCCCTTTATCAATCACACGAGGCTCCGGTTGACAGGCATTTCAATAGTGGGAACATGATGGTAGAGCCATTTACGAAAATGTACTTTTTATATAGGATTACGAATAACCAACAATGAAACTAGATCAGTAATGACATCGTTGGCAATTCTCTTTCGATGTGATTGTATCTGAGATATGAGTTTAAGGTTAAATCGGAGCCACGTGCATAGTATATGAAAAGCGTTGATTAAATAACCTATCAAATTGAGTACCAGGCTGAATATATTCCTCTGGAGATAACAGAACGGATAAAACGGCTAAGTTAACTCGCCGCCATTATAGTAACGCGGGTATTTGTCGGTGGTGGCAAGTCCGTCCCTCGCAGACAATGAGGGTCAAGATGATAGAGGAGGGAATGAAATGAAGAGCGACAACAAAAGGCACGGGATGAAAGAGAAGGGTCGGAAAAGGCTGGAGCAAGAACAGGGACACGGAGGATGAAGGGTAGTTGGCAAATGAGGAGCAAAGAGGGAGAGTGAAGGAGAGATATTGGTAACGGGAAAGTAGGGTGAAAGATGAAGTGGCGAAAGCGAGGAAAAGAAGAGCGCGAATGTGCTGGCAGAGTGGTAAGATGAAGCAGGAGAAAAGGATGATGGGAAATGGCCGAGTTCCTCGGAGCAGGGTAAGTCAAGAGGAAGGTTAAAGCGACTAAAGAGGGTTCTGAAATTTTTGAGGCTCTGGGAGAAAATAAGTTGAAGAAGAGGTCAAAGATCGCTGGTAGCTTCCTAGCGGTCATTCGGTTCAAGTAATCAAAATATCTGAAATAATACGAGGTTAGAATGTGGTTTCAGTCAAAGTCTCTAGTCTGAAAAGGCAATAAACGTTGAAACGTTTCCGTTGCGTCGCAATTCATTCACCCGAAGTTGGTTACTTAAAATGAATATTTTGTTTTGCTTTACGCTAACCAGCTTTCGATCCGTCTGGATTGGAGGAAGTCGGTTGAACAAGTCTGTGAGACAATCAGGGCCTTCGGGGCCATATATCTCGAAGAATATGGAACGTATTCTTGAAACGCCATTTTGTTATCTTCATCGGGTCAAAACTTTTTGCCGAGGATAGCATTCGAGTTTATACGTCGCACTTTCTATTCAATATTTCTGTTCTTTCTCCGAGGGTTGCCAACACCATCGCCGGGGGACATTCTCCGCTATGTGCAACTCTCTTTCGTCTATCGTCCTCCGTATAATCACATATCGATCTGTTACCAGCCTGGAGCGTTACTTCCGTAAACTTGGAGCTTGACGCAGCCTTTTTTTTTTATCAACCACTACCTCGAGACATAAGAAAAGTTTTTCCCAGACAGTTTCGACGTTATTTTTTTCCTAAATCATTTTTAATCAGTGCAAATCGAATTTTGACAGATCAGCTCTCATTTTGACGCTCTCGTTTTCATCTCGTTGTGTCAGATTATTTATAGGGTAAATATTCAGAAGTGGAGCTCCACCTAAAATCGAGTAAATTTTTTTTTTTTTACATCCAATAAAAAACATAATAAGAAGCAATAATATACAGATTATATTATCGATAAGCTATAAAAGTCTATCGGTGTCGATTGAAAACTACAATTTTTAAAAAGTACAATGTCGATCAATTACATGCCAAAATTGTTAAAACAATACCGCGCGGTTGTATTACAAGATGTGCAAAAATCAATAAAGAAAAGTTGACTGAAACTCTCGTCAGCTTGAGCTTCCTCCAACTATCCTTAACGCTTTGTTCTTCACTTCCGGTGATTGTTCGACAATATCAAAGTATATACAGCTCTTTCTTATAACTATAAAACCTCGGATCAATTTCGTGGATAAATTTTTGACCTGCAAACTTTATTGTTTATGATCGTATAAATTCTTAAATAAGATGAAAAATCCAAGATTATTTAATTCATAAATAGATATTTATATTTATATATACCCGTGAAATGAAAAGATCCGGACATCAGGTATATCACCACGATGTTTATTCCTCAAGTGTACAATACATTATTCATGATCGATTTTTTTCTTTACTCCTGCGCAATTCCATCATCCCTTATAACGCTTGGGTATCTTCCCATGAATCCCAATAAGCCTCTGTGGGATGGTTCTGATTCAAATTGGTTGGGGGGGCTGGTCTCCACCCCTTTCAACCCGACTCGTTGCTTATGTACCGAGAAATTCCGCCCCCGAACATCCCCAACCCTTGGGGGTAGAGTGGTGATAACCGGCAAAGTTGTAAAAAATATAATAAGCTTTTGCGAACAACCGGTGCTGAATGGGAGATAAAAAAATATTATTTCCGTAGAAGCTAAAAGAGCCAAGTTGTTTAGTTGTTACCAGAGAATCGTGTATTGGCAAATTGGACGAAAAATAAATGTTTCGTACCTCCTTAACTTTAATTCGTTGATTAACAAAAAAAATCTAGAGAGCAAACAAGTTATGGTCAGCGAATATTCTTAGGAGATCTCAATACAGCGTATGAAGCAATCTCAACGAGCTCGGTCAGATTTCCCCAAAGGGGATGGGGTGATCAGTTTTTTTTTTTTCTCCCTCGCAACGAGTCTTCAGGGAAGCTTTGGGTCGATGAGGGAACTTTCTTGGGTTCCCCTCGTCCGGTGCTTATCTATACAGTCTTCCTTCGAGTCATTTCTTCCCCTGCGTATTTGATATCAGCGGTAAATTTCCCCATGGACTACTGGTGCAAGCCTCCATCTTCAATTTGATGTGAACCAACGGAGCTAAGGTCGAGGTGTTGTTCAAAATGAAAGCGGAAAAAAACAGAGCATTTAGGGAAGAAAACTCGTGTCATTGAACATAGATTGAGTCCAATTATCATTATTGCAACAATTGATAATAAAGCCTGATCCAGAATGATGCCTTCAATGACCAGGGCCGTTAAGAACCAACTCAGAAGAGCAGGTTCGAAGGTCACACGAAAGAGACTAAAACGATGGGTTCCTCCGTTCTTTGAGAAGTTGTCAAACTTCCTTTGAAACTCTTACCCACACGTAATGAAACGTGACTCGTGCAAGAGGAGAAAAAAAAGTCACACGACTCTGAAGCTCGTCATTGATGCTCATACCACTCAAGCTCCTAACTACCATGGGCGAGAAGCTCTCATTAACATCAGTAGGTCGAAGCGACCTTATTAATGCCTGCCTGCCACGACCGACAGTTAACCCTCTCGCTTTCTCTTTTAGCGCCTCTTGTCAAAACTCTTGAGGTCGAGCGAACAGCGTCGACATGGATCCATAGATTCGCTAGACCCTCTATCCTTGCGACACTGATCAGCCACCTCTTTCACTATTTCCCGGCTCTTGTTTCACCCTCGAGAGGCATATTCTGTGTTCATTTTTTCCACACTGAACAGCAGGGCTGGCTTTTGTAACCTGTAATTGTTCGATCATGCTTCTCTCGTCATTATTAGGATAATGTGGATTTCACGTGGTATTCCTTCCATCAGCTACATCGACACACTGTAGCCTTGCTTCGCATCACGAAAAAATATAAAGATAACAAATGCTTGTCTATTCAACAGATTGCATTATGCGATAACATGCCTCATTTCCATTTTTGGCTCACAACTTCAAGAGACAGTGTATAAACAACGCCCCCATTGGCTAACTTCGATTTTGGACGATATACGATTCTGTTCACCCAGGATATCATCCCTAGCGTTGGATTTCAAGAATATGGCCATTTTTTGCCAAGGTTTTGGAAGGTGTTGAATTTGCGGCTAAAACTTTTTCAATCCGATCATTATTAGAGCTGTTGATGGACAAGTAGAATTTTGTTTTGCAATAAACAATATATCGTTTTAACTGAAACTTTAAACACGTTTTTCGTGGAGCTTGATTGTCCAAATTCTACCTGATTTATGTCTCCATTATTCCGTTTCAAAAAAATCTCTATTCTTTCACCATTTTTTCATCAAATTTACCATAGCCTCGCGCTCTCGAAGAAACTGCCCACTCATATGGAAACAGAGATTGTGTACATTGTTTTAATAAATGGAGTTGCGGTGTTCGAAAAATCACTCAATCACCTTGGTATTCTATGGGATTATTCGAAATTTATTTTTATCGGATTTCAGAATAAAGAAGACAAGAGTTAAAAAGTTTGTAAAGTCCATTTTTCTGCGCTTACTAAGCCTTTGTCATGCCATTCGGTGTAATGGATCAGTAATCCTTAATGTGGATGGGAAAATTGACATTTTCCATGAACAGTATTTTAATGGATAAAAATGCTTAACACTGATGATGAAAAGTACGAATGTTTCTGTACCAATAAACATAGAAATAGTATATGAATTCTTTTGATCTTGACGAACTCTCGTCACACGTCTTCGAAGATTTATCAGGAACAAAGTGGGAGATGAAGAGACAGTTACAAAAGAGAGGTTAGGAGGAGTGATTGAGGCAAAGACTAATGAAAAAGCAAGAGTTTGAGTTCGAAGCGATTGGAGAAACGTGAACGATTATACGGAGGTGTCAGGAGGATCGATTAAAATTAAAAGATCCCCCGTTTCCGTAGGACATGGAACATCGCTGGAGAATGCCAAGCGAGAAAACGCTTAACCTGCTTTCTCTCTCTCTCTCTCTCTCTCTCTTTCCTCCGGGTCTATATGGCTCCCGGCTAGACAGCGCCATAGCGTGACAGCCTTCTGTACTTTTCGCTGATTGATAGCCCTGACGGCTTTCAATCAAGCCCAACACTCGCCAACTTCAACTCTCAGCTTACTTCCCATTCCTCTTTCAAGCTTAGATTAACAGTTGTTGAATTTCTTACCTACCTATCTTTCATTACTTAAGTTTTAAGAATCCCCGGAAACTCTAAGCACTACGCCCAACTTTAACTTCATTTCGAAACGGAAATTTATGATATGTTTGCTTTTTAAACTCTTCCAATAATATTCAATCTATTCAAACTGCTTTTGACGATTTCATTAGTATCTTCACTTATTTATTGTTGTAAGTCAATTTCAAGCAATTATTTCATCATCAGTTTCCACTTCTTCCACGTTATCCCAAGCTTTTATGAGTACAGCACAAAATACTTACTTGCAAACAATTATTATATGACAACTGGACGATGATCGGTGCCAATTAAGTGATTTTTGCAGTAGTCATTATAAACCAAAGTTTTCAAATGCAATACAGACTTTAAAATAAATTTCTCATTATTTCGAGAAAAGTTACTGTCGTTTGTCGAATTTTTGAATTTTGTCGACAGCGCCTTTTTCTTTTTTTTTTTTCTTTAATTTACGAAATCTTGGGTTATCCAATGAAAAAAATCGATAAGTAAATGATGAGTTACTATTTTCTTTTTTTTCCACAAATGGAAAGTACCAGAGATTGCTTAATGTTCAATAATTCATTACTGTCAAACTGAATGATATTTTTATTTATGGCTACAAAAATGTTCAGCAGTTTATCTTGGAAGGATTAGAGTTCCTGATGAATGAACTTTAAAGTTCTAAACCCAAAAATGTACTGAATTCCGTAAAATTTAAGTTGTACTGAAATAAAAAAAAAAACAGAACTTTTTTTGTTTGTTTAACTTCACTTCGATAGATCCCTTTCTAAAAGTTTTTATTCCATTTCGAGAAAGTTTAAATTTATTTTATTTTATTTTTTATCGTCTCCAATAAAATGAATTTTCTTTACGAAAGAGTTTGGTCTTTTTCTTTTTTGCAGATGTTCGCAGGGAAAGGTAAACTTCAGGGAGAAGGAGAAGAAGGTCCTGGACGAGATCCTCGGACCACAAAGCTACGATGCTCGTATCCGCCCGAGCGGGGAAAACGGAACAGGTGAATATATCACTCCAACACGATTTCTACAATATTTAATTATTTATTTTTTTACGTTCCTCAGAAATTAAAATAAAATAATAATAAGAACAATTCTTCACTTTTAAAATATTACATCGATGATACAACGGTCGAATTTATTACAGAGAAATAAAATCAAAATTTCCGACGATTATTTCCATGTAACATTTCAAATTTTTTTCGTATTTTTTTTTTTTTATTAAAAATTTATTGAAGAACTTATTACGTAACGTGGAATGAATCAAAATGAGTTATATTTCTTGCTTTAAAAATAACTTGGAATTCGATGTATGTTCTAATTAAAAAAAATTTTTTAAATATTGAAAGTATTTATCGAGATGCTAATCAAAAAAATCAGATAATAGAAACATTTTCATGATGAAGAAAATTGACAAATCAAAAATTGGAAGTTGAAGAAGAAAACTGAATTTCTACTTATTTTTTTTTTTATAAATCGCCTCCTAGTAATTTTCTGAAAAAAAAAAAAAAATAATGAATTCTGTAAAAGAGAGTCGGACGAATGGCTCCGACCAATTGTTCAATCTTCCAATCAGCTATATGTACGGCTGAGAAAGAAGAAAATTTGGGCAAATATATTAAATTTCGTAGAGGTCGTAAAAAGCTCCAAAGCCTGAGACAGGAGGACTGCAAAAAAAAAAAAAAAAAAAAAACAAAACAAACGATCGAGAAATCGTGAAGAGATTGGATCATGCGTCGCAACGCCGAACGCGCCGAGGCCCAACAATGTTTTTCTTTTCGTTTCCATTTTTTCACTCGTTTTTTTCCCCATGGTGTCGTGCGTTCACTCGTAAATGGACAATGGAGAGCTCATTCTCCAGGACAAAAAAAAAAAACAAACAAAATTGCAGTACAAAAAGAAAATAAAAAAAAAAAGGAAAAATAACCCCGAACAAGAAAGCGTCATTCATTCATTCACTACTCGCCAACTCGCTTACGCACACACTGTATCAAGAACCGAAGAAAAAACGAAGAGAAAAAAAAGGAAAAAAAAAAAAGAACAAAAACTACAACGGAAAAAAAGACCCGATGAGTGCGTTTGTGATGAGAGATGGGAGGGGAGTGAGGGTTGATGATTGCACATATATATATATAAATACATATATAGCTACTACAAGCAGAAATAGAAAGGACGATAATCCTGGAAAAAAAAAAAATGGTTACAAAAGAGCACGTAATGTCTTATTCGCATGTTCAACCCCATGTAAAGCTGAGTCTATATACAAATATATGTATAGACGCAGGTAGGAGATTTATCGACCTCAATCGATGACCCGTTATTTGTGATTTTTTTTTCTACCCCCGTCTGCACAGCCCGTCCTTATTTTCCTAGCAATCTATTATTACTATTTCCGGTTTGCATACGCAAATGTGCAATTTTCTGTGAAATTGCTGGACAAATGTGTCGCTAAATGACATGAACGGATTTTTCATTTTTTTTTTTTTTTTTATCGTCGTACGAACAGTTTTACAAGCAATTTCAGATTTTATCTAGTCTCCCTTTTCGTAACGTAGGCTCCGATCGCATTATCAACAGCATCGAATCTTTTACATCCCCTGGAACCCGAAATAAAATATTTGCATTTGTTTCAATGTTTAGTATGGAATTCACCGTTGGAAACATGTTTACCCTCGAAAATAATTAAAACGACCCGACTTTGAAGGTGTAAAAAATTTCAAACTTTCATGGTTTGAATTTTAAAGTTTTATTTTTTATTTTTACGGTTTATCATATTCTGATTATTGAAGACGAAGCAAAAATAATAGTTTCCGAGAAATTTAACTTGCAAATTTATGAGTAAACAACTGGGGAATATCCGACACCGATGGGATGTTTTCGTGAACGAGACTTTTCACCCTCCCCTCAAATTCTCAACGTCTGTAAGGAATTTTTCCTCGAGGAAAAAAAACAATGATAATCCTTGGAACAAAATTATTACTGACGTAAACAAGCAATACTTTGATTTACGCTGAAGAAATCTAAACAAAATTTTTTATACTTCATTTGACAGTGATTATTGCTTATTAAATATTCAAAACAATATGAAAGTTTGAAGTTGACATATTGGAAAAAGTTTTCGCAGTGATTTACCATTAAACATAGATCAAATTTTTTTTTATTGAAACTATAAAAAAGAAATAGTAGAAAAATAAATAAAACATTTCACAGAAAGTTTTGGGTGGTGAAAAACTTTTTATAATTTTATTCCATACTTTCTGACGTTATTTCGAATGCCATATTTAACAATAAAATTCTCCGAAGTGTTGAGGAAAGATCGTAAAAATAGGCTGATCCGTGTATGCATATAAGTTTTCCCGCAGTAAGAAAATATTCCGTGTCATCCTCAACGTTGAAGCGTCGTTCGCATTAATATCGAGGCCATAACTCGAAACGTAAAAAAGGAAAGGAAAAAAAACGAGAGAAGAAAGTTATGGGGCAGTAAAATGAGGACCTTTTGACAGACGTGCAAAAATTCGATTGGGCATATGTACATTTTTTGTAAGACGTAAGCTACATGTACGACGTCATAAATCTATAAAAAAAATGAGGTTCGAATGGCTCGAATTTTTAGAGTGCAAAGTTTTTCTGCTAGTGATGGTGCAAAAAAGTAGAAATGCACTAAAAACTTATTCTGGTGCACTACTTTTGATTTATTATTGAAGTGATCGGTTAGTTTAGGTATTCCTTGGTGCTTTCCCCTTAATCTTTGGAACGTTGAATCGCAGCAGGAACAATTTAAAACACTCGTAACACGGATGCAGCAGCCAATAGAGATCGGAAACTCGTCCCGATGTGCAATAACGTTTACCTTTACGCCGATGTATTCTAGCCGTTAAAATCTCGTATTATGTCCATAGAGAAGCGACGTAAACTTTAGAGTACGTGTAGCACGTCCCTAGAAGCAGCAACACGTCTACCATTCGGGTTTATGTATTTGATCGTTCATACCACTTACCAGACTCTCGTATTCCGAGTGTCGAGCTTGTGATACTCTTGGGAATGCTCTACTTCGAAGACTTCCATTTCTCGCATTCAATCGATGGCAGAATTGCACCAATTCACCGACGATCTGTAACATCAACGGGGTTTCTCTTGGTGACCTGAGCAGGTTTCCAATTATTGACTGATTAGCCTTACATCAGTTGGTTCGTATCTCAGGTTCCATGTCCTGACGAAGCGTGGCTTATTCTGCTTGATTCGTGCAATTAAGTTTTAGTAAGGTAAGTTTAGACTGGACAGGGATCAGTCAGAAATCAGTTCAAAAGCTAGACTACATCAGGCTCCTACTATCCACCATTCTACTGCTTTGAGAAACTGTAGTCAGGATATCTTAGGACCTCTAGGAAGCAGCTAAGCCGTATTTAGAATGCTGAAACATTGGAAGTTTACCATGAGGAGTTAGCTGGGGAGAAAACCACCATTCAAGGACCAGTTAGAACATGATGTTATAATGGAACCCTGGCATTGCAAGATATAGAAAGAACATTCAACGATCACTTGGGGACTACTTGCAATGTTTCTATCGACGTTGCATCTCACCAGAATTTGCCGAAGAGTCCAAAAGTAACAGGAGGTGTGATCCTCGAGGGAAATATGTGAAGAGTCCAAGGGGATGATGGTGTTGGGCAGGTTGCTAAATGAGAAGCACTTCATTCTCCTTCAGTACGTAGGCTGGTTCAGTTAGGGTGGTGATGTTCCTTAGACTCGTTCAGTTCTTGTACCTAAAGCTTCTAGGGTTTCAAGTTGCGGAGAAGAAAGAACATCAAACACCCCTTTCAAGAAAGCTTGTCTCTCGAAAAGGTACAGAGCGAGAGAGGGAGAAAGAGGCTAAAACTAAACTGAAGTTACCATCTTTCCCGCGAGGGTATTAACCGAGCCTGGTTAGTACATGCCCTGGTCGTCTTATCTCTCTATCAATGCAATTAAGCTCGTTCTACTTAAGGCCTTTCGTGGCCAGCGATTATATCGTTACCCCAGCTCCAACTACAAACCCCCCCCCCCCCTCCTTGTATATGTTTTGTCTCCTACTTGTCAGCCTGCCTGCTTGCATGGCTGCCAACGTTTGCAGGTTTCACCCTGATGAATTAGTTTCCTCATTTGCCCTTCGCATATCCCTTCCACCATCTTTCGCATACCCATCGAGTATATCACCTTTTCCAATCTTATCATGCCCGTCTTGATTCAGCCCTATTTGGAATCTCTTGGATTTTGGAACCAGTAGAGTTAGTAGAATGACTGAAACCTGTTATGTCATCATCAATGGGGTATCGATGCTCGCTTATACATTACATGCGTAGATTTGTTCATCTCAGAATCCGGGTATTCACTTTAAGTCGAGGGACTTCAGTTGGAATAGTTCCACAAATCCGGATAGTTTCGGGCTTCTTGTTTGTTCCGAACTAACCCGTAAACAACCCTCCCTCACTATACGAGGATAAGATGAGCAAGAACAAAGTTATCGAGATGGGGGATCACCCAATTCGCTTCCGAGGGATCTGGGCCTGCAGATTCCTTCAGCATTGGAATTTATGAACTGAGACCGAAGCAGAATTTACTGGAGGGCATTAGAGGCAAAGTAATTGTCATCGTGGATGGTCATATTCACGTCACTCTGCTCTCATTAGGTTTTTTTTTGGACGAGAGTGGCCTCGATCGCATCTTCCACTTGGAAAATCCTTTAATTTTCCTCAGGCTTTCTCCGCAGAGTTAATAGATTGTGAAACACTGAAACAAAAAAAGTCCTTTGTCGCTTTTTGCCTGATGCCTCGTTCATGGGATATTAGTTATTCACTTAGTTGATTAGAGGATGACGACCACTTTCACTTTTTGTTAATCCACTGAAACGGCTGTCCACGTAGATAATATCTCACAAATGGTGCATCAGGCACTAAAAATGGCAATGACGATGGCAAATAATTTTAAATAATGATGAATGACGAAGGATCTAAATGCCACTCTTCGGATTCGTTTGATGTAACGTTTTTCAAGAGGTTTCACGCACTTTTTGAAAAGCTTTTATTCAGACATGATCACAATGACTGATACTTCAAATTTATCGGGGTGAATAAATCGAAAACAACCCCTCTTAGTATTCTACGTTCTCTGGTACACGTGTGCTAACCCCAGCGTTCTCGCCTTCACTTGAGGTTCGTGGTGGGTAGGGAAAAAGAAACAGAAGAAGGGGATGATAAATTTACCCTCAGAGAAACTCAACTCGAACCACGGTTGCCCTAGTAACCCATTTTACTTTATTTTTTTTCCTTAAATCGAAGTAATGTACATATCCACACAATTATTTCGGATTTGCGATATTATTTTTCGTCATTTCGATCAATAACTGCTGGTATTACGACAAATTAAAAAAGACTTCATTAGCGTTACCAAAAAAGAGCCTGCGTAGGACTCTAATCCATCTGGGCATTTATGAACATGTGCATACACATATGTATGCACGAAGTTACTCTCGAAAGAATGTCGGGAAAAATGAACAATTACGAGACGTGCTTGAATAATGTAACATCATAAAAAATTATTTTTCAAATTTTCTAAAAAATTCAATACAGAAAGAAAAGAAAATCGCTGAGGTGTGGTGTGCTGCCAATGAAGTTGACTCATTAAAAAGGGGCTCTGTTGTTTTTGCCCTTAGATGGGCCGGCCATTGTCCGGGTAAACCTGTTTGTCCGAAGCATTGCGACAATTAGTGACATCAAGATGGTAAGTATGAAACAACGGCCATGTTGTTTAATCCTACCGGCTTGACCAGATTTACGAAAAATTGATGGGAAACGTTGAATTACCTTAATTGTTTATCGGTTGTGTAAATTAAGTTGTTTATCTGTATTTATACAATCTCAATAACTATACATACATATATATATTTACATAAAATTTTGAATATATAAACATTTATATATATATGCACATGTATATTAACGTATATACATATGTTTATCTATATACTTGTATAATCTCATGCAAATTTAGGCGCAAGTAGGTTAGACCTTTTTGGAAAGCCATGTGCGCGCGCAGCTAAACCTGACCGCCAGAAAACACCAGCTAGAGCATTCTCTCGTTCGAGCATTTTTTTTTAATTTTTTTTTTTATAATATTACGATCCCCTAACCGCACTACACTACATTCAACCCCCCTCCCCCTCTTCATTCGTGTCTCGTAACTTTATAAACCTACTAGCATTTAGCATAGACGTCAGGCATGCGGCATTCTAGCTTTTCACGCCTACTATAGGTATATACATAAATATTATATATATAGATTCATATATATGCATTTATATACATACATATATGTATTCATATACATATATATGAAATATTTATATTTATACATATATTTATGTATGTTGATACTTTTTTTTTTTTGGCACGTGGCATATCGCACATATGCAATCAAGTATATAAAATATTACATAGGTCTCTCGACATCCGCATCCCCGATGTTTTCTTCGGCAGATCTTATATTATATACTTTTTTATGATGTGTTATTTGCTGGTGCCTGAATATCGACATATACCTATATTTGTATTTATATATAACTACACGTCTATATATTTATATATATATGTAAATATGCATACGAATATATGTATAGAGGTATTCCAGTATTGATTTTGTGAAAGTTGGGATCTTTTGGAAAAATTTCATAATTTTATTCACTTCTTCCACGTTTATTTATTTAAGATAATCATTGTTATCGTTTCTTATTATTACTTCAATAATGTTTATTGTCGATTCAGCCAAAAATTCTTCATTTTTATATAGAAATATTGATTATTTATGAGTCAGTGGATTTAAATTAATCCATTTTGGCAAAATTACTAAAACAATACATTTGTTGTACCATGTTGTTTTTAGTTTTTTGGGTTGTACTGTTTTTATTTTTTTTGTGCCCTTAGAAGCTTCTGGAAATACCTTAATACATAAATTTGTATCTGTATGTGTGTATATAAATATATTTGTCAATTAAATAATCGAACGAGTACTTTAACGTTTATCTGTCGTTGTATTGTTCAATACATGATCTTTCACAAAGGATTCAGCTCATAATAAATACGAAATGAAAAATAAGTCATTTATATTTCAATCTTGTTTTATCATAATTGACAGTTGAGTTAACTGTACATTAAAATGAACGTCAGACATCAGACATCGAGGAAATCAATGAATAAGGAATTTAATAATATTACTACGACGAAATGTTTTTGTGTTTTAATAGAAATATAATTTTTTACGATAAGATTGAAGGTTGTTGTTAAGGACGCTCGATACTTTGATTATTCGAAGGATTTTTTTATTCGTGGTTAATATTCATCGCAATAGTTTTCACTTATTTATTTATTTGTTTATTTATTGTTTTCAAAAAAATAATAGATATCGAGCCTCCTTAAAAAAATGACCCTCTCTCTCTCACTCTCGTTCATCGTTGGTCTTTTCATCGAAATCACATTTTCTTTGTTTCCATTAGGATTAAACGATAAATGAATTTAAAAAAAAAAAAAAAAAAAAAAAAAAAATGCAGCTGCACGGTTGAATCCTTTAGCAGGAAAGAGTATTGGAAATTGTCCGTTATTATTTGTGGTGTCTTTTGAAGTAAGAACTGTGCGAGCAGCCAATTTGTTATTGTTTTTAAAAACGGAAAAAAGGAAGAAAAAAAAATCGTTGCACGCTCGACAAATAATGACGTTATAAACGAGGTCACACAAGGTCACACACATCAAGACGAATCGGTATCATGGTTTGTCTATGCCATTGCATTGCCAAATACATTTCGATATTAATATACACGTGATTATCTTATAATCGTTTTTTTTTTTGGTTTTACCAATAAAACGTATACGTATATGTTTATATATAGAAAAAGCTGAGGAAATTAGTTAACAAAGAAAGAATGAGAGATCGCTGTGGAAAAATGATGAATGTTGTTGTGTTTTAAAAATTTTTTATTATTATTTATTTTTGACAGTTGTGTCTCGATTCTTCTTTCCTGCCTGCGTTTCTAGGCAGCACATTTTGTACCAGTTTTCTATTTTCCTCCGTTCTTTTCTATATATATATATTTTTAAATATATAAGAAATTACACAGTCCAAGTTGCCTCGGCGCCGGTGTACGCGCTTATACTCTTCTACCGTTCACTCGACTTGCCAAGGTAAGTCAGTCAACGATTTTAATTTGATGAAACTCGATTTTGTGCTGTGCGTCACAAGGATTTTTATGGTGTTGAAAAATGGCGAGTCACGGACTTGAAAAATCGTGCGAATATCATGTTATTCAAAATGGCCGACAGTGAGTCTCTATTTTTTGCCAACATCTTTTATTTCGGTTGCTATGCAATATTATACGTGGGAGCGAGTCTACGTGATAATACAGCCGAGCTATCATTCTGTGCACGTGCTGCACCCACCGGACAATAACGATATCCCTTTCAGACTCTGTAATAACCGGAGCTTCCATCCATATCCTTTAGAGAAACTACAATGGCCTCGTGTCCTGCTTTATGTAGGCCGAAATTTCACACTATCTAAATTTTCTTATCGTCTGTTACGTCGTGTCAAACTTGAGCTACGAAATTCTCATTGATTTTCTGAGTTTTTGAAAAAAAAAAAAAAAAACTCCTTTTTGTATTTTCAGACTTAGATTAATTCTTGTGCAAAAATTCAACTCAAAATTAAATGGGACCGTTTGGAACTAAATTTTTATAGAATTATTATAGAAAATGGCATTCGAATATTGAGTGAAAAAAAATCTCAAAGGGCTGAGTCCAATTATCGATCGTCAACTAGAAAAATTTACGAAAAATCAAAAATTTCATATAAAAATAAAATGCAAACATTTTTTATTGTACGTTGACTAAAGTATCAAAATTATATCTTTAAAAATGTTGTTTATATTAGTTTTAACCAAAAACTTGAAAACTAGTAACTGAATGTTTTCAATTTGATTTTTTAAATACAGTTTTTATTGAAAAATGGTTGCTTTTTTGGAAATGTACATTTTTCGAATTTTTCTTGAATGTTTCAACTCGATAGGGACTTTTTTGGGACCAATTTCGAAAAAAAAAAAAAAAAAAACAAATGGCGAGATTGAGAATCGTGATCTCGTAAAGTCAAGCGTCGAGGTAAACAATCGTAATGATAGAAAAAACGCGATAAAAATACTACGTGCCTCAATCTTTACCAAGCGTGTGGACGACTGTCGTGTTTGGGATTTCCGGAGACGATTTATCGAGATTTATGAACTCACCTTGGTTTCCTGTAATAAAACAAAAATACGAGCCATTCTCGTTTTTTTAACGTGGCACGTTTAACGAATTATTTATTTCTGAAATTCCCATAAGGAAGGAAGCAAATAAATCGTGTATTATTGGCAAATAAAAATACTAACAAATCATCATTATTAATGTAATAAGTCAATACTGCAAACAATGGAAATAAAATAAAATATGTGTTCGAGCTCTCACGTGAAATTATATCTGCGACACGAAAAATCGATTCAAGTTTTCGTTTTTGTTTTTGTATTTTTTTTTCTTTTTTTTTTTTTAAATCGTAGAATCCTTTAAATCATAATATTCTAAAAGGATTTTTCGTAATATCAAAAATATCCACAGCATTGAAAATGATAGGCAGGGAAAGGGACAAGAACACACTGAAAATGACTCGTACGTCACACATAAAAAAAAAATTAAAATAAAGATATTTTTATGTTCCCATAAGACTGATCATGTTGTGTGTTCTTTTTGCCATGTTAGATGGACCCGCATATGTCCACGTCAACATATTTGTTCGAAGTATCTCAAAAATAGATGACGTTACAATGGTAAGTTTTAATATGAAAACGAAAAAAAAAAAAACAAAAACAAACAAGAAATATAAAAATCATCAAAAAAATACAATTTCAAGCCAAAAAAAATCACAGATACACGCACACGCATTTGCTGGGTGTTTGTTCGCGTTCGAATTACTTAAATTTCTATTTATTTCTTTACGCTCAATGAATAAAAAAATAATCATATTTTTTCTTCAAATTTTTCAATAAATACAAAAATGAACACGAATGTTGAATACGATTTCGAAAAAATTGAAAAATCATTCTTTCCGAATGACTAATTTTTGATAATTTTTCCTTATCAGGCGTTATTTATTATTTCTTGAAACCGTGTCTATTTTTTTGTTGAATTTTCTATAAGAGGTTTTCTGAATTTTAATTAAATCGTCAAACCACAGTAGTTACGGTCAATAAATGCTCAGACACGTACAATTCCTCGCTCACACGTTGGATTTCAGTAAAAAATTGTAACAAATTTACTGAATCTATAACTATTGATTAATAAATAAATAAAATAAATAAAAAACTATATTTTCACTTCATAAGTAGTTCTCCAAAGGCCAAATTTCTCGATTTTTCGAAATCGTTCAATATAATTCATTCACAAACAGACAAAATAACACTTTTAAAATTTTTTACGTGCGTAGATATTCGATAATATTTTGTTCACGTCATCATTATCTTAAATTTAATTAAAGTTAAAATTTTATCTAAGATAACCAATGTATACGTTTTCTTAGTGTTTTAAATTTGACATTACGAGCAGCAGGATTTCGTCAGAATTCTCAAAATTTTATAGTACTGAACAATAAATATATGACCAATGAAATCTCGCTGATCGTAAATTTGGCTCGATATTTAATAGTATCGCTGATCTGCTGATGTGTGGTAGACTTTTTCGTAGGTATCCCGTTTTTTCATTCACGTGTGTGTTACGGTCGCAGGATTTTCCCATGCACTGCGAATAGACGAGTAAGAGCACGAAACAAACAAAAAATATATATATACATATCAAAAAACATTTTTTACACAGTCTAAAAGTGCAAATAAAAATATCTACATATGTGTGAACACAAGATTTTGCTGATCAATCACAACGTGATGTGTGGCAATTCGTTTGGCAAATATGTATCTTTCACCATTGATTTTTTTAGATAATTGATTTTTTCTTCCTTCAATTAAACCCTCAGCTGCTCTCAGCTTTCCTTTTGATTATCGGAGAGAATACGATACGAGCATGCAGTTGAGAGTTAATAAGAATTTAATTGTGGAACAAAAAAAGCATTATTCAACATCTGTGGTTCGAAAAAAAAAAGAAAAAATACTTATTCTGATAAATTTTTGATTATTTTTGAGGATATCATTAATACTGATAACAATAGTTTTATCACAAAATTTTGTTTACTCAGGATAGAGAAATTTATATATATTGTGTATGTTAATGTGAACGAAAAAGTGTTTTTTTTTTTATCGCACAGATTTTTCAGCTATCGTTATCGAATCACTGAGCGTGATGGCAAACATTTACTTGTACATATTATTCATGAGACTTGCAAAACTATGTATTTATCTAGGAAAGCATTTTTCATTTATAGTTTATCAACAACTACAACAAAAAAAACATTTCAAAATACAACACTGTGTATCTTGATAAAAACAAAATGCAACTGAGACTGCATCGCTTGATTTAGCAAGTGCTATTGAAGTTCTTCAAGGCATTTACTTTAAGAAGAAACAATAAAAATGATTTTTTGAATGATTATTCATCGAATAAATAAACAATTAATGAAGTATTTACCGAAAAGATTATGAAAAATTGACAAGTTTTTCTCTCCGAAAATATTCGGTGTAAAAAAATGAAACCGAAGTTCCTTTGGTTTCGAGTGCTAAAAGGAATTGACAATTTTTAGTTGTTTTGACAGTTGGAGCAGGCATTTAAACGTCAAAATAAAAATAATAAGATAAAATTCGTTTTGAAACTTTTGAAGCACAGAGTACTGACTAATTGAATGAAATAAACTCCATTTTATCTTATTAAGATGACCTTTAAAATTGAATGAAAAGCTGAAGCAAACTCGCTGTTATATTTTTCTCTCGCAGGATCAAAGAAATTTTGAAGGAAAGATTTTTCATCGCAACGTATACTTTCAGAGACATAAGTTTGTAAAGTTTGTAACACCCGGTGTATTAATTAATTCATAAAATGAATTATATCTGTCGCGACTGATTATCCAGGCAGAGTAATAAGCGAACGAGCTGACAAAACAGTTATAATTCGTTGATACGTATGTAAATGATGTCCCGGAGCTCGGTAAGTTCCGATGGAATAGTTATTTGTCGAGCTTATACAAATGAATACAATTTGATGCGACTCGTGAGGGAAACTGTGACTGTGATTCATTGGACGATGAGGAAGCATAGGAAACCCAAGAGTTTTGGTAACATCAACGTGAGTGACGAGGCAAAAGAGGGGTTCTGAGGGTTATATAATAATATAACGTATGAACGGGCATCTCCCCCGCAGTGTTTCCAACCCCCTTCGTTGAAATCGTGTACCAGTTGTTTCAACTTTGTAACTAGTCATCCGTGCACTAATTATGCGTTACTGCATATGTGTTATAAATGGAACGAGGCTTTAAAACCCTCGTGAAATTGATTCGAGCGTAAAATTTAGTTACATCGAATTTTTAACGGAAATTTTTGCCCCGAACAGTACGTACGTACTAAATTCGTGTTAAGTGGAAAATTTCCTAACCTTATGGTCGCGTAACATATTATTAGACGAGAAGAAAAACATTTAATATTTTTTCCTGCTTTATTTCTTTGGCGCCATCCCCTTTAACCCAGAGGGTTGAAAGTACTTTAATATCGACTTGGTTTTTTTCTCCTCTATTTGAGATCGAATTGGTGCGAGTTGAACGTGAGTATCACGTCGTCTCGTGACATTTTTCGTCCATCCAATGGGAGTTATCTTACTCCCTGAAGCCTCGAAGCAAAAGTTGACGTATTTCGAAGACGCCATTCGAAAAAGAACGCTCACAGTGCACAAGTCGTATTTCCTTGGCTTTTCAATAGCTTCGAATCGAAAAGAGGTATTCGCTTTTTTACCCATTGTCCGAAACATCATAAAAACGGTTACGACGATGCTGTGGCCATCTAGCGGATTAGTACACTTGATTCTTCTTTTCAAATATTACTGAACAAGTTATGGACGTATGAAAATAAAAATTCTGCAGTTACGAACGAAGTAGGATACTTTGAAGTTTCGAAACGTTCTACTTCTTGATCCGAAGCATCGAAACTATAATTCCCTTCGAAATAGGTCCCTTCGTGAATCTACGCGGGGTTGAGGAAAAAAAGGGAGGGAAAAATGTGAAAGAAAAAAAAAAACAAAACGTTAAACTCGTAATCACGAATCCGTTTCCATCCGAATCCATCTTTCCCACACGGTTAACTTTCCATTGTTGTTGTTGTTTTTTTTTTTTTTTTTTTTTTTTTTTTTTTAATTAAAAAAAATTTTTTAACGATCGATATAATTAGTTTTTCTCATTAATAAATTTCTTCATTATTTTTTCGCATATAATCTGTTATTATTATTTTATTTTCGAATGTTGAATTTACGAACCCACTCGTTCAACACGTTCTTCGAAGAAAAGATAAAATAAAAAAATTGACATAAGCAAGAAAAAGTCAAAATTTCGGGTTTTTTTCATTCGTAATGATTTAATAATTCCATTGTTTTGTTCTGTTCCGGCACCGTGTTAGATGGCCCGACAAACGTGACTGTCAACTTGTATATCCGCTCAATCAGCGAAATACATGATAATAAAATGGTGAGTTACAACAACAAAATACCAGCAAGGCAGTCTATATATCCACAAATATGTATATCTATATAACGTCACGTGTTAATGAATACATTGAATATAAAATGTATATATATGTACGTATACATATATATATTTAAAAAAAAAATGAAAATATCTGGGGAATTCGAAGTCAAATTCATTCACATCCAATCCACAATTTACCATTTTGTTCGTAATTGTTCTTTCATTTTCCGATCCATCCATATACTGAAAGATTATCGTCATGAAAATAATAACATTTTTCATGAAGAAAAAAAATGGTTGGAAAAATAATCTCAACAGTAGAATTAAACATAAAAATAAAACATACTAAAAACGTCAATAATAATATTAATAATAACGCCCATTTTTTGCCTACCAATGTTTATTTATTCAAAAACTTTTTGTTTTACTGCTATTAAGACCAAAGGGAGTAAAAATTATATCGTGCTACAAAATTTATCGTCTAATTTATGAATTTTTAATGATAATTAATGATTCTCGAAACTAATTGGCGGTGGTGGGGATCATAAGTGTTTTTAATCTTGAATACTTGATAAATATTCATCTGTTCATAATCATATTTATATATATATACATACATATACAATACATGTATTTATATATAATGGAAAAAAAAAAAGAAAAGAAATTGCATTTTTTTGTACTGTACTCGTATGACATACTTGTACGTCGCGCAACCAGTGGATGTGTGCTACCAGTCGAACGTTGACCTTTCGATGTCGTTACATTGTCATGTATATCTACCAAGCATATATATATGTATATATGAGAAAATACATATATATTAATAATTATATTGATTGTTCGATTGATTGGCTGTATTACTATAATAATCTCGTATGTCTTGTGGGAATCCGTGTGAATTTTTTATTGTTTTTTTACGGTTGTTTCAAAATTTTTATTTTTTTTTCTTCTATAAGCATTTATTTTTAATTATCTAATATATGTGTGTATATATACATGATATACATATATATCGATATATAATGGAGTGACAATAATTTTTTTCTATCTATACCGATCTTTGTGAAATGAAAATTGGTTTAAGATTCAATTGGAGCCTATTTTTCATAAATAAACTTAATTTCTATTCGTGAAATATTTTTCAAACAAAGATTCCTCAGTCAACTTGTTTCTTTGCATTTTCATTGCTGCTGAAAAACGATCAAGAATTTAAAAAAAGATATAAATAAATAAAAAAATCATGAAAATAACAATAAAAACTTTTTTTTTTGTGGATTTTGGAATCATTTCGAAAAATCCTTCTTCACCACGTCACTCATTGGTCACTTTCATTGGCTACTCAGAGTCTCTTTCGTGTCTGTCTGGTTAAAAAAAGTCTTCAAACTCATCGGTAAATACTAAATTCAATGAAAATTAATGAGCGATAGGGTTTTCTTTTCTTAAGGACACGGAAAAAGAAAAACGATTTGTTTTACGATATTTCTCTCCCTTTTTTGTCACGCCTCGCCTACTCATCGTTGTGTCAAGTGCTTTGGCCAAAATTCTACGTCGATATGTACGATCGATGCTTCAAATGCTCACGCACAACGCGTCCTCTCTTTCTATAAACAATACACACACATATATACATGTATATTTATGTGGTAAAGCACAATTAATATTTCGTTCGGTCCACCGCATTCTTCGTAAAAAAATTTAATTGCGTCATTAGAAATTGTTCCATAAACAATACGAATTTAATTTAACGACCGTTTTAATATACTCAGGAAATACAAATAACACTTTAAAAAACAGGTACTATTATTATTTTTTTCTAACACTGCTATAAATGATGGAAAAGTGTTAACAGAACACTACACGACTGCGCTATAAAATGCACATTTACTACACGCTTTATATACCGCTAAATTAAAACAATTGTATTTTTCCCAATACAGAGCAGTTGTACCGATTCGATTTGTTTTTGTTTTGTTTTTGTTTTTTATTTTTCGAACGAAACGAAGGGGAGAAAAAACGATGGTGTTTACTTTTGATTACAGAAAATACGATGAAATACAAATGGCAATTTCCACTGAAGCAGAAATCGTCAAACGTATGACATTTTTTTTGTTTTAAGCCAAAATTGACACAGGGATTTATTAAAATTCTTTTTTCGTATACACACGTTTTTTAATGGGAAAAAAACTACCAAGTGCTCGATCTCCATCTAAAAAAAAAACAACTATAGAGAAAACGTTTTTTTTTTTTTTTTTTTTTTTTTTACGTAAAAACGCGTGCGATAATGTGATACGAGATTTTTATTCTTGCTTCGCTCAATACACTCCGGTCACTTGTTTAACGATATCCAATTTCTTCTTGTTTGCCCATACTACAAACTATATTGTACCACGTTGTGTAAACGATAGATAAAAGTTGTAGGATCAGATGTTTTCTCGAGAGTGCAAACACAATCGAGAGCACTAAACTGTGATCAAAGGGACAATGTTATGCCACTCAACAAGACATTTTTTCTCTCCCCAAATATCATTAGCTCCCGAGGGTAGGGGAATTTTCAATTCAAAAGAAAAAAAAACCATCTTTTTCTTCACATGACTGCAAATATTTTGTCTCGACTTATTTTATGTCTTTGAACATCGACTAACGTTTTCAGAAGAGCTCAAGAATGTCGGAAGGTTATTTGTTAAAGTTTTTTTTATTTTATAATTTGATAATTCTCAAACTGACGTACAAATTTTAAAACAAAAAAATTATCTCGTTTTTGTCGAGAAATTGGAGTAAGCTTTTCACGTGAAGTTTTCCAGGAACGAAATTACTCCCTTCGTGATATTTTCCTCATATAATTTAATTATTATGTTTGCCTTGATGTGGCGAGTACCATTTGTCCTTCATGTACTGAAACATGCAAGGGATCGTTGTCAAGTCTGACAATATAAATTCCATGACGAAACTTTACTGCCAACGACAACGGAAAATCAATAAAGAACAACTTCCTGTGCCCTGGACAACGATAACGCAGCAGGAATTCATTTTTTTTTTTAATTCTTATGCTCCACAGTATTTAATATGATATTCGTTACACGCGTCTGACCACTCTTGGCTTTTTCTACTGCAGATTACTTTTTTTTTAAAGATTCACTTATTTTTGCTCTAAAAGAATTCTTCGTTTCATCCTCAAAATCAAATTAAACGACGCACGACGAATCTGCCATTTTGGCACATTATCGCAAATCAGCATGAAGAATTAATTATTAATTAATTCAGTAAACAATTAAAAAGCCAGACGAAATGTTTCAATTTTCTTTTCCTCCATACATTTGGGTGGGATATCGAAAATAAAAATGTATTATAAACATCTTCGAAGAATATTTTGAATTTTCGTCAATTTACGACGATCACTCTTCAAACAAATACTCGGACTGTTGTTATTTCATAATAAATTAACAGAAAATAGACAAATTTCTGTGTTTATGGATATGCTTTCAAGCATTCAACGTCTATTCAGATTTCGTGGTTGAATATTTTGTTCTTTTTTTTTTACTAAATATTATACTAATTAATAAATAAATAATTTAAGAGTTTATTATTACGAAGAATATCTTGTGCTATCAGTTAAATGAAATGCCAACGATGACAGGACTTATTGTTTTAAATATGAATCTCGTCTTCACTCGATGAACACTGTCAAAACAATTTTCATATCGTTACTTGATGCAAATTAAATAATTCCACGAGAATGGAGGGACGTTTTCGAGACTTAACTATTAAGAAAACACCTCGTGACAAGGGTCTGCTAAACAAAAAAACGAAGAAGCTGACCAAGACCTGCCAGAGACGAGCAGCGATCAAAACTGTGAGCTATAATGCATGTTGACGCAATGTTTAAAGTAGAATTACATAGAGTTCGTAAAGTTACATTAAATGTGACCACGTATCTCTGGTGTTTGATTAATTGTAATAATTGTGCATGCTTTTGAAGATTCATGATTTCCCGAAACCCTCAAACCCACAACGCTTTGAACATGCTTCGCTGTACTGCTCGAATTTTTTCCGAATGTTTATAAAATAAATTAAAATTCATAGTGAAACTATATACGTACCAATTACTGTCAAATTTTCCTATCGTTATTGGAAAATTAGGCGAATTAAGAGACCGATGGCGTGTTATTAAATTTACGAAGTTGTAAAACGAGTGACAGCTTCGATATATCAATGTCCGTTAACAAGTTTCGCAAACTACTTTATAATTTCGTTAACTGGACACTTTCAAAAGAGTATTTTCATTAAAAACAATTGGAAAAAGTGTCAAAACCCGAGTTTTGCAGCTTCGCAAATTTTTTTATGGCACAAGTTTTCATGACCATTTTTTTATCACGTTAGCTCGTTGCCTATTCGCGAAATTTGGTACTCGAACTGATATTGCCTGGTGCTTTATAACTAGTGATTTGAATGATTGAGAAAAATAAATGAAGATTAAAAATAATTTTAAAAATGCCGAAGAAATGAATTAAAGTTTGGCAGTTGGGATAAATAAATGTTTTTCTTTCTCATTCATTGACGATGTTATACGAAAATGCACTGGTGCACTGGATGTCACTTTCAGCTAATTTCTATCGTCTCTCGCGATCCCCTTCAAATTGTAAATTGACGAAAAAAGACAAAACTCGGGAATTTTATCGGTATAAAAACTCGCGATACCCTAAAAAATAATATTTTTAATGACGGTTCGTTCGAACTAAATCAGGGAATTCCGAAGCGCTTATTTTTGCATGTAAGTTTAAGAATTTTTTTTCGTTTTTTTTTTTTCAAAATAGATTTTCAACCAGTAAAAAATTAATAGCTAGTTAATGAAAAAGAAAAAAATCACTTCGGGAATAATATCCAGAAAAATCAATACGAGCCTTCTTAACGGTCGTACATAGTTGGACAAGTAAGTAAACCGATTAATTGCTGCAAAGATTCGATTCAGCCTTTCGTAATAAATCTGATAAAGTAAAAAAGAATAAAAAAGCAAAGTAGCTGATAGAAATTTTAACGAGAAAAAGTTCATAAGCTTTTCGGAAGGAGCTTTCAGCACTCGTTTCTTTTTTCGCTCCGATTTATTAACGTAAAAAGATAATTGGAGAACGGGTATCGCGTACGTAAAATAAAAAATGAAAAAAAAAAGAAAAAACAACTTGGCGTTTTATTCGTGACGCATATCGAGGAGTTCTCACTGAATAATGATCGTCTGCCGACAGGAATATTCGGTACAGCTGACGTTTCGGGAACAATGGTTGGATGAAAGGCTGAAATTTAACGATTTCGGAGGTACGTACTAGTAAATAAAAAAACAATAAAAAAAAATATTAAAAAAAAAAAATGGACAAAAAAATCGTCGTTTAGAGCCGTCTGTCTGTGTATGAAATTTAGTAAAAATTTCCTCAAATCCCAGAACTAGACGGAAAAGAAAATTCCCATCGAAAGGAGGCTGAAAAAATCACTTTAAAAACCTTATGTAAATAAACTCCTTTGTAAGATCTTCAATAAAATCGTGCGAGGGTCTCCCAAGCGAATGAACTCTGAATGAAAAACCATAGAAAACGTTCAAACCTTTACGTGATTTAAATAAAAAAACCTAAAGGATTGAAAAAACAGGGCTAGAGCAGAATGAGAAGGTGTCCTTGAACGGCAACATATTTCTGTTTGGTTCCAGGGCGTCTCAAGTACTTAACACTTACGGAATCAAATCGCGTATGGATGCCCGATCTTTTCTTTTCGAACGAAAAGGAAGGACATTTTCACAACATTATCATGCCGAATGTATACATACGAATATTTCCAAACGGCTCGGTACTTTACAGCATACGGTAAGTGACCATTTAGATGCTCCCTTCCCCCCTCGTCCCAGATTGTCCGGCGAAAGCGTGGACTTGAGACGATGAGGACAAGAAGAAAGTTCGAAGCGTGATAAAAAAAACTAAAAAAAATTAAAAAAAAAAAAAACAAAAAATCTATTAAAAACAAAAACAACAACAAGGAAGGATTAGATACGATATGCGTGACGCGAGACTCTGACGGGAACATTCACTCGTTTCAGAATATCACTCACACTATCGTGTCCGATGAATTTGAAGCTCTATCCGCTCGATCGGCAAACCTGCTCGTTACGCATGGCTAGCTGTGAGTATCCACGTAGTGGAATCCAAAAAAAAAAACACAAAAATAAAAACACCAAAATTCCTTTCCCGAAAAATAAAAAACGAAAAAAATTGTCCGCAGTACTGAGACTATTCCTGTTTAAGGAAAAGTCAAAGACACGAGCATGGATAATTTTTTTTCTTTTTTTTTTTTTAATCAAAAGTTTCTTCGTTTTTTTTTCTTTCATTTCGTTTTTATTTTTCCCTTCTCCCACTTCAACCCACACTCCTCGTAAGTACTAACTCAATTGCTCTGTCGAATGCTTGACCGTGTAGACGGATGGACGACCGACGATTTGGTCTTCGTATGGAAAGAGGGTGACCCCGTCCAGATAGTTAAGAACTTACACCTACCTAGGTTCACGCTCGAGAAGTTTCTTACCGATTATTGCAACAGCAAGACCAACACAGGTGAGTTAGTTCGTTTTTTTTGGCTTCATTCGAGGCCTGAACTATCGGAGCCTCTCTCGAAGGAAACCGAGCGGGAAACCGGAAGCGAAGGAATGCCATCTGCGCTGACGACACTCGTAGTCCATTTAGATGCATTTATTATCGCTCGATTCTCATGATTTTTATTCTTATTCGAATTTTTTTATTTTCATCATTTTTCAATACTTTATTGTTATCTTATGTAAGAAAAGTTATATTTATTTAATACTTGCTTATATAGTTAACTCGTATTAAAATATTACGTTTTTTTTTAACTATGTATTCTTATTATTTTGTTTTTTTGTAAAAATAAACACTGGTTGACCTTCGCGGACTGTGACTTTACCTCGGAAGCCAACCAACGTCACGAAATTAATGCTCTCCGCTCATTATTATTATTATTATTATTTACTTTCGCAACATTGTTATGACTATTTCTAATTTTTTGTATATTTTATAAATAATAATCATCTAAAGAATAGTTAGAATACTATTTTTGTAGTTTTTGTTAGAATGATTATTGTTTTGTAAGAGTACGAGAGTTTACAATGATTTACAGGCGAGTACAGCTGCCTTAAGGTAGACTTACTCTTCAAGAGAGAATTCAGCTACTATCTCATCCAGATCTACATCCCATGCTGCATGCTTGTCATCGTCTCTTGGGTGTCTTTTTGGCTAGATCAAAGTGCCGTACCGGCACGAGTCTCATTGGGTGAGGAAATGCGACGACGCTCGTATTCATTCTTTGCCTTATTGCATTGTGATTTTGTATTTTTGTACTTTTTGTTTTGTTTCGTTATTATTTTTGGAAATTCCATTTAAGGTTGTTGCGAGATTCTCCGAGAATTAAATTCTTCAACAGTGGTCCAGCGATGTGCCCATAATCGCCTTTATTTTTGGAGCTAATTTCTCGTTTGTAATTTCAACGCAGTTTATCAACAAAATCTAATGTCCTCTCAATAAATTTCTACTTTTTAATCTTAAATCAACCGTTTTTTGATGGTCATGAAGATCGAACGAGAGTTCAGGTCTTCGCTGCTGTCAACGCTCCTCATTTATGGCTGTCAATATGTCAAGATGGAATTTGGTATGTATGCAAATACCACTTTTTAAACTAAAGTCACAGGTCTTACGATCGTCCAAACTTAAATACGAAAATTACTTCCTTTATTCGTGAAACGAACCAGCAATTAAATTAGAACGCTACTCCTTCAAATGGTTGACACTTAGAACAGTAGTTCAAAAAATAAATAAAAAATAAAGTAAATCATCAGCTATGACTTTTATACATTTTTAAAAGTCTCTCGCTGCCCTATCACGGTTATTATTTGCCCTGAACAAAATTTCTATTGGTGGCGAGTATTTTTATCATTTTTTTTCAATTGATAAATGAAATAAGGATTAAACGCAATTGAAGTACGTCATTTTATTTATCCACCTGGATCCGGCGGCCTTATCATCCAAAATCTACTCTCCAACAACATTGTTGTTGATTCAGAAAACAGTTCCCTAAATCTGTCAACGTGAAATTTTTATATGAAGATATGACATACCGATAAAAGAAAACCAATCGAAGACTGTGGTCGATGGAGCCTGTAGGAAAAATCCGAAAACGAAAATATAAAACCTTATCAGTATATACTTTTGAATTAGGCTCGAATTTGGCCTTAAAATGAACGGAAATGCTGGCAACAACCTTAAAGGATTAAATGTTAAGTCAGGAGCTCTCCGATCAATGAATTAATCCGTGGGACTTGTTGTGGGGGTGGGGGGATGATTAGGTGTGACAACACTATTGACAATGGCGACTCAGACGTCTGGAATAAATGCCTCACTGCCACCAGTATCCTACACAAAAGCCATCGATGTGTGGACAGGCGTATGCTTGACATTCGTATTCGGTGCATTACTGGAATTCGCGTTGGTTAATTACGCGTCCCGGAGCGACATGCATCGGGAAAACATGAAGAAAAAATATCGTGAAATGGAGCACTCGTCGTCCGTAGATCCAGCTACGGAATTGCTACAAGCAGACAGTGGAACTAATTTCGCCATGGTCAGTATCACGCTCGCGAAAGAGGAATTTCATTACGTTCTCATTTATTTGGTTTCGGGTTTAATGAGCTCTGTTGAGAAGTTTTATATTTTCGATAATTTTTTCAGTTTCCTTCCTGGCTGTTGTTTTATTTTTAAATGAATAATGTTAATTTATGTACATCCAGATATTGGTTGGATCTATGTGTGTCTCCGAGAGTCATTGGGATCTTTTAGGTTTCATTGAATGTTGATTGACTTTTTTGTAAATTGAATTTGATAGGACATGTGTACTGTTTGTCCGAAGCGTTAATTCGACACATCTCTTCATCAATAATGTCACAAAAGAGTCACTTCTACTTTCGGCTGGTTCCGTTGGAACTTATTGCATCGCATGCCTGCCTCCCGGTTCAGTTATAATCCTATCACTAAAACTTGAGGCATTCTGAGAGTGTTCCATTATTGGGCTGTGGATTCGATGCTACGAATGCACATGTACATCATTAATGTATATATAAATGATACGCGAATCTCCAAACGAAGTGAAGCATTCGGCGATGTTCCGATCATTGGGGCAGACCTGACAATATCGGCAATGACCGAGGCATCATCGGCGGCGATAAATCTTCATTTGGTCAAGCGAATGGACAATTAACCAAGAACACTTAAACCACGATCATTATCCCAGCATGTTTCGATTAAGAAATATATAAATAAATGAATGAATAAAAACAGAAAACAATATGGTGGCCACTCTCACGAAGGGGCCTGGCAAGTTTTAGCCGCGGTGACCTCAGAAGGGACACACGTAAATCGTAGATGTACGAAGTTTACATGGATCGGACAAGAGTCATTTGAACGAGAGACACTAGAGATAAAATCAATTGAAAAAAAAAAGTAATTTCAAAAAAAAAAAAGAAAAGAAAAAAGAACAGAAAGTATGGATCGGCAAATAATAGCTTTGCGGTGATCCGAAAACCGAAAAGTATTTTCTCCGATCCATGGACTGCTGATTTCCGAAAAAAGAAAAAGAGAAAAGATAAATGAAAAAAAAGCCGGAAACCAAGAACCGTAAATTTCTTTCAGAAGCCTCTCGTCCGACGCCAGGAGGAAACGTTGTCGGATAAGATGCGCCAGTGCGAAATACACATGCAACCGCCGAAAAAAAACTGCTGCAGGTCGTGGCTGTCCAAGTTCCCGACGAGGTCCAAGCGCATAGACGTCATATCACGGATCACCTTCCCCCTCGTGTTCGCGCTGTTCAACCTGGCGTACTGGTCCACGTACCTGTTCCGGGAGGAGGCGGACAAGGAGTGATTACGGATGGAAGTGACGAGACAACGCTTGGATCGAGGGAAGTGGCTCGCGGTCATCTCTATCACACACACACGAGGCATCGTACGCGGCATCATACATCGAGACGTAACGGAGGGGCTGTTGGTAATAGTGGGCCCAACCATCATCAGCATCATCACCATCACCATTTGCACCATCATCATCATCATCAGCAACAGCACCACAATCATCAGGCTTCGAGAACCACTCGTCAGCATCATCCGGAAGATTCGCCAACTTCGTCATTGCAGAGTGACAATGAGACCCAATCGTCGCCCATTACGTCCCAGACTTTGCGTCTTTCCGGTAGAACGTCAGCTTCACCGGCCTCATCGCGTATGGTGACACCCTCACCACCCATTCTCTCCCAACGTAATTCCCAAGATTTCTCTCGTTTGCCCAACCCCAAAAGTGACAAATATTGGGGCATCATTTCACGTGACCTTTTCAAATGTCACGCCAAGGGCAGCGCCCGGATCGACGTTATTGCACGCTTCGCTTTTCCTTTGTCCTTTGTATTCTTCAATCTCGCTTATTGGTCCATGTATCTCTTTCGGGAAGAGGACTCAGCTAAAATGAATTAATTCATCCTGTTGCTATTCATCGACGATCTTATCTCAACAAGTCTCGATTATTAATCAAGGCTGCACAGCTTTATGATTATTCGAGAAATCGCTTATGATTTTATTGCTATTTTCGGCCTGGATTCATCAGTCATTGAGAAAATAGGACTATTTCGTTTGGGCTTTATGAACGTTCGGTAGAATCTTTCAATCGATTCATCCATTCAATCTATTCGGCAAGGTGATGGTTTTTTTGGCTCTTGGGTCAGTTTCAGATTCATTCTGGATTGCGGCAACGAATTCGAGTCCCTTGAAAATTACTCCAAAAGGAAGAGGCCCTACTTTCTCATCGGAATGATTCCACGTCCCTGTCTTGAGTTTGTGTATAATTTCTTCTTTTTTTTCTCTTTTCTTTGTTTTTTAATTTTTCAAACTGCTTAAATGCACACATTGCGAAAATTCGGGCGAGGATAAAAAATCAATCCACCGAGTGAAATGATTTGTAGAAATATAAATAAATAATGAAATTTCACGTCGATCCGGGAAAGAAAAAAACCCCGGGAGGGAGAGAAAAAGGGATTACGATGAATGAATGCTCAATGTTATTACGAAAAAAAAAAAAAAAAAAAAAAAAAAAAAAATCTGGGAACATTTCTGTATAAGCACAAAACGAGTTGGGCGAGAAAGAGTGGTCGAAAAAAATTACACACCGAAAAAATAAAGCGAACATGATTTAAAAATTCATTAGTGTGAATGTGAGAGAATATCGCCATAGCATTTATCGAGAGGGAGACCGCGTGCCACCAAGTGACATTAAAAAAAAAAAAAAAATAATGTAGTGGGCCTTGTATAGCCACGGCCTGTTAAACGACTACGTGCATAAACAATTTATAAAAAAGAGAAGAAAAAAAAAAAGAAAAAACTATTATTACACTAATGTATCGTCGAGATAAAACACGAGAAGCAAAAAAAAAATAATAATAATAATAATAAGAAGGGGGAGAGAAAGAAAGAAGAAAGAAAAACCAAAAAATAACTTGTTACAACAGTCAGTGACTCCTTTATATATATGTACACGACCTCTAGCCTCGCCACAACATTATTCCGTTGTCCATGTGTTTGTAAAAAAAAATCGAACAAAAAAACGACAAAAAAAAAAATAAAATAAGTAATTCGCGCGAAAAATCGAATCCACGATCGAACATCGATTCGATTTTGCCCCTCAATTTTCATTTCTTACGTAAAAGCAAGGAAGATGTAAAAAAAAAAAAAAAAGAAACACACAAAGAGTAAATAAAAAAACTAAAATAAACATCATTGGGGGAGAAGAATTCGTGCTCAACGAGGAGAAACAAAATGTTGCTAAATGAAAACCAATGAAACCAATCACGAATGAACAGTATTATAGACGATGAGACCGGGTGAATAAAAATAGCCGATCTTTTTATCGATACGAGCTTTTTAAGCGGATAAGTTGTCGTAGATACGTAAAAGAACAAAAAAAAATAAATAAATAAATAAAAAATAAATAATAATAATGATTAAAAAAATGAAATAAAATGAGAAATAAATTGTCGAGAGACGAGAGAGAGAGAGAGGAGATTTATTAAAGAATTAAAAAGAAGAGAAAAAAAAAAACAACGACCCGAACGAGAGAAGTGATTGTATACGATCGTTGATATATCAATGGGAGTAAGAAAGGTCACCGTCAACGGGGCTAGGGGTCACCTTCTTCGTAGTTAATCGGTATTATGACTAAGTATCGAAAAAAAAGCCTGAGGAAATTTTGATTCTTTTTACGTAAGCGTGTAGTACGAATTGTGACATACGAACAACAACAAAAATAATAAAAGAAAAAAAATTATGTAATAATAATAATAATAATAATAATAATAATAATAATAATAATAATAATAATAATAATAATAATAATAATAATAAAAACAGTAAGGACAGTTAGCAGAAAACAAAAAATTAGGAGACAATTTCAAAAATGGAGGAAAAAATAATACAAAATCGAATCAAATATGTGAACGAGGCGAATATATGACGATTGGCTCGGTGCACTTTTACACGCGTGTTTTTATTCGCTAACCATGTGTTCTTGCCAGACGAATGAAGATCAATAAAACGAAATCAAGATATAAATTGAGAAAAACGAAAAAAAAAAAAAAAAAAAAACAAAAACATAGAAATGATGAAAAAAATCAGCGTTGATAAAAAAAATCCACCAAAATTTGACAAACGATATATATATGTGTATATATACTATACATATATATACATATATGTGTGTGTTTTTTCGGTCAATTAATTTTTGCTCGTGAATTTAATTATCGTTAATTTCATCAAATAATAACGATAATAAAATTCAAAAATCATAAATGTACATATTTTTTGTTTTTTTTTTCGAAGGTTTTACGAAAAAAGAAGGAAATACGGCGTGAACCGGAAGTGACGGGTAGAAAATTATTCTATACGTTCTCTCGCTTGTTCCTTCGAAGTATTTTTAGTTGTTGCGATTAATCGATTGAACCCAGTTCAGAGATCGACAAGCAAACGTCGAAGAGATAAATAAAAGAGAATAAAATTAAAAAGAAAAAAAAAAAAATCACCACGAATTGTCAAAGTTATGTATAGTTTATTTTTTAAAAACGATTATCATTGAAAACTGTCGGATTCGGTGAATTTGAAGTTTGTAATAAAATCGGTCTTCCACGCGAGAATCAAGATTGGGATGAAAAGATAAATCAAAAGAGGAAAACAAATGCCAAATTTATCGAAAAGGAGAAAACCGGAGACAGTTTTTGAAAAACGAAAAAAAAAAGAAAAAAAACAAAAAACAATTAATAAATGAAACGTTGAAGGCAAATTGATTATTACAACTTTGCTGCGCGGTGGTCGTGAGAGATTTTGTTTGCAATTTTAACGAGGGTGGATCACGAAATAAAAAAAAAAAAAACGACAAAGAAAAAGTGAATCAATTGATGAAAAATGAAAAATCACAAAAGAGAGCATAGACAAAAACGTTTTAGGATAATGAAAATAACGTTAGCGTTTAATGGTCGCACTTATTACATGGTAAATAAATTAAATGAGAGAGCGTTTTAACACCGAATAACATGATCGTACATTTTCGAAATTATAGAAAAAAAAAAAAAAAAAAAAAAAAAAACAACAAAAAATGATAAAATTCGTCGCGCCCTTTTCCGCATCGTATATTGTAAATAATTTTAAATAATACGAAAAATAAATCAGGTCATCATATCTATACAGGGCGGCTGAGGACAGGGAATTTTTAACATGAATTTTTGACACCCGTAAATAATATTTGACAATTTTAATCCGCATTTATATATATTTCCTTTCATACTTTTAATTATTATTATAAAATGTATGTCAATTTTTGTTTCTTTTTATTTTTTTTTATTTTTTAAACATATTACTACTGTTATTTCGTCAGATAATATATTTAATATTAGTTGATATTAAATTAAAATAAAAAAAATATATATATTATTCAGTATATTAGGTAAAATGTCATTAATCTGCGATTTAAAAGTTTGCTCGAAAATGTTTTGTTCGTTCTAAACGATTCAACAAAATGTACTGTAAATGCTCAATATCTAATAATATAAAACACGAATTCAATAAATCGTCAAGACGGAATATTGTTGTTGAACCGCCTTGTATAAATATGCGCCTGACGAACGAAAAAAAAAAAAAAAAAAAAAACAACCTAAACAAAGAAATACCCACTTCGGCCCATTTTTTTGCACTTTGCAGTGATAAAGAGTATCCCAAAAGTGTCCACAGCTTGCTAGGTGTGTAGCCAGTGAAATTCTCACCAAAAAAGTCCTTTGCCATTTTTCTCTGTGACGTACGGTTGATGAGATTTTAATGATTTGTTAAAGGACCAATCGGATGCGAAGCAGAGATGAATTGGGCGGTTCGTGGCCATGCCCCGCCCACCGTTCTGCCGACACGGCTGATTGGCGCTCACAAATTTATTCCAATCTCATGAACAGAGTATCGTAGAAAAACAGGGTAAAAACCTTTAGGTTTGAGAATTTAATGGCGCATCAATCCTGGAAAATTGGAGCTCGAATTTGTTCACGTGTGGGAAGGATTTACCATTTTAAATTAATTGTGTTTCAGCGATAAGAAGTGAATAATTTATTAATTCTCAAATCGTTTAAAATTGAAGTGAAAAAAAAAATTCAGAAAACTGTTGACGAGTGGCAGTTTTCGAAAAAAAAAAAAAAAAAATGATAAAATTTTTTAAAGTGATGGAAAAACGAACAAACGAACGAATGAAAAATATTATTTCTTCACCGCCACATTTACAATCGGATGTTTAATCCGATTTTCAAATCTCAAGGAAACGCCGAAACCGAATGAGAATAAGCGCTCGTGTAGTTGTACACAACAGCTTAAAAAAAGAATTAATTCGCGGAGAAGCGAACGGACCATTACGTTAAGAAAAACGATTAAAGAAAATGCGAAAAACTTAAAAATTACAAAAAGCAAAGACAAAAATAAAAAAAAATAAAAAAAAAATACAGAAAAAACAAACATTCGGCGACTATCTCACAGGGTGCTTAGATTAACTGCATTTTTCTCTTTCATTTGTACCTACGGCATTGAAAAACAAAATAATAATAATAATAATAATAACAACAATAAAATAAAATGTTGAAAACATACACACACTCGAAATTCAGGTATACTATAAGAGAACGAAGTTCATGCACCGTAGATAGGAAGTACGAAATCGGAATGAACAGTCAACGTAAATGAGTAAATTAAAAAAAAAAAAAAAAAGAAAAAAATTATCATAATATTATTATTATTATTATTAAAAGAAAAAAATACTAGTGAATTCCGAGTATGTTTCGAATATAATGAGAGAGAGAGAGAGAGAGAGAGAGAGAGAGAGCAAAAGAGCGAAAGAGATCGAAGTCATCTTATTTCTGAGTCATAAAAATACGTTAGGTAAAAAAATTTAATAATTAAAAAAAAGGAAAAAAAAAAACATGTGGAAATATCAGGACCGCAGCCAGGGGAAGATTTTTCGGTTGCACGGTTGGGCCTTCAGCGTAGCTTTTGCAACCGAATCGAAGCTCAATTAGTGTGACACTTTAATACACGAGAAAATAAAAATACAAAAATAGTAAAAATAATAAAAACAAAAACAAATCTCTTTTAAAACAACGAGAGGGCTCGCGAAAGAAAAAAAAAAGATAAAGAACGGAGCGCGAAATCGATTAAATGGACAGATTCCGCGCAAAAATACGAGCTGTCAAATTAGACAACGAGCGTTTGACATTCGCGAGAAAAAAAAGTAATAAACAATTTGATAATTGTTTTGAAACTTGAGTAACACTTGAGAAATAAAATTCGAAATAATTTAATTTAAAAAAAAGAGGCAAATAACACACACACATACATACAACACACACCAAGAATAATAATAAAGAAGGATTTGAAGATAAAACGAGTTTTATAAGTGTTTCACGGTATTTAGTTCTCATGCCCACCCAGAATGAATTTAATCGAGCACAGAAAGTTTATTCATTAATACGTATGAATATTGAATGTTGGAGTTATTATATAAGCATAATATTGTCGCCGCGTGAAACCGAACTTTTGTGAACGAGACAGACAAAAAAAATAAACATTAATTTTGTTTTTTTTTTTTTTTTTTTTAAACAATTTAATTAATTAAGTGCGTCGGCGGATAACGAGGAAAAATAATTATAGCGATCCCGTGGACATTCATTAGTATCGATTTTGCGAGCGAATCTCCCCCTCCCCTTACATTCATCCCCAATCGTAGATCTCATTAACGCGGGTCGTAGAGAGTACCGAGATCGCATAATAGATTATTAATGTCACGATTAAAATGAATTGACGGGCAATTAAACTTTGCATACGAAATCTCGTTGTTTTTAATCCCACTGAAATTTATTTATCGTATCTAGGATTCATCTCCCAACTAAATCATTTGTCAGGATCCTTACTCACGATGTCGTTAAAAATGGTAAGTACAATGTTTACAGTTGCTGGGAAAAACTGCCCCACCGTCTTCTGGTATCGACTTCGCTTCTGGTTCGCACTCTTTGTCATTTCCGCTTCGATCGACGTTTGCAAATTTATGAGCATAAATATAGCATTTTTTTCTTGCTTCATTTATATTTATTTGAAGAATAATCGACGCATGCCAGAGAAAAATATTTAAGTCACGGATTTAATGACACGCGGTCGAATTTTTTGATTTAAAGACGATTTAAAATTTTGGATTTCGTTTTTCGTCGCCTTTCCATAACTTTTCTTTCATCAGTCTTTTGTATTCTTCCTGTTTTTGTTTTTGCCTGCGTTTTCTTTCCATACGTAATTCATCTTCGGTCAGTGAACCTGACGGTAAAGACGTGCCGGTGCCATTATTGTTCGCTAGATTGCTGGGGTCGTTAACGGCGTTATCGGACTCTGCAATCACTGCCTCCGGGTCATTAATCAACGGAGCTTCACCTAAAATATCATCAATTATCCTTTTTTTTTCTTTCTTTTCAGCAGTAATTGTAGTCATTGTTGATAATTTGATAACATGGAAAAATACGTGACACACACGAGTGAGGATCGAATTGAATTTTATCATTTTTTTCCAGTGCAATTTAATAACAATAAACAAATTGTTCCTAAAGCGATGTGACGAAAAAAGAAAACTTAGGCAAGCAAAATTGAATTCAAGAAAATGATGAGAGCGATGCAGAATCATATTTGTTTAAAAGGTAATCAAAAATTGAAGAAATAGCAACGGTTGAATGTTATTTAAAATTTGTCGAGTGTATTAGTCATAAAAGAAATAACAAAGAAAATGATTGAGAATTATAGTAGTTCAAACTGTAAAAATAAAGGACGATAATTAAATGGTGTCGACATCGAAACAGAATAGTTGGAAAACCAAAAGTTCAAAAAGTTTAACAGTTTATAGTTTTATCACTGTTCAAAGTTTGTACGCGTTACCATTTTTATCCGCTGGATTGGGACTCCTGCTGCGAGTGGGTGTGGATGGAGTTCTAAGTTTACCAGGTGGTTTTTTAACGCTGAGATTTTCTTCAACGAACTGAACAATGTTTTCGACAGTAGTGATGTCTTTTGGGACATTTTCCTGTATAATCATTTGTATTTCAACGGGATGTACTGTAGTTTTTTCTTCCTGCGATTTACTTGAATCTCGCTTAAGTTTTTTAGTTCCGCAGCTTTTCCCACTGATTTTTTCTTCGATGATACCACCGAAGCATAGAAGTGCTTTTTTCAGAGCCACTGTGATTGACAACTAAAATTTCTCATCATATCATCATTTATTTTCATCGGGTAAACACATTAATTTTGGGACAACTTGAAAATAATGACGTACGGAGCGAGCTGATTGTATCGCGGAACCTTTTACACTAGACTCCGTGATGCTGTAACCCATATCTTCGTGGAAGGTTCCATCTGCCAATTGGACCCTAACAAAGGCGGCGCAACCAATGTGATATTTTCCCATCACATATTCAACAAAATCTACAGAATTTTATCACATTTAGAGCTTCACCTTGGCGATAAATCAAAGACAACCTTCATTTTTGCATTCTAAAACTCAATGTAAATATGAAACTACAGAATTTATTTCATCGAAGCTAAAATCTTTGAAGTGATCAATAAATTTTATTCCTTATTAAAGCTGCCCTCATATCCAAGGGAGTGATTTGATTATAGCGATGAATGGATCTTATTTTATTTCTATATTGTTATTTTTATAATTATTGTCCTGCGTAATTAAAAAATTCTTAATCGGAGATAATCATTATAAGGATATTGTACTTTGTCGTCAGTAAAAAAATTAAATGATGTGTAAGGTTGACGTCGATTCATAAATAGTAAAATGGCATTAAAAAATGATGAAAATCTTAATTTATATTTCACCATTTTTTTTATACTCGTTGTAAATGAAAATATGATTAGTTTTTATATTTATTTTGTAAGGATAATAAAGATGATGAAGTTGAGAATTTTCCTAATAAATAATATTCAACTTATAAGGGACTTTTATTCTGAAACATGAACTTGATACTACAAAGAAAATATGTTTTAAATTTTATTCAATATATTGAACTTTATTGAATTTTATTGTATTGTTGAATTTTGAACGAACGTAAGATTCTTGCGATATCAATAAAAAATTTCTATACGAACCTACTGTTTGACTGGTTATGGCATGACTCCAGTGACTTTCTCCAAATACTGAATTAGCGATTGATATCAATTCTTCGTAAGTAATATAATCTTTGGTTCCAGCATTATTGTTGGATATCTGTGAGGCAGAATTGCTTTTTGCAGCAGGCTGGAAATACAGTTTTCTCTAATAAAAACCGTTTTTTGTTGAAAAAACAATATATTTCAATTTTATTGTATGAGAGAAAAAATTAATTCGATCAGCAACAAAAAGTAGGTACACGTTTCGGTTAAAAAAACTTGAATCCAAAATTTCATATTAAATTACACAACAAAAAAAAATTTTTAATTAAAAAAACAAACGGTTTGGAACAATGGAAAATATATGAACGTAATTGTTTACCTAAATTTGTACTTTTGAAATTCGGGAAGCATCGTTAAAATTGTCAGAAACAAGAAAGAAGTTATAATAATATACACTTAAATGTGCACAATTTAATATTTTTATTTATTATTAATTTATGTTGTAACCTAAAAATTTGAGTTGTATTTCGTACTTACTATTTTGATACATGATGGAAAACTCATTTTTTTTCACAAACTTTAGATTCTTATCTTAAAATAATCGCTGAAAGGAAAATCACGACGTAGTAGCTTGATAACAGAGTGAATGCGAATGTTTAATGCGAAATGTCATCAATGTACTGCGTTGTTTTTGTTGAATTCGCGGGTAAAATGTGTAACGAAGGTTAGAAATGTTAGGTTAGAATAAAGAACCTTCATGCCATCTTGTTTCATTCATAGAACGTCAAAACTAATTTTGACAGTTGTGAACCAACTGTTGATAAGTTAACCCAAGCATTTTTTGTTTATCGATGACCAATAATTAAGGTAATTATTATATGTGATCAAAAATAACTCAGACATTTTTTTACGATGAGTGAGCAATATCGATTCCAAAGTTTTTAACTTGGTTAATTGATATTTCAATCTTTTCAAACAAAAACCGTTAGATGGCGACACCAGAGAGAGAGCGAGAGAGAGAGAGAAAACGGCGTTGGTACAAAATAGTATAAATTGATGAAAACTGTATCACCTTCTGTTGCAGAAAACTAGAGCGATTTGAAACGTCAAAAGCTGCATTCCTCTAATTTCTCCAATTATTTCAAATTCCAATTGGTTTCAATTTTGAAACAGGCTGTTGAAAAGGACATTGAACAAGAGGTCAGCTGACCCAATGCGTCCTAACCTGTCTTGTTTCAAAATATACGTGTATTTTGTATGTCAATAGTAACTATTCGTTGGTAAAATGATTACAAATAATTTTTAACAATTCCTTCGTTCACTATCTCTTAATTGGTTTGAGAAATGATGCTGGCAGCGAGATATTTCGAGCACGAATTGAATTTTGTCCACCAAATATAGTTAATAAGCCTATCCTTCGATGCATGGCTTACCCTCGACTTATGTTTTGAATATAAGAACGAAGATTTTCTTCATGAGCCTTCTCTGCTGCATCAACCCTTGTAATCACCTCTCGAACTGGCCACACGGGTCAGCGAGTTAAAAAAATAGAAACATGGATCAGGGTCATTGAAGTTACGATGCAGAAGAGGCAGCAATCGCTGCATGAGCATGGTACTTTGTCCCATCCCTGGGAATCCCCGTGTTGGCCATCGATGCATATCTGCTACTCTGGCTCAAGTTCGAACTTCGATACAGGCTTTTTCAAAAGTTTTAAGAACACTAGTAGGTCGTTATTACTATTTATGTTTTTCGTTAAATACGTTTCGTCTTTACCAAAAGATCTTCTTCGTCAACATTCAGAATGATCTTGATATTTCTTTCTCCCAATTAACGAATCACACTTGCCGCACAAAAAAAAAAAAAAAAAAGTACAAAACGTGCAAGCGGTATTGAAACGCATGAAATTTTGACACAACTTCTGTTTTATGTCATTTTCACAGTATAGTGGGATATATTATTCGAGATCGTGAAGGGTTTAAATACCTTAAGGTTTCATTGTCTACTTTTCGTAGCATTCAATGAACTCAGAAAAGTAGCGATAGCGATAGGTACGCGCTTGGTGTATAGCTCTGGTGATAAAAAAGTTAAGCAGCCCCGAGTGAGGTCAGTACTTGGTTGGGTGACCGCTTAGCCATGCTTCGGCTCGCGAATCAATACCTGAGCGGCAGGCAGTTTTTCTGAGTATTCTGATGGCGCTAACCAACTGAAATTCAGTTTGAATATAGCCGCCATTATCGACCAGGGTTTCCCACAGTTTCCTTTAGCCCCCGCGCGAATGCGGTACAGTAGCGCATCAGGAAAGAGACCCTGTGGGTAACTCTCTGGGGAGCACTCACAGCAACAGTGAAGTGGGGGAAAAAGTAAGATTAAGGTGATGGGATGGGGTCATAAAGACCCTCAAAGGTACACGCACGAATAATGACTACCAAATATAGTCGTAAAAGCCATAAAACAACTGTTAAGAAACCAAAAACGAAATAGCAATGGATTTGTAATGAAAAAATAACGATCCTCTTGATTCAATAGACTTTACTTCGCATTAAGGGCGTAAATTGACAAAACAGATGATAATTAATGTATAAATATCGATAACTAGTATCTTTATGGGACCCAAATCATAAGAAAAGTATATATTTCTACAGAAAGAAAATGATTAATTGAGCCTGTAAGCTCTAGTGTCTGTTTTGTAAGGTTCTGTAGGTGAGAAGTCTATGGTGGTTGGCGTACGGTGTGTGTTGGTTATAGCGAACTCTTTTATACTTAGTGTATGTGTATAGTGTTTCTAAATGTGTATACATATCAGGGCGAGGGGTTTTTGCGCGGTTGGTGAGGGACGAAAAGAAGGGGCGGGGGGGGGAGGGTTGACTGCGAGATAGGAGACCTGCGCATTGACACTCGGAGCGGTCAGAGGGTTGAGTAAGTCCTTTTCTGCGCGTTCGAAGAGGGAAAACGTTTCGACAGAAGCACGTATACAAGAAGGGATGAGACGAAGGGAGGGGGAAAAGGGAGGATGGTACATCGACGATATACGTTCAGAGGCCACAGTGCCGCGAAACGTTTCGCAGGTTTCTCGCGATCTAGTAAATCGAAAGATCCCTTGTACCATGAGATCGGTGTACAGGGTTGTTAGAGAACCTTTGTTCTCTTACTATTTATCGCTTTCGATAGATCAACGAAAGTTTTACAAGATCCGTGATCGACGAATTCCCGCTGTTTAAATAATTTTATTAAACAATACAAACTTTTAAATAAAACACACAACGTTTTTAATTATTATTCCATTTTACATTCGTTACCTTCGAACTCGTTCAAATTAATTCATTTAATCAATTTAAATAAAACGTATCAATGAATATAAATTTATTAAATTACTAACTAAACCAGAAAAATATAATTCATCCAACTCCGATAATAGATAGGCTCATTTAATTTAAATAATAATACTTAAATAGCTCACAAGTCTTCGATCCAGAACGATCTCTAGGAATATCCAGCAGACAAAGAATTATCGTGTTCAAATATATACACACACACACACATATATATATGTATACGTTTAAAGAGAAGCAACAGATTGCATTTCTCCCCTGTTGAGATCAGCGACCCATCGAACTCGCTGCTAAACTAAATTCCAACTGAAAAACAAGATTATGACATTTCGCATAATTTTATCCTTCACGGTTACAATTAAATCAACAAATAAATCGTTTAAATGAAAGTTTATGATTTTATCATACATTTAAAAAATAAAAGTATAATTATAAATATTGAAAAATTAATCTTTCGTTTTTTTATTAACTAAACTTTGACTGATTTTTATTTGGGCTTGTCAATTTTTCCGCGAGTTTAAAAGAGCATGCTCCTAGAAGGAGGGAAAGAGATTTCGGGAGCCCGTCAAATCTCGTTTTTTTGAAGCCCGAGGCAACTGCGTGTGATATTTTCAGTAAGTAACGTGGTTTATGGCACTTGATATGATTTCAGCTGTCATATGCTTCAAGGAAATATGATATCGTTTTCAACTCCCACCCTCTTTTACGGGGGCGTGTATTTGATGGTCGAAATCATACAAACCGATTTTTAGTGAAGTTTTTTTAACAGTTTTTTTTCTTTCAATTGATTAACAGAGTCATTGAACAATTCATTTGCATTTTATCTGTTTTTTTTTTTTCACCACGTTGTTCAACGCTGGTAAATATTTTTGTCCGGAATGCCATTTTCAAAGGTGATTTTGTGGATAGAATAAGTTTAAAACTTTTTGATTTTTTTAGTTCGAAATTTCGTACACATTTTTGTTGTTTCTTCAAATACACACATAGATTAAAAAAAAAAAAAATTTCAACACATTTTATCTCATAGTTTCACAAGATCGTTTCAAAGTTCAACTGTGATAGGAAAAAAAAAATCTGATTGGCCAACAGATTTCCAAAACAAAACTCAAACATATTCTTTGTATGCATCAGTCTTGCGAGCACATGTTCCAGAATTAGACACAAAAATTGTTTTTTCCACAAAATGGTGACATGCTGAATTTCGATTACCGATTTTTCTGAATACTTTTTTTCCTTCTACCGATCATAGAATGAAATATAACAATTATCTCGACTTAATTCTGGTACCGTTGCTCGAGAACAGTGTGAGGAAGATGTGTCTCAAATTTCAACTCAATTTCGTTTCTGGTTATTGTGATATTTAGGTCGCCAATTTAAAAACTTAAAAAAAAACTTCTCCAAAGTTGTTTATAATTTTTTCTTTTTCTCGACAAAATTAGTGTGTGTTTTTAAAGGAACAATTAACATGTGTACAAGATTTCAAAAAAAAAAAGAAAAAAAAACTAAAAAAGTCGAACTGTTTAAAATTTATTCCTTTTTCAAAAGTTTCTTCGAGGAGAGAATTCTAAACAACGATAGGACCTTAAAATCTCGGGAATCATTAGAGCATTGAAAATGTATTATACAACAACAAAAAATTGGTCATCAAAATATTTTCACCATACAATAACGAACACATCTCGATTTTTTAAAATAAAGTCAAATAAGAACACTCGAAAGTAACGTAAACAATCAAGTAGATAAATCCTTTTCAAGAATTAGGAAAAACCAACTTAAAAATAATATTTTATTCCCATAGAAAGTGATTGCATTCTTGATATTATTTATAATATAGATTTCCTTTATGATAAATGATTTTTTCAAAGAATTTGTTTTAATTCTCAGGTATAACTTGAAGTGTTATTATATAAAATGTATCGAGTTTCTCGTGCATATAGAAAGCATACGCTCCAAAAAGCAACTGCTCCTGTATCGGGTGTATGAAAGCCAATATGAAAGCTAGGACATAAAATTTCCATGGTGCAATGACGTCATTGCTGGTCTTAGACTTCGAAAGATTTTTTTTCCTTCCTAATAAGGAAAAATAAACTGCATAAAAATTCAATAGAATTTTTATGCAGATACATTTGAGTTATTTTTATTTTTACATATTTCGTCGACGTTTTTGTTTTCTCACGATAAATAACTCGTAGGAATTTTCTCGAGCGTGCAAAATACCCTCTAATTTGTTTGCTCTGCATTCGATGCGTTTTTAAACTCATTGCATCGTTGTATCATTGTATCTACTACTTCATTGTTTTTTTTTATTTTTTTATTTTTATTACGAAAAATACCCAATTACCTTCCTCAAAAAGTTCCCTTTCATATGCTCATAAAAATTGTTTTTACCCAGTCGAATGAATCGGCATTTTTTTTTTCGTTCTCTCTTTTCTCTTCCTTCACCATTTCCTGCCATTAGTCGATTAAACACAAATGAGTATTCGATTTTTCCGGTAGGAAAGCCTAATAAAAATAGCAAGGATCAAAAGCAAACTACTATTTGACTTTCAATGCCTCATACGAGGAAAGAAAAATAGAAGCTTTTATCCATGCAAATATACCGAGTGAGTGATTGAATTCTCAACTCCACTTGATTGCCCGTGAAGATATACAGATTAAATGTCAGTAGTGCTCGTCTGTCTTCTCTTTTTGTTAACTCATCATTTTCGATCGATATTTTTATGGCAATACATTTTTCTATATTATATTTTTCAATATATTTATATACAGTGGGAATATTATATCGAAGCAAAATGTCATAAAAACTGCGCAGTCACTATTGCAAGAGAATTGCAAATTTCGAAAAAGACGATTTTCTTCACCGTGTTGGTTCGATCGGGATAAATAAAAAAAAGTCTCGCCTCATTTTTTCCATTTTCCTCGCCCAAAACGTTTAGTTTTTCTCAATTTCAAGTGTCGATAAAAAGTTTTCGAAATATTGCAACAATTTTTCAGATCAGCCAAAGTGATCGACGTTGAATTTATTAAGATGGTGAAAAAGCCTCACTCATTAACAAAACTATATAGTTTATGAAAATCTATAAATAAATAAAAGTTATAAATCATTGAAAATACTATAAATAAATGTTAATTGAATAATAAATTGGAACTCTACGTATTCAGTACAAAAGTGCTTTACTAAACACGGTATTCTCGACAATCAATTATATCTCTTACGAGTGTTGTAAAAATAAATCGTCACGTGATTTTAAGAATTAAAATAAAAATTAAAACAAATCATTGTGCGACTCTTGGAGGTCATGCTGAGCCCAAAAATGCAAAGGACCGGTAAGTAAATAAGTAAATTAGACAATAAATTCAAAATTCAACAAAATGAAATCCTCATACAATACGAATCAATCATTCAAATTTATAATACAAAGTAATTGGTTCTGTTATTTTTTGTTATGTTCAAAAATTTGTTTTACCACCTTGAATGGTTGAAATTCAATTAATCTCGAGTAATAGCTGCCCATTTAGCATTTATCTGGATTTTGATTAACTCAAATGAGTCTACAATACTAGTGATTGTCTTAAGTACCATAAAAATGCAAAATTCTTCGTGCCAATTCGGTCTAGTGTGCAGTCAAAGGGTTCATAATATCGTATGTGCCATCAGGGGATTCTGAACACGGGAAACCTTTGATGGATTAGAAATGTGCATATCAAGGGATTGGAGTTCCGAAATCATCGCAAACCAGAATACAATTCCGTTGAATTCTCGAAATTCAATAATACCTAATCCTTCAAAGATTCATATCATCAATGAGCTACTTTCATACATTAGTCCTTTGAAACGTGTCAGTGAATGTTTACGAATTTTCTCCTTATAAAAGCAAAAAGCTTCGACAATAATATTCGTTCCTTCATTTTCAATAGTAATTCTTATTATTATTATTATTATTATTAATAATAATAATAAATTGGATAATGTATTGATCGTATAGGAAATAATTGATTTGAGAAAATATTGAAATTTGAACCATTTTTTGTTGTTGATAGAATCCTCATGTTTTTTTGGGTCAATTATTTTTGCAGTGCGGGTCAACGATTCGCAAATAATAATGCTCTCTGAGAGAGCACATTACGACCATTCGCTCGCTGGATATTTGCACAAACGAACCGCGGACTCGGCCAAGTGGCAACTTCGGTGGTTCGTTCTTTACCAGGTGAGCCCGACAGAGATCGATCATTCTACATCATATTTTTCATCCAATAAAAAAAAAAAACAACAACATCAACAACTAAATCCAAGCTTTTCTCACGTATTTTATTATTGGTATTTTATTACGGGGTAAAATGCACAGAAACAGTCGAGTGTCTTATTCTTGCGAGAAGAATTTTTTTCTTTCATTGTCGATACTTTACCCGCGAGAAGACAAAGTTTTTCATGCACCAACTTTTTCCATTCTCCTAACAAGACGATCGATTTTTTAATGTTTTTATTCAGTTACATTACCTAATTGAGTTGAATAAATTAACGACTTTGAAGTTTTTCCGCATTGACAAGACCTCACCAAGAAATATTACGAATTCAGTTAATTAAATATTCATTGGTGTAATGATACTTTGCACCGAAAATAGACTCTCATATATCATCACTTTGCAACATGAACACGAGGACGAAAAAATGAAATTTGTATAAATATTAATAACAAAAGATAGTGAAATAAGTTTAGTTGTGATTAGTTTTTTAATTATTGTGTCTGTTTATTTGGGATTTTCGGTTTCTTTTTCTTCCAAAATATATGGAGTTTTGTTTTATGGGATTTTCTTCACGATTTTTGGAATGTTTTTTTTTTTTTTATTTTCAGAATTTGCTGTTCTATTACGAGAGTGAGACGTACACACGACCCAGTGGGATAGTATTACTGGAGGGTTGTTACTGCGATCGCCTCATAACGGCTCGAGGCAAAGAGCCCGACAAGCAGGTACCGTTATCAAATTATCGGCATGAAAAGTTTTGCATGAACTGTAATTATTATAACATCGTAAACAATAATTTCAATGGAAAATTTCGAAATGTCATTCAAATTAGCCATTATTCAGTAATATTTAAATTTCGCTGAAAAAAATTTACCAAAAATCTTAAAAAAAAAAAAAAAAAAAAAAAAAAAAACAGAAAGAATAGTCAAAAGTTTTACGTCACTTGAGGTAAAATTGTATCGTTCGCCTTAAAAAAAGAGAAGAAAAATGACGTACAGTTGAGAATCGTGTCAATCCCACGTTCTATCGTAAGTTCAACTGATGGAAAATTGTCAATAATCACAAAACCACGAAGCATGACCAGTGTTCATGAACAAAAGTCCGTAAAATCGATATTTCATTCCGATTATACGTCGCTGTCCAGATTCAGTACCAGTTCAATTGCACATACATAGACACACACGCACACACACACGCACACACAAATAGGACTTAATTTACTTTTGATATGGCAGTAAATACGAGCATCGTGAATGTGTTCGTAAAATCCTATTGGAAATGGAAGGGATTTCGTCCTGTGGTTTGTGAGATTTAATTTTATTTTTTTCCTCTCTTTTTTCACCTCCAACATATCCACGTGCTTGTGTTGATTAAATTCTTCAATAGATACGAGACCCTATTAATACGGACCTACACCGGAACTGAAAGTTGGATTGGATCACCTCCAGCTTTCTTCAATGAGATCCATAACTTCACAGTTTTTTTTCCCTCTTTTTTGTTTTTTTTTTCGTTATTTTTTTTTTTTTTCATCTCCCCGTTCTTCGTATCATCGAAACTTGGAAGATAAAGTATGATGATATATCGTGCTGGAGGCGTGACGAGCATCTCCGATGTCGGTGTCTTGCGTAGACACGTGTTTCGTTCCCAAGGAAAGACCTTCCGGTCCAGCAAACATCTTGACGAGTATCCACCACATATCTCGAATTTTGGCTACGAACCCTGTCATTCAGCACACCGCAGGGAAATATCCAACGATAAATACCTATGAGTTCATACAATACCGTGTACGAATGTTTTTTTTGCTGCTCGCACATTTTTTTGCCGCCATATTCGTAGACTCTTTAAACACTTGAAACTATACTCGGAACTATACATTTTTTTTCCTAAAGTTCCACAGCATTTCACCCTGAGCTTCTTATCCATGAGGCCATCAATAAAAAATTAAAATCCCATTTTCTAACATACGTTACTCATACGATTTCAGGAGGAACATCAGCTTGAAAAAAGAGGTATTAGCTCGATGAAATTTTCAGAATATATTCCTGAATATGTTTTCGATGGCCTCTCAAATTTGTGTTGCTTTCCATCTCAATTATAAGATTATAAATATTGTATATACGTTTTAAATTACAATTTTATAAGGTTATATCAGTCGTAAATTATTCGTATATCGATATTAATTTTTTTGTATTGATAGAATTTTTGAAAATGTATTCAATTGCCTACTAGACTATTTTTATTTTCTACAAGTTGGCTGCAGTCGTCGGCATCCTTCAACTCCCCTACAAATTTCCCCTCCTGTCGCGAGCTGATGTTCCTCCTTAACGCGTTATCCGAAAAAAAGAATAGCTCAAAACATTTGCTGCTCTTGAATAATTTAGTTAAAAAAACTAGACTTTTGAAAAAAGGTTTATTTTGGGATCTTGAATTTTTTGGTTAATGAGTTTCATGAAATAGTATATTCAAAGTAACGGCAGAACCATCAGATACCATTTTTTTCCAAGAAATTTTTTTGAAATTTTACTTGAATCCTCTTCAGCATCGTATCATAATGTGTTAAAAATTTGAGAAGGTTTCACCGTCTAGTAATCGAGATATTCAGTGTTTAAAATCGCAACTTTAACACGAGGTCTTGTGGGAAGTTACGAAAAAAGACGATTTTTCATAACAAATAACTCGATTTCTAGACGGTAAAATTTTTTCAAATTTTATCCATAGTTGAGTATTATTGTTAAGAAGGTTCATACGAATTTTAAACAATTAAACTTGGAATTTGTCTAACGCATGCCTAATGCGTGAACCTCCTCAAAGAAACTAGACTTTTGAAAAAAGGTCTATTTTTGGATTTTTGTTCTGGTTGTATGAAAAGGAGAAAATAAACGTTGGAAATATTAGAATAGAGGTCAAAAGGTGTAAGGCAAGGACACTGGGGTTTTGTCTTAAGTGAATGATATGCATATGTGCACAGACACAGGGGTGATTGAACAATGACTATAGCATGAATCGTTATTGACTGTTCCCGTCGCCTTCAAAGTACTCTCGTTTAGTTACCAACAGGCATTGTCTGATACTGGCATTGTCCCGCCCTTTATTCTTAGAAAAAAAGACCAAGAGATAGCTCGAGTGCAGCCCGAGGCTTGTATCTTCGTTCTGGGAGAAATCTGGTGAGAAACTATGCGGTAAAACCGATAGGCAAAGCTTTCCACGAGGTCATGGTGTAGCCTCAGGGGTGGTGTGAAAAAAAGAAGATTTCTTCGGTCTCGCAAACCACAGTTGACGAAGAAGTGCTTGGAGCTAAAAGCCATGCTGCAAATTCTGTAGTATTTTTATAAACAATGTGCAGTGTTGATATTTCCCTTAAAGTTCCTTAAAGCCATAAAAACATAAAATGAAAATAAAGGAGATTTAATCATCGAATAACAGAAAAAGCAACGAGTTTTCTTGATGAAGTTTGTTGAAAATTTCAACCGAAAGTTTTTTTGAATAATTGTTGCTAATAAATCTATTAATTAATAATAATCTTTATTGTTGATAATAAATTTATGTTGCTTCGTCATATTCTGTTATAAATTGCAACAAAATTTCATAATCCAATGGGACACAGAACCCCGAACATAAATTTGATTAAAAGGCCAAGTACACTATCGTCGATTATAATCAATGCGACGATAATTACAATCGATCTTTTAACGTCAGTCGAAAAAACAAATCTAAAAAAAGATTTTGTCAGGAGTACTCAATATCAATGGTGGACACTGCCGTGGGGTAGTAATGCGGATAATTGGATGCTACGATAACGATACACGAACAACGTATGACAATGCCATGTCGTATTATACTTTTTATTGCTTTTTACTAGAAATGTTTATGCGCGCGAGAGAAAAAAAGAAAGAGTAGAAATAAATAAAACACGTTACGATAAATACAGGACCAAGTGTGTATGAGTCGGTCGACTGTGTTTTTTTATCTCCCAACTCGTAAAAAAAAAACAAGAAAGATAAAAGTTATTTGCCCACTGTTTATTATGTTTTTTTTTCAATTATTTTTAATTTTTATCCTCGTCGCATAAAAATGGTAGTCTCGTTTTTATAAGACTCATAACAAGGGGACGAAAAAAAATGACGATGACTGTAATTAGACAGACTCAGTGCAATAATATGGTTAGGAAAGTTCAAATTGCGTTTTGTTTTAATTGCTGACAAAGTAGGAATTCACTTACATAAATTTGAAAGCACAGTTAATTGAAAAATGTTGGTTTACAATGAAAATTCATTGAAAAAGTTACGTTTATACTTATGAACATAAAAGCAGCTAATAATATTGTTTTATTTTTGCAATTATTATATTTCATTATAATAATATTGTCACTACAAAAATTTTCAGATACGACCAATTTTTTTTTCAGTAGACAAATGTTATGAACATTTGACTTTTCCTCTCTTCGATCTTTTTGGTTATTAAAAAGTTTTTTCATCTTTAAATAACAAGGTCTAGAATTTTGGATTAAAAAAGGTCGGTCTATTAAACAAGGTGGCAGAGTAGGTCGAATACCGAATGAGATAAGAAAGTAGCATTTTAAGTGGTCTCGTGTTTTTTCACTACACATATATGTATAGCTACATATATAATGGTCCTTTTTTCCCTCGAGGCAAAAACGTATGTAGCTGGAGACAAAAAAGCCTTTTGTGTTTCGAATAAAAGACCATGAAAAACTGACAACTGTTATCAAGAGTAGTTGCGAAAATAGAGAATATTTCTTTTTCCCTGAATTTAGAATTAAAAACTTGTTTATCTTTATACTTTGTTCGTACGTAAATTTTATGAAATATTTCATCATATTTAAGATTTTAATTATAATGTGGAAAACGTATGCGATCGATATCGTTGGCCCTTGGCACAAAAGATAAAGCCGTCTTAGAAATACGTAACAAATATTGATTTTTCATTATTATGAAAACGATGAAGTGAAGAAAAAATTATTAAAAAAAAACATCTGCATATAAATTGCACTATTTTTTGTTTACACTATTTTTTGACAACTTTTTAGCATTAACAATGGTGAAAACTCGGATTCACCACGATTTAGAGACGGCAGAATTTTTTTCAGATTTTTTTCAAGTCTCCAAGTGTTGAAATTTTGATAGTCTGATTCCGCGCTGTCTGACCAGGCCAAGGTTTTACTACTGCGTACCGTCAGTAAATTATTGACTCTTTCTACTCCGGGCAGGTTTTTTCCATTTCGGTCAAACAACAACGTCATGGCTGGTAAAAGTTACATTTTGTAAGCATCACAGTGTCCAATGCTTTGCATGAAAGTTCAATTTCAATGGCAATTGTCTTTCGTACTCTTGTCATTAATAGTTCAAAATAATATAATGAACTTTTTGTGATTCGACAATGTTTTTACTTTCACCAAAATTTCGTTTTTTTTATTTTTCATTTTTGTTTCATTTTCACTTCAAATAATTGTTATTTGCTGTAAAATAATTATCGAAATCTTGATAAAATTGAACAAATTCAAAACTATAACTTTCGAGAGATTTGACACTTAGAATTTTGCAAAAATCCTAACAATTTGCTACTTATCTTGCGGTAACATTTCAAAAAACCATTATCAAATGTTTAGTATTAACAATAAATAATTATCGCTCAAAATCTATCGTTCAAACTCGTGAAACTTGAGTTTGGAATAAATAAAACATTACGATTGAAATCAATGAATTAAGAGATAAAGAAATTCAGTCGTAGCCGATATTCCCAGATCGGCTGGTGTGAATTGCATATTCAATTTTTTTTTTTTTTGTTGAAACGGCCATCGAGGCACATGTGTCGGTCATGATGGACGTCATCGCGGGCTAGCAGTGTTCCCGGGCAATTTCCTTTCCGCAAATTGTAACGCAGATGTAAAACGAAAGAGTAAAAGTCTACGGCACTGAATTGAAAGTTCGTGCGATAATATATTTTGCAGTGAGTTTTTATTGAGCCATATCCGAAAGCCTAGTTTTTTAAATAATGAAAAATGATAATCTCACGTGGGAAGATTAGTGACGTTAAATATTATTATTAATTTTTTATTCGAAACGATAATAATTATATAAAAAATGTTAAAAATGAATTTAAAAAAATGATTCTTTTGTTTGTTTTTTTTTTTTTCATTCTCGTTATGCCCATTCAATTTTCTCAATATTCCTACATTCTCAATCCTATTTTTACTTTACGTAAATACCGCTCTATAGCGGTATTTAATGTTATTACAAAAAGCACTTTAAATGATGAAGAGCTGAAGCTCAAAATTCCAGATATTACTCTGCGCATATGCAGGTGAAACATTTAATTGGCACAGTGATATTAGTTGTGATGGAATGCTGGCGGCAACCAATCGTAGAATTATCTGAAAATTCATCCAAAGCGAATTCACATGAACGCACATACTTATAATCCATGTAAATAAAAAAATTAAAAATTAAAAAATTTGCAGGAATGAAAATAATGCGACAAGATTGAAAGAGAAGTCGAAATTATGCGATAACATCGGTCACAGTAACAAGAATCTTAATAATAATGCTGATAAAAAGAAAAAAAAATCCACTCGAGCTCGAAATAGACCAGAGGATGAGACAATCAATATGTAAAAAGGGACAAATCGATTGGCGTTTACGATACTAAAAGTGAATACTGTTTCCCTCCTTAAAAACCATTGCCTGAACGACTTGTAGATTTATCTCTCTAAGAATTTATGTTGAAGAATAAATTAAATTTACAATGTATGATGAGGGTATCGTAAATTTCATTTATTTTTCAACATTGTATTTATATAACTGGAAAACATTGTATACTGAAAAAAAAAAAAAAAAACATTTGAGTTAATTAAACGGCACGATGAAATACGTCGAATGTAGTATTCAATAGGTTTAAATATTTATCTTGTTATATGAAGTGTATCTATCGTTGATCCCACAAAATCCAATAGTGTCCAATACAACAAAATCTATTTCGTACATTCGATACGTATATGTTTATTTAGTGTAATATAATAAACGATTGATGCATTTGAACGGTTTCTTTAAAAATTATCGAAATATAACATTTGACGTAATTTATCGAAGCTTGATTATTTCAAGTAAACTCGTTCCTCACAGTATATTTTTGATCAAATTGAAACTGCGTTCAAATAAAAATCTTAATATTATTTTGATCCCATCACTTTTACTTCATTTCACTACCTTCCAAATATTATTATCAAATTTGAGAAATTGCCTTAAACAAAAGTTTAAGCTTGTCCTCCATGTCTCTTGCTGCACTGTCATTTTGCAATTTTTTTAATTATCTCTATGTACGACATTCTATACAAGAGTTTGGCTCACTGCTATTACTTTGAAATCCAATAGTGTATCGCATTCGCACGAGAACCTGGAAAACTGAAGTGTATAGAAAGCCTGTGTGTAAACAGGTGGCTTTTCCCTGGATTCCAGTTGGTTAGCACATCATCAAAGGCTCAGAAATGCTCCCAGCCATTTGGCGAGCAATGTGCAAGCTAGTTTATGGCTTAACGGTCACCTAGCCAAGTCATGACTTTCCACTTAGAAAACTTTGCGTCCTTCTCGTATTTTCAATGCTAAAAACGTCTGTTTAAAAATCAAGGACTTTTGTCTGATGAGCAATACTTCGAATCGGCATCGAACATCGATATTTTCCTATATACATCGATTCTCAACCCCTTTTCACGTACATATGCATTTTGCATCGTTTTCCCAGAATCTCCCGGACCCTATTTGATTGAAGTTTCTCCTATTGCAATTTCCTTCAAGTCATACATTTCGACCCAGCGTTCGAGATTGTTATCTCATGCATATATATATATATATATATCGTTTTCCTCTGGAACATCGTGCGGAAACGTTTCTATGATAGGACGCGTTGTATACGAGCCATTTGTAATTAATCACCATGAAAAAAAGCTTCGTTTTGTTTGTTTTTTTTTTCCTTCACCGATTGAATTACGTTTTTCATTTCATAATTTATATTGCAATCGGTGCAAAATTTGTAAATACGTTGACAATGTGGTCTGATAACAATAATATTTGTTCTAATAATAAAAAATCAAATACGATGTAAATTTAAAAGTTTATAATAAATTGATGCATATTATGAAACTCAAAAAAACTATTGACTCTTATGAATAAATTCATAAAAATAGACGCTCTAATTTTATGTATTTTCTATTTTTTTCATTTTTTAAATTGTTCTAATTTTATGTATGAAATGTGTTTTCTTTTCTACATCTTCGTTCAAGTGGCGATAGATAAAAATGTGACGATCTGTCAACTCGACCTCATACTAAAGAATCTACTGGTCGTAGACTGTAAACGCTGCCTCGTAAAACTGTCGTTAAACTATTTATGAGCCATCGTCCCCGAACTCGTTTGCCTTTCTACGGTTTTGGTATCAGTGTAGTTTTTTTAATTTACCATTAACTTTTGCTCAAACTCTTCAACGAGAATTAGTCGAAAGACACTAACTTCGAATGGAATTCTAATTCTATTATACAAACAAATTTTTCCACACTTGAACACTTATTCATGTTCAACCTTGATGTGTTCCATTTGAATGAAAATTAAGCTCTTAATTGCGCTCAAATTTGCTTCAAACTTGTGCCAGCTGAATTTTTAATTTTGAGTAAAACTCTAGTGTCGAACAAGGATTAAATTTGAGTAAAAAAATTGAAGTGATATTCGAGTTTGAATTCAAGTTGAATCTCAGCATCAACTCGAGTCTAAAAATAAATCGGAGTTAAAACTTTAATAAGTCACAAAAGTTGAAATAACGGATTTTTTCAAGATTGAAATTCACTCTCGTCGCTTCGAAGGATGAAAAACCTAAAAAAAATCAAAGTCTTCACCAATTCAAATGATTATTAATACAGGTGTTTGTTTCTCATCGTTTATAGCGTTTGTGTAAAAAAAAAAAAAAAAAAAAAAAATGAAGCGGAAAAGAGGTCCAGGAAGAGAAGGAATAAGCAGCAGGTTGCTATGGCAGCTATCTACTTTATATTTCGTGTGGGATCCGGCCAATAAGGAACCCCTTGTGCAGGGGGTTGTTTTGTGTGAGCGAGGAAGAGAGAGGAGAGCCATGGGGAGCTGCTCGATCTGGATATGGCCTTGGCCCTTTAACCCCTCGTCTTTCTACTTTCGAGACTCCCGACCAACGCTGTAAGGAACTCCTCTCATCCCCTGTTTCCGCATTTTTATCTCAAACTCCACCCCATCATCCACCCCAAATAAAACACAACGTTTTGTTCCTTATTATTCAATCACATAGAATATCGTCTCGACTTTCTTATTCGAAATATCCTTTTGTTTATATCGATTTTCATCGCCAAAAGGATAAAAGATTTTATCCCCCAATTTGTCATCCCCAAACTGTTGGATCAACTTCTTCCCTTTGTTTCGTGTTTGTATGCGTGGTTCCTGTTTTTCTTATTGAGCTAAAATCATTTGTTACGTGTGATTTTGAAGTTTAAATCGTTTTTTTTTTTTTTTTATAATTTTATTCTGAAATTTATTTCTATAAATTATAGTCGTAATTATTGTGGCTCGATGTAAATAGCATTCAATCATATTTTCTTTATTCCAGTCAATGAATTACTTACATTATTTATAATTGATAAATAAAAATAGATTAAGAATAATTTTATTAATCGTTTCATTATAAGAATATGATATGAAATTGTAATAAGGTCGAAATGAGAATGAGGGATTACTACTGTTAGGGTGGGAGCATGACCTTGTGACCCCGACGAAAGTAATAAATAAGAATTGAGATGGACCACCGAGTTTCACGAGGGCATCAAAAGCTCGTTCAACGGTCGCATTACCACATCCGCTTTAACCTCAAAATGGCCGAGGGTCTCGTACACCCTAGCTGAGAAACTTTCCAACCAGGATCTGTGATTAGACTCATCCTCCCCTTCTGCCAGGCTCACCGAACATTGCCCAAGCTCCGAAGCTCAACTCACCCCTGAAATTTTCTTCGTATATAAGTCACGTTGAATTCCTTTTTCGACATTTTTTCTCCTGGATCTTTCTAGTCAAAAATAAGAAAAATGCAATGCAAATATTGTTAATAAAATGTTTTTTTTTTTTTTTTTTTATGAGGACACCATTTTTTACTATTTTCATAATTTCGAATCTTGGGTTTATTATTCCAAAAATTTCTTTATAAAATGAATCCTGCATTTTTATTATACTCGCTTTCAAGCGTTAAAATAATAATTTTGTTCGAAATTTGATAAGTGACGTCATTCATTATCGAGTTCATATGTAAAGTGCCTGGATTTTCGTGTGAAAAGATTAAATCGTTGCTAAAAGAATTGGGGTTGCAACGTGAAGAAAATTGTACTTGTCACATTCCACTCACGATCCGATATGGCGTCAAGGGACAAGTGGACCTTTGTCAAGGTTGCCCTATTGTTAGGGTATCCGTAAAACGTCAAAGTCGACTTATATCGACCAGTATGTACATTGACAGTGAACGAGGAACCTATTTTACAAAACCGTATTCATACGACAAGGCTCGTCATCGATTTCGACCACTTTAAATGTCAATGTCTTGGAAACCAAACGATCAACAATTTTCACGTTTCCATAAAACCTTCGAAAAGTATAACTTCAGCATCCTAGCAATTTTCATTAATATTAAATCTCACGTTTAAGTGCTGCAAGAAAAAAGTCAATTTCTTAACTTTTTTAAAAATTAAATTAAACTCGAAATGTAGAATTTTGTGTCCTATGGGATGCTCAATTAAATTTTTTCGAAATATTAAGTGCCATTCTTGGGTTAAACTCTTAACAATCATCACCACGTTATTTACTTTTTTACAATATTTTACATAGCGTCGGAGTGATAACGCTGTTTCCCCGGAACTTCATGGCACGAGTTCGAAAATAGCGTAACTTCCAGCTTCTGCTGTATTGATCTGACAAAAAAAAAGCATGAATAATTCAATAAATGGTACGTTCAAAATAAAGGGAGTTTGCATTTGATACATTTTTTTTCTCGTTCTCTTACAATAAAAACATAATTTTTTACAGTTATTCGTGTGGACTCATAATAAATTTATTTAGAATGGCACATTATCGTTGACATTTGGGCAAAATTTAAACAAAATCGATCGATTTGTTTTTACGCGATTTAACGGGCCTTATGGCGTTATAATCGTCTCAAAATTCGTTTTTCACCTTGGCAAGAATATTTTCGACATGTTTTCATAACATTTTAGGACAAAAATACAGAAATTGACTTTTTTTTTTTTTTTTTTTTCAACAAAAAGTTATGTTATTTTAATCAAAGCGAATATCTCGGGAAAGTGACTGAAATATGTTATGTTTTTTGTTGTTGTGGTTTTAATACTATCGTATGATTTATATTGTGAAGCGTACTCCGTGAACGAAATAACACAATCTCTAAAGGTATTTTTATTGTTTTAGTAAATTTTTCCACTCCTAGTATTGGATACTTGACGTTGTTTAATATCGGTTATCGAATCGTATGGAACTTTTCTAAAACATCATTGTTTAGGAATCCTTTGTTTGTCTTAGATGTTGTTGCTCCATTTTCGTTCAGTGAGGAGTCTTTTTAGTCAACAAACAATTGTATACGGTGGGAAAAGTCTATGAGAAAGTGTATTCAACTGTGAACAATGGTAGAAACTGTATTTCTTGAAGCTTGGAAGCGTTCAGTGTCCTTCAAGATATTTCTTTCCCAAAGAATCGGACTTTTTGGGTCCATGAGCAGGGCATACAACAATTATTCATAAAATAAACTAAAAAAAGAAAAAATTGAAAACTAATATTGGGCCCACGGTAAATGAAAATCGAAAAGTTATAATCAATCAGGTGAATTTCAATGTTTTATTTCTTTAGTAAAACTTTAGTATTCTGACTTCATATTTGTCCAGTAAAGTGGGATGCATTTTTTTTTATCGTGCAAGAAGGTCTGTTATTCGTTGAAAAAATTGAGTTCGTAAAAAGAACATTCTTAAGACTACAAGAAGATTATGCCAACAGCAGTTGCAAGCAAAGCTTGGCAGCAACCTTACAAATTATGGATAACCAACGTTATCATTCTCTTTGATAGAGGCTTGAATATTGCACTTTTTTCGCAGCGTCGTTATTTGTGTTTTTGAATACAACAGTTGCTAATAAATTCGCTTTCAAGTCTTGGAGTATACATCAAAGAAAAAAAACTTAAATCTACTTTATTCACTTTTTCACATTTTCTACAAAGATCGTTATTAACTTTTTATTGGATTTATAACGAACATTTTGTAATATTATCTATTTTCCTTTATCAACAAAGACCAAAATATCAACCGAGCAAGTTCAATGTTCCGAAACATTATTCTGTACTGGAGTAAGCTAGAATATCATAGTACACTACGCCCTAACTCATGGATACGTCTATTCGTTTGAATCGAGCTTTACATAACGCTGGAGGGAATGGAACTGTCAGTATTTACAAAGAGCGTTAATTATACATCGAGTATATCATGGAAATGCAAACGTACAGACAATCCTCATTACGAAAATCATCGGTCATTGAAAATGAGCACTGTAGTAAATGGAATAGTAATGAAATAAGTTAATAATAAATCCAATCTATATACCAAAAAACCAAGTATCCAATTAAATTCTTCAGATCACACGTTGATGATTAAATCTCTTGATTACTGCAGTATCATGAATTTCCATATGAAATCAGACTGGGGCACCATTAATGGTCATGTTAAGGTCATCAGTTACTCATTGAGAACATTATTTTTTCGACAAATAATCTTTATTATCGGTGGTCGAATTTTTATAGCCAAGTAATCGATAATCACGATAGTGAAAAACTTTAGGATTGTATTCAAAACGAGAAAATCATTTAATCATTTTTGTTGCATCGAGTCGTCGTTCATTACAAAAGTTTGCTCGTTGCCTGAATTTCAACGTCGACGATCCGCGGAGGGAAGGGAACGGAAGTAAGTTTCTAATTAGTTGATGTGTCAAAGTGACGTCGTTAAGAAAAATAAACAAATTCGACAACTATTCGGAGTATATTTGAGATGCAGAGCTTCCCGACAATAGGAGGTCGAGAGGACACGCCACAAATTAATTAATATGAGGCAGCGACAAGATTCGCTTTACCATTAACGCAAGCATATACACTTACGACATACAGCCAAAGAGAATTTGAAGCAGAGATGGTTATCAACAAGGATTGCAAATTCTCGGTGTCATTGAATTTCTTATTATTCTTTATTTATTTATTTTCATTCAAATTATTATCAATTTGCATAATGTAATTTATCTGTTGTCTAAATCTAGAATCTTACTATAAATTTTAACGTTGCTTTTGATGACTATTTGATTACGCAAACTCCCGAAAACAAAATTAACGATTTTGAAAAACGTGAACAAAAAGGAAATTTGAAATGCTCATGAAGTCACTAATCACCCTTTCGCGAGCTTCCAGGATTAAGAGATCCTGATTTTTTTGGATGGATTTATGGGTTAACCAAGTTGAAAAAATGTACAACTTTGAAAAGTTTGAGTCGAGAAGCTAGTTCGTACGCATTTTCAGATGTCTGCGTACAAACTTTTCTTCCTGGTGCTATATTATTCTTCCACTATTCTTCATTAATCCTCGTATATATGACTGCACTTTGAAATTATTCCAGAAGTAGTAACTGCCACTCTTCATCTCTTTTTTATGTTCTGTTTAACTACGAGCATTTTTTTATATCAACAAAATTTTGCATGAGACATATTTCCTGTTTGTTTCAAAGAGCTAAATGAAAATGAAAATTGAATTAATTATAATTATAATCCTTCATAATTATATATCTTTAAATAAAAATATAAAATATATTTATATATCCTTTAATTATATAAATTAAAGGATGCATTATTCAACTTCTAGTTAACACACTCGGTCATTTTAACCCGGACTCATTTTTTCATGTTAATTAATCCTGCCCCAGAAACATTTTCAAGGGCAAGCAACTATTTTTCATTAGCATATTAACAATTTTTTCATTTCGAAAATAAACCAAGTTCACTTATTTTGTTCAAATAAATATCTTTTATCGAAATCTCCTGACAAAACTTTTTTTTCTCGAAAAAAGGTGGTTAATACACTCGAATCTTTTTTCGAAATATTCTGAGAAATTTCAGCCTAAATTATGCTACAGAAATTCAGGTTGAACTGACGTTTCGATTTGCGATGTATAATCCAATTAATAAGCCACCAGATACCAAAGGAGCTTATTCCATCCGTCACGTGTCTTAGTCTAACATAATCCCCAAGTGATAATTCAAAATGCAATATTCTGTTGCTCAAAACACATGTAACAATTATTATTATATAATAAGTAGGTATTCGTGATAAAAAATGATACCAACTCATTAAAAAAAAAAAAAAAAAAAAAAAAATGATGAATGAAAAGTAATTCGTGAAAGTTAATAAATTCAAAAAATCCTATTACAATGATAAAAAACGCATTTAATTTGGATTTTGTTGTTTCGTAGCAGGTATTTAAGGAATGGAAGAAAACCATGGGATGCAAGAGAATGAATGAAACATTTTTCTTTTTTACTCACTCAGCGATCTCGACAGGTTTTTTTGTTACGTTTTATAGCATAGATAGCAACTGCAATTAAAAACAGACGTATAAAATGATGAACAAAGCTTTTGTCCAGAGAAAATTAAAGTGAGTTCCCCTGAGTCCTTCCAAGAAAATGCATCCATTCAATTTATGGATGATTTGTTTGTTACAGCATTGTTTCGCGATATCGTACAGAAGAGAAAATCAGCGTCAGTACGAATTGAAAGCAGCTACTGAATCGGACTGCAAAACGTGGATCGAGGCCATACGAGAAGCTAGGTAAAATAAATATTGAATATACATTCGCATACATTTACAAAATCAAATAAATATTCATTGTAAATATTTACATAATTGAAGGCTTGCATAAAAAAAAACGTTTTTTCAAAAATATTTTTCATGGTTGTCAGGAATCGATGAAAAATCAAAGCTATGAGAAAATAATTCATCTTGAGTTGACATCTCAATCCTTTTAAGTATTGAAAAAAAAGTATTCACAAAAAATTCGAAACATTTATCATAAAATATTTTCTTAAATTTCTAGTTTTGTGTAGTTTTCAAATGACATTCTTTTGAGCATCATTTTTTTCACCGAGTCTTTATTGATCACTGAATTTCTCGCTGCACCCAACTCTCATGTCTCAGAAGCCTCGGTTCTTGAAGTCCTGAGAGATGACGTTGCTGAAAAGAAGAAATCGGATATTGGAAAAATTTCTTTATGATGAAGACGAATGTTGAAGCAACGATTCCATGGAGCCACTTATGCTTTTCCGATATTTTCCATGTACATCCTTGTCTGGGTTAAAACCTGTGAGGAACTTATTATTGAATATACTATAGGGACAGAAAAGACAGCGAATTAAAGATTCGTCGTAGTGAATCGAAATGAGTAGAGTTTTGAACGAAAACAAAATGACAGCTACCGCGATATCAATATCAAAATTATTTACCGACTATCCAGATTTTTTTAGAGCTTTTTACCGAGAATTTGAAGTTTGTAATTTGTTTTCAACACGATTAATTGTAATGACAATTATTTCACATTTTTTCGAGGGCTTGAATACATTTGGAAAGAATAAATGGACGAAACACCTTTTTTTTTTGAGATTTCAATTTGTTTTTAAGGGTTTGGTCATTTTTGTTTTGTATTAATTAAACATTTTTAGGCGGATATGAAAAAACACTTTCGGGGTCTACAGAATGTACTTGTCTGAAGTTTTTTACAGTTTCATTCAACCCTTTCCTTTAGAAAAACACATCGCAAAGCCTAAGATACCCAACGAGAGTATAAAGCGAACTATAACTTTCGTATTCACAGATAAAAATATTTCCAATGTGAAATGCCCTTAAAAAAAATGAAGGGCGATTAACTTAGACCAGCCATGCGTGATCGAACGACACGAAATTTGTCAAATCCAGTAAATTTCCAAGTGAAATATATTTCAGGAAACACATATCTGCAGTAGGGGGGTTTGAAAATACCCCCGGAGGCTTAACCCGAGGGTGACGTTACAATCTCGAGGGAAAAAGTGACGGATCGTGTACAAGGGACGAAAAAAATAAATAAAATTCTCGAGTAGGGCAAATTTTCGACATGATAAAAAATAACTAAAATGGGATCCGGAGGGGTTTTTTGGTGGGGGGTAACACGTGGAAATGATGATGGCGAACTAAAAAAAAAAAAATTAGAACAGCAGAGAGGATAAGCAAGAGAAGCGGAAGATAAAAACGTCTGTCAAAAGTCGCGATCATCCTTCAACCACTTTTGTTCTTTATGACATTGCAAAAGAAGGTTCGTTGGAGGGTGGAAGCGTCAGATGGGCGTCGAAACTGTTGCACGAGCTTTTTCATGAAGTTAAATAGTGAAAAAGAAAAGCACAGAGTAAAAAAGATCGTATTGGAAGATAAAAGGGTAAATTTTCGAAAAATTGAACGTAAAAGGGTCCGAGGTACGTCTCAACCCTTCGCTACGACCTCAAGGTGACAAAGCAGCAAATTTCTGGCACTTTGAAACGTCTCTATATATTTTTTGGTCTCGTGGGTGACATGGGAGAGGAGAAAACGAAAGGGGGAGTAAATAGGACCGGTGAAAAATTCCCGGGAGCGTGTATAACGATGCTGCAAGTCGGTGAAAATGAGAACTTATGGAGTTTAATCCAAGCGTAATACGATCCGAAGTAAAATGAAGAGCACTCGAAGTCACTTGCCGTGTGACTAGAGCAGGAAAGAGGGTGAAGTGAGACGAGGGTTTTCAACGAAAAATGATTTTTTAAATGGCGTATAAATCAGGTTGGTTCAAAAAAATCTACAACATTTTTTTTCGCACCCATACAACATATTTTAATACAAAAAAGTCATTTACCCAAAATTTGTTACAGAATTTTTCAGATAGTGCTCCAGTGATTTTTTTCATTATTTTTTTTGCAATTGGAGTTAAAAAGCGTCCAAGTTTTTCCGTGGTGTTGCGACTAAATATTTTAGCACTTCACGAAAAAGTAATCTTCTCAGAATTTGAGGATTCTAAAAAAATGTTGAATGGAAAATTTTAGAAAAATAACTTCTCCATCATGAAATGAAATATTTTGTTAGAGGAATGTCGTGAATATTTCCATTAATGGACTAAGACCGCGTGGAATTGATTGAGAGAAAATCGTAAAAGTGTTCGCACTCTAGTACGAATTCAAAACGATTGCAATTTTTTTTATTCATTATTGCAAAGGGCTAAGTAATGAAATAAAAAATAAAATATTAATCAAAAAAATTCGGTGCTTCTCCATCTCGATTATTCTTTTGTACAGCCTCCTTTTCATTTTTTTTGCTTTCATGTCCTATCACTTTGTATTATACTCTCGAGTTTTCAAATGTATTCTCAGCCTCTTTTATTCTCTTCCAAAGTCTCATTCTCCCTCTATTTCTCTCATTCTATTTTTCTTTCGCTTTCTCCTTTTTCTCTCTCACATTGTACCCTTGTCATTCACTGCATCTCTCGCAACGTATACATCGCAGCTGTTCTATCGAATGACAAAAAGAAGTTTATTGCTCAGCCGCCCCCATAAAACTCTAATGAACTACCTAATTTCATTTTAAATAAATAAAAAAAATAAACAACGTTTCACGGAATGTATTTGTTCATCGAAAGAAAACAATTTCGTTCAATCACTCTAATAGTTTTTCTAATTTTTTCGTTCGATCGGTTTAAATTCCTGAAAATAATGTTTCTTTCTATTTTTTTTTTGCATCTGAAATGGTATCGGTAAATGAAAGTTGTTTAGCCATCCGAGTTCACATTAAAGGCTTGCCTACACACACATACAAAAATGTCAAATAATTTGATTAAAAAAAAAAAAAAAAACAAATCATTGAATGATGTCACTTTTTTTATAGCATTTTAAAACTATTTTCAAGGTGGTGGTCAAGGGTAATCAGCTGTTAGGAAAAAAGTGGTTTAAGCTTATGGTTTAAGTGGTTTAATCGAACATACATCCCAGTAACGCCTACAAAAAAGTATGAAATGTGTTTTTTTTCTGTTTTTTTTTTTATCATTTTTTATAAACTTGTTGTTGCTTATATTTTTCTTCTAAAATTTGTATTAAAGTATAAGCAACTCATTTCTATAACAATTTGACCGAACGATGTTTTCTTGATGGAGTGTAGGCGCAGCAGGCACGAGCTGTATCTAAATATTTAATGAGACCCGCTGAAATATCGTGCCATTTTCGGTCCACATGAACGTTTTCGTTCGTACGTATCTCTTGCTATAGCATTATTCGTGCTTGAATGAGACCCTCCACGTGTGGTCGTTGATAAACGCAAGTCATTTTGTCCCCATTTGACCAACGTGAGGCCCTGACCTTTTTCGATTTGATCCCATTGTTTTTTCTCTTTTTCACCTCATCGTACTTATTACAAAAGTGGTTATTCCATTCTGGCCATTTTTTAGGAGGAAAACGTATTATTTACGTGACCGACAATAACCAAAAGTTCTTCACAAGTCATTTATTAAAAATGGCTGACAATTTACTTGATGAAAAAATGAAGAAAATCATTGTCAGAATAGTCATTCAAATTTTATTCCAAAAATTCTTCGCTTATTTATTTTAAGAAAGTGATAAAAAAATTGGTTCATGAAATTCAAGAATTTCAGAATCAGGTCGAGTTCGCATGGAACATTTCCCCTTGTGTACATAACGTTAATATATATGTGCCTCGTGTGCCCCAAAGTGCCTCCATTCTTGTATGCCTATTTAATGACCCTGACAAATTGCCTCGTTCGATACACAGCAAGAATACAGCGGATCATCAAAGATGAAAAAAATACTATTTTATGACGTTATCAAATCATTAATTACAAGGAAACCAGGTTATTTATAAATCCTCTATCTTGTGCCACTTAAAAAATCATGCAGGAAAATAATTTAGTTCTTTGTCATTAAATCGTTTGCCGTTGGTCTGCAGCTTGAGAAGGCTTCCAAATTATTTGGAACAGTACTTGATGAGGTGACCCTTTAGTCATGCATTTTTTGTGTTGCTGATAGTGCTAAACAGCTGAAATTCAGTAAAAAGATAAATGCTCGTTCCGGTAGAGTTTTCTTCAGTTTCCCTGAGCTCTTTTTCAAATATAATCGTTTAGCGTGTTAGAAATGAGGGTTTTTGGTTTGGCAGAAGTTTTTAGTTTGTAAAGAACCGAAAAGGTAACATTGACAATAAATATAAAAATAACAATTGTTAATAAAATCTTCAATATTTCAATTAATAAAATGATGATTAAGCTAAATTCATACTTTGTCCTCATTTTTGAAGCCCAGCATGATTGTGCAAATGAATAATTTTACTATTCGAATTATTCAACACCTAATTATGGTTTTTGTAATTTTATTTTAAGGGAATTTCTTGTTTCGTCTGCAGCAGATGTATTTCACGTAGTTCAGGGGACTTGATTTCCCTGTGGAATAATTTGTCTCGAAATTATGTATTCCATTTTATGATAGTCAGGAAATATCGCAGCGATGAATATATAAGAAAAAATATTAATAACAAAATGAATATTAAGGTTTGTGAACAATATAACACGAACGTTTTGACACACATGATTAAATAACGCTTAATGAATAATGTATTTTGTTGGATGAAGAATTCAAGAGGTCAGAAATATTTAAACAAACAATAACAAAAAAAAAAAACCGAATTTTGATTGATTCGACATTTCTTGTCTTTTGACAGTTTCAACAAATTGATGCTGCAGAAGGAAGAACTCGAGCAGAAGCATCTTCACCTGTTGCAGATCGTTGAGAGTGAAAAAACCGCGAAATGGCAATATACTCAACAGTGTGAGGATCTTGCTTCTGAAATCAAGAAACTACGTGCCGAGGTTTGTATCTAATATTACTTTGCAAAGTTATTCACAAAGGAATGTCAAATTGATGAGCAAATACCGTACCTGTATATCTACCAAAACCATTTCCTCGTGGATCAATACAATCATCCGGAACTAAGAACAACCACGCGCTTTCGAAAGTCACTTTGAGACGCAATTGATCGTAAAGACGACTGCAAACTGATGGCGTTCTAAGTTCTATATCTTCTAATTACTACGAAAGTATAAAGACAATAAAACAATGATATGCCAATGCAGGAAACTCTGACACAACTATTTTTCATAGCTCGATTACATTTCGTGGTTCCGAGGAAACTTTTGCAGCCCTGTTGATGAGTTGCTTTTCGATTTTTTATAAAATTAACGTATTGTTATCCAGGATGCAATTATGAAATGTTGAAACAATTTGTTAATATCACTGAAATCGTTTAGATCACTTTTTTCTTTATTGTTTATGATTGATTACGATAAAGTCGTTTCTATTTATGAAATCTTTTGTCCCAATACAACTGACGTAATGTTTTGTATGAAAAGCCGAATACAATGATAATTAAATTATTTCCTTCGTTGATCCAATTAATAAATTGTTCACGAGAGTGACCAAACATTTTGTGCCATTTTGTGTGTGTATTTTTATTTTTATTATTCCTGCCTATACCTTTGCGAGTTTTTACGATAATTTTTCCCATCACTTCAACCCCACATTTTGTGTCATTTTAATTAGATTCAGTTGAACTTGTTTAACAAAATAATTGGACAATGCATGAGAATGAAATTTGTAACTTTTTAACAATATCAGTTTTTCAGTGTCTATAAATTCACTGTATAATTGTTACTGGACCTCAAATACTAAGAGAAGTATGACACACTATAAAAAATTGAATCGTTCGGGTGAACGAGAGGAGAGCGAGATGAAAAGGGAGACAAAGTGAACTCTTCAACTCGTCACGGCAGGATAGGGGAATGACTGGAGTAGAGGGAGGTCTATTTCCTCCGACCTGTTGCTAATATACTATATATATTTTTCAACATATATTCTATAATTGCAAAGTTATGTTCGTGACCTCTGTTTCAATTTATTTATTTATTCATTTATTTTTTAATTAAAAAATAAATATTCAGATATACAATTAACTCCTTAATACAATATTGTGATTTTTGTAATATGATTACATGTTTTGCGTCAGTTATGCGCAATGAAAAGAGATCTGCGGCCGAGTACGGTTACGTTTTCTTCGCACACGAGTGAACGAGGCATATTGCAGAGAACAATGTCGCAAACGGTGCCAGGATCAATGGCTATTTCGAGCAATTATGGTGTACTTGGTGGAGCTACAGGCTCAAATTTACAAGGTCATGCAAACATAAGCGGTTTTCGTGGCATTGCTGAGGGCTCCAACGATATGGAAAAAATTAAAAAAGTTCAGAGTTTCTTTCGTGGATGGCTCTGTCGACGCAGGTGGAAACAGATCGTTGAGCAATATATCAAAAGCCCTCATGCGGAGAGTATGAGGAAAAGGAACAGGTGATATTTTCCTATTTTTATATGTTGTTTCATTTTTTTTTTTCATCATCTCCTCTAATTTCATTGTTTTTTCTTTTATTTTACAAATTAACGTTTTATTCCATTATTCTTAAATGTCAATTTAATCGTTAACTTTGGTGAAGTTTCTTACCGACATGATATGAATCATAAATAAACTGTTCAACGTGAAACTTGACTTTCTCGAGATGTTCGCTCTCTCATCAAGACAGAATTGAGCAAAGTTATTCGTCTATGAAGCAAACAGAAATTACTCAGCAATCGAAAGTAAAAAGTCAAAGTGGGAACGTCAGTGCAACTAACTGCATAAAATTATTCAGTTTAGTTAAATATCATTGGACATTTTTTTTCTTTCTGATACCGAAAAATACCATCATGCTTTTTGGCGATTGGGAGAAAGGGATTTTTTTATTCTAACTTCAAATGAACTGTCATTTTCTCAAAAATTCACATTTTGCTACAAATTTTTCGTTTGTTTTTTTCGGTTTTCCCAGCTTCATGCACTGATTGAACAAAGCGAATGCTAATTAGAGTTACAACATGCTGTATTAATCGAACGAAATATTAGATTCGAATGTTTGAAAAACTTTCAATTAATTATGCAATTAACTTTGATGGTGCCTTTATTTTCTAAATTTTTCAAATAAGAATTTATTTTCGCTGATGAAAAGATTTATTTCCAACTTTTTTTGTGAAATATTTTATTCGATTAGTAAGTGCCTCAATGTAATTTCTCTTCTTTATTTTATTTTTCACAAAAAATAAAAATGTTTTATTGGGTCGATGGTTTGTAGTTTGGTTTTCCAAATGGTCGAAGCCGAAGAGGAATATACTGAGCAAATGGAGGTTTTGGTCAGCTGTTTCTTAAGGCCATTCAAAATGGCCGCCAGTTCGAAAAAACCACCTTGCAATCACGAGGACGTGAATAGTATATTTTTGAACAGCGAGACTGTATTATTTCTTCATCAAATTTTCCTCAAGGGTCTCACATCTCGTATGGAAAGTTGGCCGACGCTTGTCCTCGGTAAGTACAGAAAATGGGTTGAAAAAAATGGAGAAAAAAAAATGAAAAATTTCACGGTCAAACGAACAAGACAATGCATTCAAGGTGAATTTCTATTTTCAAGCGATCGTTAATAATGTCACTTATCAAAATGGAGCGTCCTGAACTCCCGCAAAACTAGGACGACAGTTTATATGTCTCATTGGATATCGTTTCCACATATGTACATATGTCACTCTGAATGCATTCCAGAACATTCAAGGGCTTTTAATAATACGTTGAATAAAATACTAAAACTGTATTCGAGCTCAAAATCAAAATAACATTAAATTGAATGATTTTATTGATATTCAATATTCGAAAGAATTCATCATTAATATTGTTGTAACATTTTCCATACAAATTACGAAACAAAAGTTACATCTATAAATGTCAAACAATATACATGTATTCAAATGTCAAAAAATGTACAACTATTTTGTTTATTTTTTGACGATTCTCATCACAGGTGACCTCTTTGACATGCTGCTACCGATGCTCTCAATTTATCAGGAATATGTGAGAAATCATCACTACAGCTTGCAAGTTTTGACTGAGTGCAAACAATCGTCTCAATCTTTTTCTGCACTGTTAAATCGACTGGAAAATAAAACTGCCTGTCATGGACGATCACTCGAGGATTTCCTCACTTATCCCATGCATCAGGTAAATTATAAATAAATTTATTTAATTCATTTTAAAGTCAATCATTCTTTTCATTTCTTCATTTCATTTATTTATTTATTTATTATTAATCCTTCGGCTATACACGAATTTGCACAAATAGAGAAATCAAAGCTTTAGACGACTGGAGCACAGTCGAAAGCTTGAAATTTAATGATTGAATCATTTTTTGTAAATTGATTTTTGTTTGTTTTTATTATTTTGAAATAGTAGTACGACTAAGAATTTTCGAAATTCGTTAAAAATTTTATCCAAACTATTTCGCGATCTATAAAAACGTTATTTTGGGAATAGTTTTTGGAAAAGCCTGTACTTTGTGGTTTCATTGCTTCCGGGCTTGTCTGGAAAAATATAGAAAAAGGAATCCGGAGCACAGCTTCGTAAGAAAACTCGTGAATAATTCAGATGCTCGTGGAGAAAACTATTCGAAACATTCTTTAAGGTCTTCCTTCGACAGTTTTTATGTTCGCTCGTTTTAACGTTAGACAAATAAAAATAAAAATGTATCGTGTTCATCGAAACCTCTCAGGCACGTGCATGTCTTAAATAAAGACTGAGTGATAAAGAGGATCGTGAAAATCCGTAAAGGAAAAACTCCAGTAGAAAAGTCCAGTAGAAAAAGCCTTGTACTCACTTTGAATTTTATTTTCGTGAGAAAGAAACTCTTTCATTTTTCTTATTCGTCATATTGAACGTAGCAAAAAAAATGCTTTTTTAACATTTTTTTTTTAATGCTCGCGATATGATTTTCAGGTACCAAGGTACATAATAACTTTACACGAAGTTCTTGCCCATACACCACATGATCACGTGGAACGAAAAAGCTTGCAAAATGCGAGACAACAATTGGAGGATTTGTCACGACAGATGCACGACGAGGTAAGAAAAAAAATAAAAATCTTTTTTTCCTACTCCAATCCCTAAAAATGGAGCAATATTTTGTGTGTGTGTTTTTTTTTAACTTTTTACATAAAATACGGAATTTAAAATAATTCATTTTTATATAAAATTAAAACTGAATTTAATTAATGATCCTTTTGCAGGTTAGCGAAACTGAAAATTTGAGGAAAAACCTCGCAGTCGAGCGTATGATCGTCGAAGGATGCGATATCATTTTGGACGTCAATCAAGTGTTCGTAAGGCAGGGTGAGTTGAAATTGTCAATAAAAAAAACATTCGAATTTCATTTCAGGTCGAAATTACATTATAAAAATAAGAAAGCATGAAAAATCAAACTGTTTTTCAACCAGTTTTTCAACTTTTGCGAAAAAATTCAATATCTTTGTCGTAAGGCAGGGTGAGTTGAAATTGGCAATAAAAAAAACACTCGCATTTCATTTAAAGTCGAAATTTTATTATAAAAATGATAAATTATGAAAAATCAAAAGAAATGAAACTTTTTTTCAACCACTTTTTAAACTTTTCGAAAAAATTCAATATTTTCGTCGAATTTCGAAACTTCTCTAAGCATTTCTTCATTTATAACAAATGGCACATTTGGCCCAAGAGGTTGGATCGGAAATTTCTTGATTCGTAAAATATCAATCCTGACAAAATGTACCTGCGATTTTTTTCTATGAACCACAGTCGACGACGAAAATATCTAATTTATCGACAACCAAAAATATTCGAATTTACGACAGTCGGTAAAGAGCAATCGTGAATGTTGTTGGTAGTTTGAAACGTTGACGAAATGTCAACCCCCGTATAATTATGAACGCAGGCGCTCTGACCCTCGAGGCTCTCGAGAATCGATGACACCCTCACACAACGCGAACCTATAGATTTCGTTGAATAGTCCTGATTCTGCGCAACACTTTACAGGGACGTATCCATCAACCCTTAAACATTGGTCATTCCGATTTTCGAGTCTTTTTTTCAATTTAATTTTATATTTTTTAATTTCACTTATTTTTTTCTTGTTTGCCGTCATTTAATTGTCTAGAAAATATCTTTCAATTATACTGGACGAATAATTTTTTTAAATCATTGTCCAATTTTTATTTTCGCTTTTTTTTTTAGAAAATTGGATTTAAGTACGAATTTAAAAAAAGATTGAATGATTGGAAGATTGAATTTTTGGGATCATGCCAAAATAAATCCATGCACAAAATATTAATTAATTAATTTTCATTTTTTTAATTGTTTCCAAATTTTTCGATGCAATTGTTTTTTGCACAACCCTTACGGACTTTTTTAAAATAAAAATCTCCCTGAATATCAATTTACACAACTTTTAAATCATTTAAATCATTTGACGAATATGCGGTAATTTAGAAACACCAAGGGTTGTTTTTTCAATGTAAAGATCGTTCCTTATCATGAAACCAATATTATTCCTACCCTTGGAATGTAAAAAAAAAAAAAAATTGAAATCGAAAATGAGAATATTGAATATATGATTTGTTTGTAGTTGATTTATTTGTTTTTTTCATCCCCCAAAAGTCCATACGTCTATGGGGGAGTTGAGAAAGCCCGCGCAAGCTCGTCCTTGAGACTTTACTGATCCGCGTGTTCCACCACATGGTTGGCGTGAGTTTTTTTCCTTGTTACTCGAAATTGTATCGTCAGTTAGTCAGCAACGCCTTTCGCTGAAACTGACATATTCACCCTGTTGCCTTTAAAATAAAAACCAAAAATCGAGATCACGATATTTTTTAGTGAAAGTTTTTATTTCCTTTTTATTGTTCATCGATTTTTGTTGTTGTTTTGCTTGAACTACGAGTGATGTTGCCGAAAAATGACGTCGAGTGAGAAAGTTTGGTGAAGGGTTGAAAATGGTGACGTTTAAAAAAAATTTCTCCCTGAGATGAAAGTCAACATCTTGAGGGTTGGTGGTCGGAGTCTTCACGCAGTTGCCATTTTGTTGGAAATTTCGGTGTAACGTTTTATTTGTTTGCCTGTAATGCGAGAATAAACGTTGAAAAATATTGTGAGAAAAAAATCGATGGAATCTCGAAGAGGCAGGAGACTAGGATACATTTGTTTTTTTTTTTTTTTTCAAAAAGGGACCAAATAATGAGGCGTGATGTTTGAAGGGACCAAGAATAAATGATATCATCGAAGATACGAAAATAAACTTTTCAGTGAAGTTATAAAATCGCTCGTTTACGAGACGATGAAAATCTTTAAATTTCTATTTGATTTTTTACACACTATCAAAAAGTGTGGACCATTGAAGCAATTTTATCAAGACCGATCCACAGGTGCTGTTACTACGAAAAACGTTACGAAATTGTGAAATTTCGATTCTGACTAAAAAAAGAAAAAAATACAAAAATGTGACAGAATTTCCCAGACTCCACTAAAGTCCAACTTCAAGAACGAATTTGACAAAAACAAAGTCCGGTTGGTTTCGAAGTCGGTGAATACATTTGGATCTCTTTGGACATTTTCATTTTGATGTTGATTTTAAATCGAGACTATTAAAGAACCGGAAATAAACCATACTGAGTACGTATCATTTGTAAATGTTGAGAAAAATTTGAATAAAATTTAATCATCAAGATATTCATAATGCAAATACATCCTTAAGTGGTGATCATAATTCTTCATTTTCCAAAAACGTCGAATGCTATAATTTTGAAATTTGTCTGACCAAACACTAACAATTACTACTTCTGATTCCTTTTTATTCTGTGCGTTCGTCATTTCGTACTGTACACTAACGTTTTCGTAAATAATTATAATTTTCATTTGTGTTTAGCAGATTGTGACAAATCCACTTTATCAATTGCTCGATCGATATTTATTAAATTGTTGCCTTAATGAATAATGAAGTTTTGATTGTGAATTTTTTGTTGTTTTCTAACAGGCACTCTAATTCAAATTTTGGACAAACCTCGGGGGGTTCGAAGCAGATTGAGTGCAACGTTTGGTGGGAAAGGAGCCGGTGATAAGGAAGCTCTGAGGCAGTGTTTTCTTTTTTCAAATCATCTTATACTTTGCACACGACAATCGGACGACGACGGACGTCTCAATCTTATTCCTAACATTGGAAAAATTCCTCTCTGCGATGCTGTACTCATAGAGGATCCGAGTGAACAGAGCACTGCGGATGATGACGGTGATAATTATTTTTAAATTATTAATTTAACATTTTTTAACATAAACAAAAGGAACGAAAGAAAAAAAAATTCAATGTACAAATTGCATTTTATCGGGTTTTTTAGATCAAAATTTTCGGTCGATTCATATTTAAATTAATTAACAATAAAATAATTTATAGAATTGTCAGTTTGCTCGGTTTCGAGCGGAATTAGCGAGAGTAGTGGCAGCGGGAGCGGAAGTGCAAGTTCATCGTTGCAAAATCGTGATTTCAAAATTGCATTCGACGTGAAATCTGGCGGACCACCGGTGTCCCTACATTTTGTGGCACCCACGATGCAGGCAAGAAATATTTATTCTTTTGTTTATTAAGAAAACGGAGTATAAATAAATTGCATTATAGCAAACGAGGGACATTTTATGTCAAATGGAAGATTGGGATTGTTTTTGAACCCTTTGTAGGGTTTCTCGTGTCTAGGAAAAATTTATTACAGTTGCCAAGCTTCCAGAATAGGAAACAATCAAATTCTAAAATAAAACGAACTTGCGTATTTCGTTATTTTTTGTAAATAATGAAAATATTGGGAATTTAGGAAAAAGCTGCGTGGATCAGTGACATAAGTCAGTGTTTGGACAACGTGCATTTCAATGACTTTTTGCACGGCTCCTTGTCGGACACGAGTTCGGTGACGATGCCACAATCGGTGAGAAACGATCCGAAGCTTTTTAAGGACGACGTTGACATCAGATTCAGTCGAACTCTAAACTCTTGCAAACTGCCGCAAATACGTTACGCTACTCCAGAACGTTTGCTCCAGAGACTCACCGACTTACGATTTTTAAGCATCGATTTCCTCAATACGTTTTTACTCACTTATCGAGTGTTTACTGACGGTGTCACCGTTCTCGAAGCACTCAAAAAAGTATTTTATGACGCGGAACCTCCGGACTCACAAATCCCAAGTGGCTCTCTCGTGTAAGTTTTAATTAAATTCATTCATATTTTCACATTTCGTTCCATCAAAAGATCTGTTCATAAAAAAGTGTTTGTTAAATTTTTTTAGTAATAATTATAAACATTACAGATCTCTCGACGTTCTCGGGGGTACGAGCGGAGAATCTCATCATCAGATCGACGAGCGAAGACGAAGCAGTTCATCACCGAGAAGAACCAGCGGTGCGAGCTCCGTTTCCGGTAAAAAAAAAAAAAAAAGACAATAGTAAAATGTATTTCTTTTCAGTTTCACTTTAAAAATGTTCAATTTTAACTGTAAATTCTTCAATTATTAACATATTCAGGATACGGATCGGAAGTGAGTGAGCGAGAGCCACGTGGTCACAATTATTACGAATTTAACAGCTCGAATCAAGCAGCTAATTCGAAGGGTCATTGGCGATCAGGTTATCGTAAATGTGAGTTGAGAAAATCATTCAAAATTATTATTATATACTTTTTTTATCGTATTATTTATTTAGAAATAAAAAACCTATTAAATTATCACTTTTCTGTCTAAAAACTGTTTATTTTTTAAAATCAATTCATAAATAGTGGAAGAGGAACAACAATTGGGGTTAATATCCGAAGTTCCACCGATAATAAAACGGAGTCCAACCCTACAATTGCCTGGTTCAGGGGCTGGAAAGCAGTCGCCAAAAAGTCCACGAAAAGTCAGTATCCGCGATGACAGTTCCGAGGAGGATGGTTGCCACTTAACGATACCCAAGGTCATTGCTGGTTCCTCAAGTTCGGAGACTTTGACAGGTGATAATTAAGGGTCATAAAAACTGAAGTAACTTATTTCATCATTTATTGACACAGTGCTTTCTTATTTTTGTATATTTTTTTGTATTGTCAGTTTTTTTTTTTTTTAATTTCGGCTGATTTTTAAATATTAAAATAATAATATTTTTCTAGATATGACAGTTACGAGCGCACCATCTTCGCCGAGCAACCTGAGCTCGGTAACCCTCGTCGGTTCCACCGGTTCCGGTTCCGGTTCTGATCCAAGTCCTCAGGACATCGCTGGAAGCTACTCTCGCACAGTTTCCGAAGAAACCGATACCCCCCTCGCTACCGAAGATCATCCTAAGGACGGTTCGTAAAATTTTGGGTAAACTAAAACAAAAGAAAAAAAGAAAATTGATTGAAAGATTTTTTTTTTTCATTCGATGAAAATTAACAAAATTGCTGCCATTCAAAAATTAAATGTCAAATTCGTCCTTTTTTCTACAGTTCTTCATCCGAATGTTTTTTTTTTCAAGGACAGACTGTAGTGACCCAAATAATTCGAACTTTTCGAGCAAAATTTAACAAAATGATTACGAGAGTCTAGATTTTTTTTTTCAAATTTTACATTGAAAAAGGCTCTCAAAACTTGAAAACGTTGTTTATTGACCTAATTCGCAATTTTTTTTTGCGCAGAAGTACAATTTACTTACGACGATCCGATGCCTCCGGCATCCCCGAAATCAGCAAAATCGAGTCCTCGTCTAAGATCGAATGTACGTTCAACTCGTACGAGACGCTTGGACTCGGATCGCGACGAACAGGCCTGGACCGATGAAGAAAATTTAATATCATCTGGTGATATTTATCATTGTCATCATAATAATCAATACGGACATCACAGCGAACACAGAGCATCGACGGCTTCGGCTCCGCCAACATCGATGAGAAGTGGATCGATCACGACTCCCACTGGGGTAACTTTTCTCCCCTTTAAATATTCGTTTATACTTAACTTCACAAGCTTCCTACTCGCAATATTCAGTGACGATAAAAAAACATTCACGATAAAAAGTCTTGATTTATTTATTTATTTTTTATAATCATCTGACTATTATTTTATTTTTATTTTTTAAATTATTTTTATATTATGCTTCAAGTGATATTAAAAAAATATTTTGAAAAATTAAATGTAGCTTCAAATCTTCTGTTTTAACTGCTTCTACTTTTTTGTCGTCTTTTACGTTAAAATCATTGTCTCGATACTGTCATAATGCAAACTTTACACTCCGATGAAATTTCAAAACCTATCATTAGCCATCAGGGAATCATTTATTTTATTAGAAATTTTTAGTAATTTAGTTTTTTACGATTGCAGTTACGTTTGAAATGAAATTTAATAAAACTTCGATGTGCTGATCGAATGAATTGTGTTTACAGAAGAATTTTTGTTTTTTTAATTTGTTGCAGAGTCACTGGATGAGCAGGAGATCGATTCAAGAGGGTGAAATGGGTTCGGGCAAGCAATCATCTTGTTGTTATCAATACGATATACCCCAGGTTTCGAGCAAAGCAGGAGTCGTGATTACAAGTTCTCGACAGAGCCACCGAAGGTTCGTTAAAAAAAAACCATTTCGTTTGAACCTCTTTTTACCTTTTTTTACCTCACGTTTGAACGTATTTTTCAAATACCTCTGGGAGAGCCTCAATTCAACTTTTCAATCATCGAAGCTCTCCTGAACAATGTTTCTACTTTGGGCCAATATTTCCGTTGTCTAAAAATTGAAAAACAATTGCTGGACCTTGAAAAAATGTTGTAGAGAAAATGTTGCTCAGTATTTGTTGTTACACATCACAGATATCTATCATCGAGATACTGCTAATAATAATTACGAAATCAATTAATTTAAATTAATTTCATTAATATATTTTAATTAATTTAATTATTTCAATGAGTTTGATTAAATTAATCAAATTAATTTAATTAATTTCAGTGAACTAAATAGTGAGTAAATTAATTTTCAATTTTTAGGCAACAAAAACACTCACACAGAGTATAATTATAGCTGGAAAAAGTTTTGACAAGAAGTCTTGAAAGATGGGAAATTTTTTTTTATTTCCAATATTAAGATGTAAGAATATCAAGACAACGAAAAAATGTAGGTCCCAAAAGAGGTGTCAAGCTCACCAGACAGTCAGATAACTTATTTTTTGGATTCCACGTTTTCGTCGTTCCATGTTTTTATTTTTTTCTTCATTTCCTGCATCCCCGATTTTTAAATGTATAACAAAAAATTGCAGGGTTTTACATATTCGTAAGGGTTGTTTCGATATTTTTTTAAGATTTTGAAAAAAATATAGGTTCCTGAAATTTTTATCATTACTTCATATGCTCCGAATTTTCTCCTTAAATTTTCCGCTATTTATAGAATACTAAATTTTGTATATTTTTTCAAATAATTCATGTTTTTCATTGCTTCGTAAAACTCATTGATCTTCTCGCTCGGTCTGATCGAAAAATAGTCGATTCACTATTTTGCTAAATTTTTCTATTTAAATATATTTGTGGATGCGTTACTTAGCATATTTATGTATTTTACAAATTGTTTATTCGAAAAAAATCATTATCATTCAATCTTCTCGTTGGAATTTATCAAAAAAAAAATTCTATTTTGTAAATACAAGACGTTTTTTTTTGTTTTTTTTTTTCGATAATCCTACCGAGTTGATTTATTAAAAAATCCTTCTTTACTTTTTTCGCTCGTTTTTTTTGTTTTTGCTAATTTTCGAGTCTCTGGATAAAATAAAAACAACTTTCGATCGTTCTCCTTTCGATTCAATGGATTTTTATGTGTTGTTTTGCGTCGTACGGTAGCGTTGGACCCGAACGAATCTGGTGAGTAGGTGCTGTCATTACGAGAAATGATAACGCCCTGCCCTTTTAGAAATTAGAATTCCTGAGAAAACTAAAAATCCAGTATTTTTTTTTTTCTTTTTTAATTTTTTAGCCCTTAATTCAATTTACCAAAAAGTATTAGGTATTAGTTGGCACGTACATCTTGAATTGTGCATACGATCAAGCTTTGCATGAACCTGTCATTGAACCATAATTTTATTCAACTGATCAAACAATATTAAAAAAAAAAATGTTGAATAAAACCTTTTCCTAAGCATCTTCCAATTAAAAGGTCCAGTGAGCTTGCACGCTTAAAAAATAACTCGTAAACCCTCTTCATAATAATTAAAAGAAAAAAAAATGAAAATAAATCCAAATTTTTAATTATTTCTGAAGGGAAAAAAAACGTAATATTACAATGTGACATAAATATGTATTTAAAAAAATGCACTCGTCTGAATACGTTTTAAGTAGAGTAAGCACTCGTAGTACACGTGACTCGATATAATTCCCGTCAGTCACGACCTCAGCTAAGTTTAATCTAATGTTAATTTTTATTAATCATTAAATAATTTTTATTCTTCGTTTATTTCAATCATTTTTGTTTAATAAATCCATTATTATTAGTATTAATTCAATTAATCCATCCATCATGTCAAGATATTTTAGAAAACTCCATAACAGACCGTGCTACTTAATGAATTCATAGCTTTTGAACAATCCTAGTAGTAAATGATCCAAAAAAAATTGAATTTTTTATTTTTTTATTTTCATGAACACCTTTCTATTGCGATGCAGTGACACAACCCCCTTAAAGTTAGGTTTCGTGAAAATACCGTAACGCGTGGGACGTTGGGACATTTCAAAAATTTCTCAAAATCAATTATCGATCAAAGAAATTGATGAATTATCAATGCATAAATATTGCTTCGTTTTTAAAGTTGATTTCTTTTTTTTTTGTCAACGATTGATAAAATAATTTTGTGTGGCTGACGGTTGTGCGAAGGTCTGATTGAAAACAAAGGCAAAAAAGACTGTCAAGGATTTTTTTAAATGGTTTCAACAACGTGGTCGTTGGAATAAAAATAAAAATGTTTGACATTTTTTTGATCCTGATGGTTAATTAGGAGCAGCACTTCGTCGGCGGCTGCAGCGTTTGCGATCGCAACTTCTGCCTCAAGCAATCCACCCGACAAGGCACCAGGACGCCAAGCTGAAGAAAACAATCGGAGTGGCTCGTGTCGCGATCGAAACAAGCGAAAAGAATCCGTAATGTCAACAGCTGCTACAATGAGAGTTTTAAATGTACTGAGGCACTGGGTATCAAAACACGCTCAAGATTTCGAGCTTAATCATCAATTGAGGAATTTGACGGTTGAATTTTTGGAAGATATCGTTGGAAGTCCTAACCTTATACCCGCCGAACACAAAGCTGCGAGCCAATTATTGAGATTGATTAGTAAAGAAGAGCCCGAGGGCAGCAAAGTCGATTTGCAGAAACTTCTTGCTCCACCGGCTGTGAGTTACAATATTTTATCAATTCCTTCATTTGAAAATGAATGCCAAATTAAAAAACCGTTTTGAAATTTCAAAATTAAATGTTTCTCTATTTTTTAAAATCAAAAACCACTGTACGAAAAATTTGAAAAAATTCTATAAGATCTTTTGGTGTGTAATGAGTTTGTAAAAAAATTAGAATTTCAATGATCGAAGTAGTTGAGGACGAAATGTATATTTTCATCAAAAATAACAAAATTCGATTATTCATCGTTTTGAAAGAGTCTCACGATTCTGGCAAAACAAAAAAATAATTTACATATAATTATTGAGGAAAAGAATGAACAATGCAAAAGATCAAAAAAAAGGAAATACATGAACCCTTTGAGTCATCATGAAATATGTACAAACGAAGATTCATTTGTTGTCGTTAAACGAAACATAAGAAGAAAAAAATGAGTTAAAATAAAAAAAGTAAAATAATAATTGTAATGAACGAATCACAATTCCAATGATAATTGAATTCGATGTTTTTTTATGTGGTCAATAGTGGTTTTTCGATTATGAAAAACCATGTAGTGACAGGAATAAAAGCTAAACACTAGAGTTACATAAAATCAATAGAGAATAATGTAAAATAATGAAAATTTAGGTTCAAAGCAAAGAGAGCATAGAAACATTGTCAGCTCTGGAGATCGCCGAACAAATGACATATTTGGATCACAAAATATTCGTCACCATAACAAGCGAGTGAGTAACTTGATTAATTGATACTTTTAAATACGTAATTAGTGCAAATGGGTTGATTAGATAATTGAATCGATTGAATGAATAAAATTGAATGGAACTTTAATTTAATTCCATTCAAGAGTTGCAATCACATATTAATAAGTGAATCTATTAACCGAGACGAAAAATGACTGACAAATAGTCAATTTTAATAAATCGTTTAATTTGTTACAAATAACACATTTATGCAGAGAATTTCTGGGGCAAGCTTGGATGAAAACCGATAAAGCGACTCGAGCTCCGCACATAATTCTCATGACGAAAAGATTCAACGAAGTATCCCAACTGGTCGTTTCCGAAATCGTACGAAGATCAAATATCTCAGCTCGTGTTGCTGCGATCGAAAAATGGGCTGCTGTCGCTGACATTTGTCGAGTGCTTCACAATTACAACGGAGTCCTTCAGATTTGTGCAGCTTTTACAAACAGCAGTGTTTATCGTCTTAAAAAAACATGGGAGAAGGTTTCCAAAACCGTAAGTTAAAAATACACAAAAATCTTTTATTCTCATTTTCTTTTTAACGATCGAACATTTTTTTCTCCTTTCATTCACTGCAATATTTTATTATAATCATTTTTTCGTTGTGTTTTTTTTTCTTTTCTTTTTTCAGAATAAACAAATAATCGAGAGACTCCAAAACGTCGTGTCCTCCGACGGTCGGTTTCGCAATCTCAGGGACGCTTTGCATCGTTGCGATCCACCGTGTATACCGTACCTTGGTCTCTATTTGACCGATTTGTCCTTCATCGAGGAGGGCACGCCAAATTTCACGGACGATGGTCTTCTGAATTTTTCGAAAATGCGAATGGTACACAATTTTCTATAATGAGAGAGTGTAATCGAGTTATTCATTTTTTTGTTTCTTTCGATTGGTCCTTTTTAGAATTCCATCAGTCCACGTAATCCCAAGATATTAACCCTTACTTGCCACACCTCTGTAGAATTACGTATTTGCCACTATGCGGTAAATTTGTACCCCAGTGACAAAAATTGTTATAAAAAATGAACCGCTGAATATTTCGACTTGAAATTTTTTTTAGAACATATTGAAAGCTTTTTTAAAAAGATTTTTATTTATTTAGAATATCGTATTTGTGATATAATAAAAAAATTAAATGTTGCAGAAAAGTAAGAGATTGTTTGAAATTTTTTTTAGATTGCTCACGTGATTCGAGAAATTCGTCACTTTCAACAAACTCCATACAAGATCGATTTGATACCAAAAGTGTCAAATTATCTTTTGGACCCGACGCTTTTGCTGGAGGAGGATGACCTCTATCGAATGTCGTTGGAGATCGAACCAAGGACTTCGAGACTCAGTAGCTCGACGTTAATTGGTCTTCCACCATCGATTGGCCAGGCATCACTGAAGAGGGATAATTGAAGTTAAACTTTCAAGGATGCGTGAGTAAATAAGCTTGAAGAAAAAACACATAAAAAATTTAAAAAAAAACCCAAGAAAGCTGGGCAAGAAAGAGCAGAAGAGAAAAAAAAAGAAAACGTCGAAATGTTTTTGTGCACATCTTTTCATCTGAGAATTGGGTCAAATCCTTTTTTCCTACTTTCCCCTTCATCGAGCTCTTGATTTCAGTGAATCTTAATAGATCGTAAATATTTTGAAGTTACGTTTTTATTTGAATTAGTAATAATCAGAGCATAGTTATTAGCATAATGTAGTCTTTGCTGGTCCATTGACGTGTGTAATTATTTTTCTATAAAACGTGATCGTGTACGAATTTTATTTCCGAGGAAAAAAAAAAACAAAATCATTTGTACAATAATGAATTCTTCACTCACGAATCATGCTATGGTTTTTATTTCAAAATCGTCTTACGATCGTACATCGTTCTTCAAATCTCGTAAGTTGAAAGAAAAAAATAAAGAAAAAAAAAAAACAAACCCAAACATATCGAGCAAGAGCTGAAAGAAAAGTAATTAGAAATTGCATTGAAAAAAATTGTAAAAATCGTGTGTCAATCATTGAGACTTTTCGTATATTCTCGTCGTGTTAAAATTGAAGAATCCTCTATGTATATAAATATATTGTTTATTTTTCTTCCTGTTATAAACATAGTGTGAAATATATTATTTCGTCGTTTAGAAAAAAAAGTAGGAGACAAATGAAATTATGAAATATTTTCATCATGTGATGTGTCCTATCAACGTTTAGTCAGTCAAATTGTATATTTACATTTTTGTCCCTTACGAAAGAAAATTATATTTCAAAATAATAAAAAATTATTATTCAAAATGGTAGAAAGAGAGACCATTATTGATGAAAGTTTCAATCAATTAAAGGTTGTACGAATAATATCAATATTGTTGTTCCAACCCCGTCCATTTCTGTCCGCTTTTCAAATCTTTTCAATTATAAATACATGTACATATCTTAACGTTCAATTTAAAGACGAATGGGACATTTCACGTTACGTTTACATTTCAAAAACCATGACCTTTTTTACTTCGTCGTTAAATCTTACAATCTTTTATTTTATACGAGCAAATATTAAGAGACTCGTGTTTTTGAATTTTCTTCCTTTTTGCCATTTTTCCATTCTCACATACAGTTTCATTTCCAGCTTTTTATATACTTATTCCTTGGGTCCAGGCTGTGATAACTTGGGAACTGTGAGACGAGAGATACAACTGGTGTCTGAATATAATTGAGTCTAAAAAAAAGGTTTAGTTTTCTTTTCTTACGTTTCTAGGCAACAAAGTAGTTTTATTATTTTTTTTTTTTTATTGAACCCTAGTTTCCAGTCGGTTTATATATTTGTCACGAAATGCAATGAAAATATTGAAATTGAATTTCTGTAAATTCAACCAGTTTTGGAAGAAAAAAAAATATCAATAAGAAAAGTCTCTTTTTTTTATAATACGAAATTTATTTTTTAGCCAAAAATAATTTTGGAAAATAGAAATATTTGCTGCTCGTAATTTTCATGGTTGTAGGACTCATGGTTTCGAATTACGTGTCTCATTTTTTTACAATACAAAGTATTAATTATTTCATTTTTCTTTCTTGACTTATTTATTGATTTTATTAATTTTAATATTAATTTTTCTGTTAAAACCAATTTTATGATCCATTTTGGTCATTTTTCAATTCGGTCTGACAATAGCAGCTCCTTTACTACTTAACCCTTTGACAGCACAGCTGTTTCCACTGCGACTTTTCAAACGTTGTTTCTCCGGCTTCAGCGGTCCGATTTTAATTTTTTACGATTGATTTTCAAGAGTGAAAATGTTTCTAAACGATTGTTGAACATTAACGAGGGAAAAAGTTTCAAAAAATTCAAAATTTTTGGTGCAATTTTACACTCGTGTGTTCCTGGAGGGTTGGATTTCATTTTCTTTCATTATAAATTTATAATAAATTTTGAATCCATTGTTATTGGTATTTAAATCTATTTTTATGCATATAATATGTACATGTATTTATATTCGTGTGTGTGTACATAACTCCCGTCAGTCACCGTATAAAAAACTAAATGTCTCGATACTATCGTCTGTGATTTTAAATATTTGTATTATTCATAAGACCGGATTATGTACAAGACGCCTTTGCATTTGTTGATCGATTGAATTTGACAAGAACTTTAACATAAACTTTTTTTTTTCAATTTATATTTTAAAAAATCTATCAAATTTTATTCCATTATTTTTACAATGAAACAAATCACGAGAAAAAAAACACCTGATGGAAACAATTTTTTTGTAGCAAAAAAAATTCTCATTACAGTTTGATGCGTTTTATTCACAATTAATAATTTCATTGTAAAGTTTATCCTGACTTAAGATAGCAGTCTCGCCAAAGTCACGATCAAAAGTAAACTCTGCGATTTATTATCGAAAACATGATTTTTTAAAATAATTTCATAATTCCAGCTGTTCACATCTTACAGAAATTTTGATTTTTTAAGAAGAACTTTGTCACATGTTGGCCTGTAATTAGAAACAAAAGGGCAAAAAATTTGTAGACAACGTAAATTTTATTACTGTTCCCCATAAAAACGCGTGTGACACAGTGTCATTTCCGAATCTTTCTGCAATTTGAAACCTAGTTTCATATCATGCTCCCGAAAGTGTTTTCAAAATGTTGTTACAATTCTGTAGAGAAAGTTTTCAGTGAGACTACTATCTTGAATGACAGACCGAGGCCTAAGTCATGTTAAAAGTTAAAAATTCCGACGAACAAGTTAAAAAGTTCAAATTTCATCGATTACCATAAATTTTTATTCGATGAGAGCGCATCACGTGTCAAAATTCGAAACTAAATAAAAGATTTTTTCTTTCACGTTTCATCAATCGAAAAAAAATAGAAATTAAGTTACGACATCATAAAAAAAACGAAAAAACTTGTTTTTATTTCGCTCAACACAGGCAGTATTATTATAAAAATAAAAAAAACAAAATTATTAAGTAATTTTTTTAAATATACGAAATGCTGTGGAAGTATTAATTTTACATCTGATGTTTTCCAGAAAAAAATTCAAGTTTGAATTATATTTATAAGAAAAAATCTATGATCATTATTACAGTTGTTATTTTTAGTATTTCCATTATTATTATTATTATTATTATTATTATTTATGATGGATGACAAAAATATATTCGTCAAAGTGCTGAGTCAAGGTTCCCACGTTTACGACACTCATGGGCCCTGACTCAGCGATCCAACTCTGTGGTTCACACTCCCTTAACAAAAGGGTGAGTGAAAATCATAATCCATACTCATTTGACGAATGGGACGGAAGGACTCGAGAATCATCGTCTTTTGCAACCGAGCCGGAAGCTCAAATATTATTATTATTGATATTATTATTGATATTATTGTTATTATTATTTAAAAATATTCGCCATGCGATTGTATTTCGACAATCAGTAGCGTACGAATCGAGTAAATATATACGTGACATTTGTTTGTTGTTGCTGTTGTTTTTTTTTTGACGTTTTGACAAATAATTTTAAAAATTATGAATATTTTTATTGAAAGATAAATGTGATTTTTATTTAACCAAACTCTCAAAGAGCGCGTGTACCTTAAGAATTTTATATCAAAAGGAGAGAGACAGATCGAAATAAATGAGAAGGTCGAGGACCCCATTTATTTACATTGTTAATAAAGAAAAAAAATAAAAGAATTCCGAGGAAAAATGTTGATTAGATTTTTAAATGCCGTTTTTATTGATGAAGGCAAAGGATTATTAGTTTTTTTTTTTTTTTTTTTAAAGAAATAAATGTTTCGTTCGGTTTTGATTGACAAGAAAATAAAAAGAGAATAGTATCTTTGTCGTTTCTTTGATTCTGTTGTATCATTTTTTTGGTAATTCAAACTCAAGAAAGAAAAATTAATCCAAGTGTCAGTGCTTGAAATATTAAATGTTAAAATTTTTTTTTTTTATTGTACAAAACGGAACATATTAACTAACGACTGAATCAGTGAGAAACATATCACTAATGTGTGCCAATCTCAGTTCATAATATTCCAAGTGATCCAGTTGAATTCTTTTTTTTTTTTTTATGATTTTGCTTGATGGATTTTTGGTACGAATGCGCTATGGTCCATCAGACTATATGACCAAATATTGTACATAAATATGTTATGAAATGAACGGGTATAGAATTTAGCTACGTGGAATAATTGCATATACAAAAAGAACTTCGAATATTTTATTTTTTCAGTCCAATACGAAGTTCATTAAATGTTGAATTCTGGAGTTGTTTTAAATAAATAAATGAATATATCTATGTATGTTTAAAAATCCGTTGATACGTTTGTTCAAAATAAACTTTTTTTTTTTTTTTCAATGTGTCCAATGGATCAAACATTCGGGAATGAATCTAATTCCTGAAACGTTTATTATTTATTACGACGTCATTGAAATTGTAAAAACAAAAATTGCTTATTCTTAAGAAACTTTTTCATTCCTTGAAAAACTTTTCGTAAGAATTTTGCTATCTGCTCGTTGCTCAGTTTTTGTTTTTTGATCGTACAGTATGGACGAAAAAATTCAACGTATTTTTTCAACAATCTCTTGTTCACTCGCGATCTAATGGCATTTTCCATCCAGTCAGGCTCGTTATTGTTACTATAAATGACGAGGAGGGTTCTCGAAAACATGAAATTTTATAGTGAACCATAAAAATCGACGAAAAAATGATAAAAAAAAAACCGAAGTGAAATACAAATAAAATGAACAAAAAATGCGAGCAGAGGGTGCGTTTCAAGGGGGATGAAATTTCCTTTCAACAAATCCCCATTATTGTCTGTTTCGAGAACTATTACTGCCTCATTTTATTGCATCCGTTTTATCGATGGTTTCCACACTGAAAACAGATGCTATTGAAAAAGTCGCTTATTTTTTTATTTTTTATTTTTCTTTTCGAACACGATCAGCAAAATATTATTTCATAAAAAAAAATTTCAATCATTTCATCAGTATGTTTGAAATATCAACAAAATATAATCTAAAAATAACAAAAATTTAGTGATTATCCAACAATCTCTTGTTGATTGTATTTAACAAAATAATTGACTTTTTCAACAAAATATCGTTTTCAATGTAATGTAACTTTCGGTTTTGGGTCAAGAGAATGAAATACTAACAAGGATTTTATTCAGCAAAGTCGTGTTAGCAACATAATTTGTTAGAAAGATTTAAAAAAACACTTATAATTGAAAAAAAGTTGTTTTTTTTTTTAAATTATTGGCACGATCTTTGAGTCCGACACGATTTTTAGTACTTCGATTTTTTGACAAATGAATCCTTATAGATGATGATTAGGAATATAAAAAAATAAATAAGACTTTAATTATCATATCTGTGCTGGATCAAAATTACGAGCGAACGAGTAATAAATATTTGTGAGTGTGAGAGTCATGCAATTTCCGTGTTAAAATCGTCATTCAAATAATCTATCCGGTGTGAATATTCTTGTCTTGAAAATGGCAAATACCTTAATGACATCCTGCCCGTTCCCCCTCCTCGTGTGAACGTCATATTAATGAGTATAGTTGAATATAAAAGTATTTAATAAACATGGCAAAAATAACAAACAGATACCGTAATTATTGATCACAAATCATCAGCTGGTTGTGAATAAATGTTAATTATAATATCGACACGTAGACTTGTGTCAATTATTGTACGAGATGCTTCTAATATGAATTCAACGAGATATTAATTACCATAATAATTGCTCTGTTGTATTTTTCAAGATTTGAGGCTTTGTATTATTTCCTAAAACTCTATATTTCACTACGAAAAAAAAATTCTAGGATAGTTTAAATTTAAGATAATTTTAATTTTGAATAAATTTCAATGAATTTTTAATAAATTTTTAGATAATTTTCATTTTAAAAACTATTAAAGGGTCGTTTAAATTAAAGAAAAATTGTCATGATTTCGAGGCCTCTTTTCCAAAAGCCTTCAAATCCTAACATTTCAAATGGTCGTAACTTTATAGTAAATTGGGACAGAGGGTCTTAATGTGAAAACTTAGTCGATTTAAACGTGCAAAACTTGGTCGACAAAGCATCTCGTGCAAGATTGAACGTGGAAAGTCATGTCCTCGATATTTTATTTTTCCTGGCATGCAATATATGTGTACTAACTATGAATCATTATATATTGTCATGTATTACCTCGTCTGGATCAAATTTACTAATATTTATGTTTATAAATATTAATTACAAAAACAAATGAAAAAGGAAGAAAGAAATTATGAAAATTATATTGAAAATGTGCATAAATTAAAAGAAGAATGTTTAAAAAAAAGGCTCGAGGAATTGAAAAAATAAAGATAAAAAAAAAAAAACTAAATGAATAATCGTCTACAGAGGAAATTATCGACGTTCGCCTATGTTATATTGAATGTTACTACTGATTTTAACAAATTTTAATGTTACGTCCACGCAAAGTTTACAACAATCACGTGTGAATAATTAAACAGTAATTTGCGAAATGGTGGCTCGTCACTTCTCGTTTCCAAAACTATGTTCCAAACAAAATGACGAATTATTCTGTACCTTTGACGATGCCGAATAAGTTAAACAAGCAAAAGAAAGAGATATTCAATGAATGAAAGAAATACAGAGAAATAAAATACTGTACACCGAACGTTAAACACTGTCTATTGTCTATCAAACAATTTTATAACTTTCATCTGTATAAATAAATAGAAAATATTCTTCTGTATATTCTTGCATCAATCACATTTACTTCGTATCTCCTAAATAAATGAGTATCCTTATCTCAACTATACCAGAAAATGCGATAAAACGTTAACAAATTGTTTATTTTTTCTAACTGTCAAATGTTCGAAATAAAAAAAAAATAATATTATTTTTTAGTGTTTATTGGGAAATTTTGGGATATTGGGATTTTGGGAAATTTTTTAGAAAGGATATAGAAACTAGGAAATAAAAATATTTTTGCAATATCGAATTTTTACGTGAGCTTTTTAGAATGTTATTTTTTTTTTTCTTTCCTAATTATTGGCAGTGAGAAAGGAAATATTCCAATGTTGCGTTTATGTGGTAGAAACGATATTGTAAAATTTTCAGCTGAATAGACGAGCTCGAAGCATAATTAGACTAACCAAGTGGGCAACGAACCAACTACCGTAACATATTTGATCATCGTCGTTGCCGAAGCTCTTGTCCCTCCTTTTCACCCCCTTTTCCTCTTCAGTCCTCCTATAATGAGTATGTTGCCGTTGTACCGAGGCTTGTCCGCCTGTTCGTTCCATAATCTCTTTACACGACATATAAACGTTCGAGGCATCCTTTCGTCCTTACTCCTTCTCAAAGTGCTCTTACGTTTTAACCTCGTTTTAATATTCCAAGCCTTGACATTTGACGACTGAATCAAATCATTTGACGAGGTTTATTTGCGTCAAAAAAATTACCGCGTTGTAAAGTATTTTCGTTTCTTTTTTTTTACGATATTTTAAATAGTCAAATTATGAAACTTACAGGACAGAAGCTTCGTACACGTATTTATAGTTGTAACTTGAATTAAAACAGCAAATTTTTGTACGCGATTTTATTGAAACGTTTATGAATAAAGTCGTCTCGTAAAAAAAAATGTCCAATTGGGCGCAGGAATTGTGAACATTCCAATGATCTCGAACACAAAAACCAAATAATTTCGTAAACTATTGAAATGTAGTTTCATTGTTATCAATTAATCAAATCTGAACATTTTTACGAATTTCTCAACCATTTTGAAACAACTGCGTTGGCCTGGAGGAGCCAGGAAATCGAAGTAATTATAGTTGTCATGAAAAATACAATTTTCCTTAAGATTCGTTTAAAATTTGAAGATAATCGACCGAGTAGTTTGTGAGAAATCTGTGCGCCCGGTCTGAAAAATGTCATTTCAAGAAAAACGCGTTCGAAGTGCTTTTCGTAATAATCCGACTTGCAGGAGGGGTTTCTCGGCGGATAGTGAATGATTCCGCAACTTAATATTTTAGAGTTACATTTTTAAGACCCCACACCAGAAAAAATGAGAAGAAAAAAAAATCAAATAATTTGAATTTCTACAGTAAAATACGAGCTGAAAGAGCATCAGCAAAAAATAAAAAAATAAACATTTATATTCGACATTGAATCATTATTTTTCACGCTTTTTAGAGTATGGAATAATTGTGTTAGTTTTGACAAAAAAATTAGAACGATTTGCACTTATTTGATGTATGTGTCATCGCAATTATTTGCATGAAACAATTTGGTGGCTTTGAAGACGTTAAGGAAGAAAAGTACGAGCGAGCGAAGATCTGTTCTTCCACAGAAATATCTTATTATTACGAATGTCGTTAATGACGTTGGCTCTCAACACAGCAACTTTTGTTTTTCTCGCTGGGAAAAGTCTCGCTGCGAAAAAGTGTGAAAAAAAAATATATAAAGTTGAGATTGAAGGAAATATTATCGTCACATTTAAACGTGCATTCTCGCACGAGCCTGATTGCTATTGCACGAATTCAACTGTGTTTTACTCGCTGAAAAATAAAAGAGAAACATAAGAATCGGGACATAACATAAGAACCGAGACAAAGAGTAAATGGAACATTGGATCCCGGTGTATGAAAAGCAACTGCAGCGATGCTGGATCCCTCGACTTTGGTTTCTAGTGATTGTAAGAAAATCTCGTTATTCGTTGTCCACACGTCCTTGTGGAAATTTATTCAACGCAGTTAACGTCACTGCAAAACTTTGCGGACGTATGATTTAAGCTTTTCTCATACAAAATCCACTGTTACATGAAAACTATTATAAAAGATGTATATTCAACCTGCGTGCTGACGAGCTCAGCCTCTAGGAAAAGACACTCCACGTGGCCTTTGTAAATAAAATTGAATCGTCACATCTATTGACAGTGGAAGCGATGGTAAAGGTGGCTTTGTTGTAATATCGTCATTTCGTGAGAATTGTGTGTTCACTCTCATTAATGAAGCCCTGTTTCAACATTTTATGTGCATATACATTCCCATGTTTATTCTGGTAAAAAAAAACCTTGGGAAAGACTATCTTCTCAGTATTTTCTGCAGCAATGTGATTTGATAATGCATTTAAAATGAAATGATGAGATAAAAAAATACCAAAAAGTTATCAAGCTCTCAACAACCTTGTGAAATGAATTTAAAGCTCGGCCATAAGTGGTTGAGTAAAACGTGATATCGAAATTGGGAAGCGATGGTGAATGAGTTTTGGTGTGAGTGAAAATCGTCAATATCCGGTATATCAAGTGGAAGGGGTGTTAGGTTTGAGAGAGTAAGGGAGAGTGAGGAAGAGAAAGAGGATCGAAATGGATGTACTTCCGATTTTGCAACCCTTTTTTCTTAGCGATGTGTACCCTCGAGGACAATTTCCCACCAGGCAATTTCCCTTGTCTGATAAGCATTGCATCAATCATACGATCTTCCTCCGATTGCGATGAAAAATGAAAAAAATACGAAAATTGAAAATACTCTCGACACGATAACGAATTTGGTTGGCTGCGAGGTTTCCTTCTTTCTGTACGCAGCTTTGAGGTTTGTCAGCATGCTGACTCTGTTTAGGATTTGGAAGCTTTGGCTTTTAAGTGATTCATGAAATTGCGCCTATTCATTCGAATGAGGAACGATGTGACGAAGGGGAAGGGTACAGGGCATCAGAGTATCCCTATGTGGCATTAGCAGCAGCGAGGATGCCACCTCGTACATTCGTCAAGTCAGCGCCTGCACTAATTGATCTCTGGGTAAATCGCTGTGGCTGTCGCTTTCCAACACTCTCATCATTCCATTTGCTCTTATAATGGATCAATACTCACTGTGCTATTTCGCTGCTTGGTTCCTGTACACATACGTTCCTCATTTGTCACAAAACATGCTGATAATGTCTCTCAAAACCAAGAAACATTGATGAGTATCGAGTTTTACGAAGTTTACAATCTTTTCCAATTTCTTGCATACTAATGACGAATCCATCAATTTGAGACATCAAAAATGTCGAATATCATTTCGATTATTTTACTTAATAACATTCTTTGACGCGCTCCTATCTTCGTAGCAATCAGCGAAAGATAGTAAAAACAGCAGAATCCTTGCTCAATGATCCCGAAAAAAAATTGTAACAGATTCTCTACATTTTCCATCAACTTACGTCTATGATTCTGACTGATCGTTTGTGTACGTATGAAGATTCAATGATGAGACAGTGATAATCTGTTTTTCCCAATAAAGCCTGTGAGATGGAATTAAGTACGTGGATGAAAACCATTTGAATTTATTAACAGTATCGTCTATTATAGATTTTTGTTTTCTCGATGTCTTTATTCGTTAAATTTCGATTAATTAGGTGGATCGTAGTGAGTTGGCTTCTAATTAGTGAAATTTTTCCTCAAACTGCTTGACTTTACTAGGATTTCGATTGGCATCTCAATTACAAGGAAAGTGTAAGGCTCGATGAAACCTTTGACTCGAACCATGTGAACAAATAACTTGGATCCTCTTCAATAACGAGATACACTATTACGATGTTGCTGATTGAGATAGTGGTTTCTGTCATGCATGATTCACTGTGGAAATAGATGTACAAGCACAAAGTGCAGTACATGTCGATGAAAAGACGGCTTCCGGGATGAGAAACGATAGGAGTAGTGAAAGAGAGTTGCAGCATTGGCGAGGAAGGTTGTGGTGAAGCAACGAACTATCAGGTAATACACGCACGGTTCATCATCCATGTAGTAAACTCTTGCTCGAACTGTTTCACAGAGCAATGCGTGTTTTAGACGCCGCACAGGTATACACGAAACATCTGCCTTCTGTCAATCCCCTTCCACCTTCGTTTGCATTATCCCAAGAAGAATATAACCTCATCGTCCTCTACTATCATCAGACATGCTCCACTTATTTTGTGCTTGCAAACGTTAAGATCGAAGCTTTGACGTATCGTGTTGGCTGTTGGCTTCGAGTATGGCCCATCGACCGCCCTTTTGCTTTGACTTTTTAGTGTGTAGTCCAACAAATCCGAAAGCAATGAAACTATAAGTACCTCGGATGTCCTCCCACGGGTAGTTTCACAGAATTCAACAACAAACTCCTCATTGTCCTACGGCAATAAGTGCTTCGGTGATCTCCCAGGTTAAAAGTAGCCTTGGATGACGTTAATCTTGGTTGGGTGACCACTTAGCCATTCATCGACTCGCGTATCAATCGCTGAGTGGGAGAAAGTTTTTTTGAGTTTCCGATGGTGCTAACCAACTGAAAATCAGTAAAAATATAATCGTCCACATCGTATGGGTCTTCTCGCAGTTTCCCTTGGCCCTGGTGCCGATCCGATACGTCAGCGTAGCAGGAAAGAGTGGCTGTGCATGGGCAACACTCTGAGGAATGTTGTGGAGTAAATGAAAGTGACGATGACGTGATGCGATCGACTGGTAAAGCCTACAAGGGTATACGCAGCAACTTGGAAATAAATAAATATTTATATTGACCTAACGGTGACCTCTTTCCTAAAAAACTAATGGCACTGAAATACTGTTCGTTCTTGTTTTCTAAACACTGGAGTTTAACTTTTATAGTGTGTTTTGAAATTGTTCACAAAGGTACGAAGACAGTGCCTTTTGAAAGAGATGTCATTAGTGTAAACGTTTCGATGTTTTGTTCAAAGTTATAAACCAGTGAAAGAAAAAGAGATGAGCAGTATTGCCCGAGGGTTAATATCTTCTCGAAATGTTTGTAATATCTCGGAACAACCATGAATAAATACATAAAAGATAAAGGATCAACTTTAGTGGAACTTTGCAACTTGCAACATTCAGATTATTTGTAATCCGTTGGGATTTAACCATCCGAAACATTTCCGGCGGTCCTGGCAATAGAGGGCACTTCAAAGAATCCCATTTTGTTTATTTGCTCGGACAGTATGGGAAATTTTTTATTTTTTTTAACCTGAATTCGCAGGACTCAACGAGGCGAGTTTGCGAGCCATGGTAAAACTACGTACATTTGCGTAGTCGTTCGAAGAGCTCCCTTTGAAATTACACTTCTGCTAGTATAAGCGCGTGTGTCGAAAATGGAGGAAAATTCAGACCAGGCGAATTTGATTATTTTTTTATTTTTATAATTACGATCGAGTTTGAATCCCATGTGTGATTTGTCCGCGAATAACTAGATTTCGACATGACTTCTGAATCTTTCCATTTCTTTCTCTCTCCTTTTCCACGTCATAGAGTGGTGAACGTTGGCGCAGTCCATTGCTAATACACGGAGTGGCGATTTGAACAAGCTGGTGGTGTAATAACCTCACAGTTTGCTCACTGCAAAAGAAAGAGAAGAAATAATTTGTACACGAAACTGCAAACTCAAGGGAAAACCGGTGCTTTTCATCGATGTACTTGTCACTTTGAAATTATATTACGACACAGCTTTTTCGGTGGTTTCAATTACCATAAGTTACAACCACCATATTTGCAGAATTTCACACATGAATATTTTATTTCGAATGAAAAATTCATTGCGATCATTAATCACGATTATTGAGATCATAATTTGCATTTTTATTCAAAAAAACTAATGAAATTATTGCAGTAAATCTCTCGTAAAGGGAAAGACAAATATAATGATGTTCAAAGAACAGCGATAAAAATGTGTAATCCATATTATAATATCTAAAAATTCTGGAATACTATAGTCTGTCATTTTGGTAGCTGATCACTATGCGTAAGAACGAAAGGAAAGAGAAAAAAAAGTAACGACAATCAGTAGTGCTCGTTAAACATCGTTGCTAATGATGTGTCGTTGTAGAAAACTGTACCTGGTGTACAGTAAAACTTGTAGGGGATGGGCGTTGAAGAAGCCAGGAAAGCAGCTGCCTCCAGACTACGGCACACCTGCGTAATTATTATTTCAAATTAAAAGCTCGTTACAGATTTAGCTTTTCGAGCTAACGCGTGTATACATATGTATACATGCTCTAGTACCCGGTCGAGCTTGAGTATGTACTTATACGACAAAACTATGCTTTTCATAGGATGCACGAGAGCAGGCCCTCCTAATGACCCTCTCCTTGGATAAATCGGAAAACACACACATACACCCATTTATATGTGTTTACTGTGTCCCGAGCTTCTCTACATCCTTAATGAAGTACTCAAATCCCACGATCCTCTTCACACATAAGTCATTTATGTTGTTAGTATTTATCAAAGCTGCCAATAATTACAATATTTTTGTAATTATTATTTTTACATACTAATTCCTATAAGCTGTCATGTCTGATAAGTTCTTATTTATTATTTTATTTTTATTGGAATTCCATTCAAGGTAATCTAGCAGCTTTATGAGTGTCAAATTTCTAGAACAGTTGAATGAAAAGTTCGAAACGATAATTAAATAAATTCAGTCAGGTATTACGGCATGTCTTTATTAACCTTAAGAAAATATTAATCATGAGAAAGATTACTTTCGGCACTGTAAACTGATAAACATCGAATTTTACGCCGTCATATTTTAATCGACACTTTTAAACGAATAATGTGTTATTTTCGAGCAATTTTAATGCCCTACCGCTTGTTCTGTTCCTCAAAAGACTCTCTACAAATTTACCACGTCAATTTGCCTGTCAGCTTGTTGATTTTATAACAACAACCACTTATTGGGAGAAAGCTCGTAAATAGCGTTGAATCGTTTAATAAATACGGAATATTATTATCAAAATTTTGACGAAATTTTGTATTTACGAGTTCATCATAATTATATGTTCATTTAAGGAACGTTTTTTTTTGTTTTCCATAGACTGAAACTGAATTTCTCATTTGTTCTTCTTCTCGTTCTGATCCTCCCTTTTCCAATGCCTCTCCGATTATTCGTGACAGTGATGAGGGCTTATTTACAAGAGGAAAAAAAAGTTAGTGTAACTGAGCTCCTCGTTAGCCATGAAGAGACATCTATCGGTTTCGATAGCACACCGATTGAGGATGACAAATAATGATGCATGAGCATACAATTCTCTTCGGTATATAAAGACGTATAAACATTCTGAAAAGCTGAGAAATGATCTGATCAAATTTATTAATAAAGTTGTCAAAAGGATGAGGACTTTAGTTGATTGTTCTTTGAGTTTATATTGTTTATATTTTATAGAAAAAAGTATAATGATAAAAATGTGTAAAAAGTTTAATATGTGGGTGCCAAAATGGTGAAGAGAAGATCGTGAATGCCGATAGGATAAAAAATAGGCTGATGGAAGATGTGTGAAAGCGGCGAGTTAAGTAAGATCGGGAAGAAGAGAGAAGAGGATTTACGTGATAATGCGAAAAAGTCGGACACGTTGGTGTGAAGAACGTCAGACTCTTGTATGCCGGTGAACGTCCAGGACGAAGAAAAGTAGCGTGAGAGTGTAACGAAAACAAATTAGGCCATTCGTAATTCCATGTCGTGTTGGAAATGTGCGCCCGGATGAGTGTAACGGTGTAACGTTCTCATTGTAGTTTGCTATGACTGTTGTAATGAACATTTTTATAATTAGGACTCGTGATCGTGAGCCAGGACATCTCGCCGAGTTTATCCAATTACCCGACTTTTCTAGTCTGCAAAAAACTCGTCGTTTTGGCATTGAGCAATGTCATTCCATTTTCGAAAGCATAACAAGACTATTACCTGAGAGCGAGGCGTTGAAAAACGTGTTGAGTTGAAAGGATCTTTATAGTTCTGAACGTTCGGCAATGCTCGTGAGACACGCTTGGGGCACACGCAATCTAGCGGCTGAATGACGCACTGCTGCGTGTTCTCCATCTCTTTACGATAAAACTTGCGGATTAAAATACAAAAATTTCATGTATAATTAACAAACGCGATTAAAAGTGAACGTACATCAATAAAATCTTTAAATTTTCCTAGTACAAATGAAATAAGGCTGATATTTATTTGGGTCAATAAGACCCAGACGCTTTTTTTTTTTTTTTTTCATTGGAAAGAGAGAATCGAGTTGAACGAATATTATCGTAAAACTCGAACGAAGACACGTATGTATGAGGCAACCGAAGAGAGCTCTCCATAGCGCGGGGCCGTGAGTTCTCTATATATGTTTGATAATCAATCACATGAAGCAAACACGAGTGAGCAGAGTGGAAGCTAGCTCAGGATGCGATAAGAGAAATAGTGGAAAATATTCGCTTTTACACACTTTATGTAGATTCTGTATCCAATACTACAACTACATGAATTTATGTACAGGGCATGCCGAAAGTTAAGCCTTTAAGGGTTTAAGGGATTAACAGATTGGGAACTGCTGAAGAGAAACGTCGATAATCATATTGCCTTGATGCACCAATGCCACAATTCAGTTTGATTAGTGCACAGCTAATCCACAGCACAATCAGGACCTTTTAATGAATATCTACTAATTAAATTAATATTCCATATTAAGGTACATCACAGAAATCAAGGAATTATCAGTTTATCATCACAATTTTTTTAAAGGGTTATTCTTAATATTTCAATTTCGATTTTCACTACACTGGGTAAATATACGTGTGGCTAAATATACATATGAGCTGCTGTCCGGATGAGTTTATTGGAGGCCTCATTGTACGTCCGTATATTATTCGCGCTGTTTCCGACGAGGTTTCGTTAAAGTTTCATCGATCCAAAACGTCGGTGAGACCACACATGCAACGAGATACCAGCGTTCGTATCTACATGCACCACCGTGTAGTTCTTCTTTCACGTTCCTTGAGTGCTTTTTTTTTTTTTTTTTCTTATCATGCCTGAAGATTCGATGACCCTAGAAATATCTTTGAACATATTTTATAATTACGGATTTGAAACGTCGTCATTAAAACGCACTAGAAACGAATTAAAAATTTCTTCTGATTCCCAAGGGTTGGATTTTAGTAGAAAAGCTCTTACATCAATTTTTACAACGTTTGGGTTCGTTTGGATCATATGGAAATTCAAATGCCTTGTCGAAAAATCCATTAAGGCAGTCGCCTCCTTTAGAGGATCACAGAAAAACGAGTTTCGGCTTTTTTTTCTTTTTATTTAACGAAATAATCAATCTTTTTGACACTTAACGTACTTTTGACTTACTTGAAGGTACGTGAACAAAGCCTTACCTTCAATTTTTGGCGAGACTTATAGCGAAAAAAAAAAACGATTTAACCGATCGACTTGAACCAAAGCTCGGTGTATTGCTTAGCATGTCAAGTGATTAAAAAAACTTATTAAAAACTTTATTTTTAATAATATTTATTGGAAAAAAAGTTATTAAGTTTTGCCTGAAAATCGTCACGTTTACAGTCCAACTCGTGAACTTTTATGCTTTAACACTGTTTCTTTAATTTCTTTTAGTTTTATCGACTATAAAAACGTGTCTAAATGGAAAGTCTTCCTGGTGTTTTTATTTCGGAGATAAAAAAAAAATGACGGCCTTCACAGTTCTCACGAATTTGAACCTCTTTTGCGCTTTAACGGTGTAACTTTGAGTACATTATTTCTTCATAATATTTTGATGATTTTGTTTATTCATGTAGTCTTGAATTGTATAATAAAATGTGTGCATAAGTTCAGAATAATTAATTATTTTTTTTTTTACTTCGAAATAAAAATCTCAAAAGTCACCTACCGTTGTTTAGTCCTTTTAGTTTTTTTTTTAAATGTCATTTTAGTCGTATTTTTAGTTGTAGTTTCATTTTTCGTTATAATCTAATCTGAAAGTTGTCAATCCTCGTTTTCTTTTTTAACTACTATGTGCACTGTGAGATAAATATTTTGTTTTTTAATTGACGTTGAATTGAACGTTCCTTTTTTGTTACTGAAAATACTCGGAGTTGGATGAGCAAAAAATAACTGTCACGTAAGGCCAAAAGCTAGAATAGTGAGCCTATAGAATAGTGAGTTCGAAAAAAAGTAAAAATTTCATTTTCACCTTTAAATGACACCCTATAATATAGAGCTATACGCAACAAGGGGCGAACGCGACCCTGGGCGGAATCAACTAAGCCCCACCTGAGGGTGGCTTTTTACTGAGTTAATTTCAACGGAATCGAAGCTTCTCCCCTAGCCTCTCTTCTCTGATCTGGACCAGCATGTATTCGCTGCGGCGTGATGCATACACGAGTTCCGAATAAATCACTCGAAGGGTGAATAGAGAGAGGGAGAGGGAGAGAAAGAGCGAGAAAAAACGAGAGTTCGTTTGGTGAAACTAGTGCACACTCTTCTATCTCGATCTGTCAAATTTGCAAATAGAGCTTGGTGAAAGGGTGAAAAAATTGACCTGAACCTAGAATGAGCGTACCACGGATTTGAGGAAAATACAGAGGTGCTACATAACTGGAAATGAATGAAAAAAAAAGAAAAAAAAATCAAATGAAATTAAACAAAAACAGAGGTGACGTGGATGAATTCTGGACAGTGTAATATTACAGTTTATGAAGCACAGAAATAGTACAGTAATCCTTTAAAAATATCGTGTAATAACGACGAAAAATTAATAAAATAAAAGAGCGTCCGAGCTGTTGAAATGCCATAAAGTTGCAGGCCATTCGAAACGATTGGAATTTGATGTTAAATCGTTTTAAGGTAAATGATGGGCTTACCTCAACTCGAAGAATGTTTTTTTAATATTATTTTCAATGTGGGTGCGAAGTTAAGACAACGATCCACTATGGTGGTGTAATGACAACCTTAAAATTCGAATTTAACGAGTATTTACGACTTTTTTACTGCTCCTTACGAGCGAACACGGAGTATAGTGGCTTAGGGAACATCAGAAGTTACGAATTTTATTTCCTTTCCAGAACAAAGAGTTTCCATCAATTCCAGCGTCTTTCCGAAGACTTGATGGACCGATAAATTCTGCTATTATCTATTTTCCAATTGAATTAACTGCACAAGTTGCCGTCATCATAAATTTTTTTCTCCAAAAAAAAAAAAAAATGGATCTAATATCCTCTTCATACGAAGGAAGCTCCATCGAACTTCAATTCATTTGGTTATTTCCAGTTTTACTCGTTCAAGAAAACTATCCATTAACTATATGAATAATAATGATAGGTAATAAGACATTCTTGTCCCAAAAATTTGGTCTTTTTATTTTTTAATTTTCGATTCTAATTTTACTTCTCTGTCCCAACGACCGTAAATTCCAGAATCTGGGGTTGTCCACATCGCTTGTGCATTTTTTATGCCACTATCTTAATGCTCGAGTCAAATCGAGAAATCCATTTCTCAACTTCATTTAAACAAGCTTCTTGAACGAAAATACTTCAATGAACTGTTCAAAAGAGTTTCTAATTATTTAACATTCTACAACCAGGTTCAATTATTCTTGAACTATGAGTTGAAAATAGTAGGTTTTTCAAACAAATAGAAATTTCGTTCTGGAGTAAACCCGAGCTACAAACTCATCGTTCTCTCTGTCTACACCAGGTCAAGCCTTCGCTTTCACGATTACATATGTAATTCTGCTACGGGTCTCATGGTTCAATGAATATTTTAATTGAATTAATTCTCGGGAAAATGAGGTCCTTTCAAACACATTCGTATGTCTACACTCTCTAAGCGGGCTTTACATGCTAATGGGAGTGGATATAATTGTTGCGACCTCCGCAGCAGCTTCAGCTCTTTGATGAAAAGCATCGGTTATTGCACATTTACGGTAACAGCTACTGTACGCGATAATATTACTGTAATGAAGCAGCAACTCTACAGTAATAGTGATTATCTGATGCCAATAATTGACACCCGCGGAATTCTTTGTAAGCGGTTAAACGGAAGGAGATGTTGTGCAACACTTTTGAGCCATGAAGAGAGTCACGTTCGTTTATGTATTTTTATTTCATTTTTCTTCTAATTAATTTTAATAAAAAATTCCATACTGTTTTATGGAAAAATTCATTTTTCACTATAAACTATATAGTGAACATGATATTGAAGATTTTTTTTCGGAAACTCAAGTTATTATTGAACGAATCAGAATATTTTCAAATCTTTACATACTGCGGTTTTTCATTGAGAAATCAAGGAACTGATTGGTGAAAATTTGTAATTTTAACCGCAGATTCGTAATCAACGAACGCAAAATCTCTCTAGTAAGGAATTTAAAATCATTGCGTACGTAAGGAAAAATTTATGGGTCGAAGGTTTAAGCTAAAATCGTAAAAATGAATGAGTAAGTTAATTGAATTATAATCGAGGAAAAATGATGAAGAATATCGATTTTTGTTGTATCTTGATATTGGAAAGTGGATTCGTTTGAAAAATACAATTTCCGGTTGTATATTTTTTTATATTTTTTATTATTATTATTGAAAGTCAGCAGATTACTCGTCATTGGTGGATATAGAAAAAAATGACATTTGATTCTTTGAATGAAATGGAACCAGGTGTCATTGTCATGTGATGATATTTCTAAAATAATTTGAAATCTTAAGGATAATTAGGGAAATATCTTTGTAAGAGTCCAGCAGTCTGAAATGCCTTGATTCCAAAATAATGCATGATATTTAAAGAAAATACCATTTCATCATCCATTAAAGAAGATTCAGGGGAGGCTGAGGAAGAAATAGTGCAACGTAATTCGATGCCAGTCTACCCTCGTGGATGGGACGATTAAGGGCAGTGGGAAAATGTAAACTCAACACGTAAATGAGCGACAAAGAAAAAGTACAAAAGTCATTTGCCTCTGGGAGTCAGGCGGGCATGACGCTAACATAAATTTCAAACGAATTAAAGAAACGACCGATAAAAGGGAGGCACAAACGTTCAGGGGCCGTGAGCAGGACGAAGTAGAATGGCTGAGTGCTCAAAACACAGTTTCACTATCCAACAAACATACACATATATAACTATGCTCACGAAACCTGGCAGCAGAAAATTACCACGCTCGGTTCGAGTCTGCGAAAACGTTATAGATATACTATATTTTATACTATACTCGCCATATGTAGACGAGCTCCAACATTGTTCTCTCTAGCGAAACATGTTTCGCTTGGAACCAACCTCTTCTAGGTGCTTTGGCCCACGGAAGTGTTTGTCCTGTTCAAAATGAAGTTGATCGCTTGAATGACCTCAAATATGCCCCCTTAAATATGCAGTCGCTTGAAAATAATATACTAATTTGATAACCTTGAAAGAGGTTGAAGGTTGACAGGATTTAACACCCTGAAGGAGTCTAATCCCGGAGCATTCGTCGTTCAAATGTGCTCCAATTTGTTGATTTTGTAAATCAATAGAATCGGAAGCAATTAAGAACTTTTCTCGTTGTAATATCTATTCCTGAACTCAAGCAAATTGAATATATGCCCAGATCTCTATTCTTTTTTATCCTCGATAAGAATTTCATCAAATCAAAATGTACCCAGATTTTTTTCTTTCATCAAATATACTAGCAAACAATATTTTCAATATTCAGGTTATACAGGAAGTGAGCTGTAAGCACTCTCTCTGAATGTGTCCCGTTTGTGCGAGGTCACGAAATTCTAGCGATGGTTAGAAACAGCTTCATCCTTCGTTTTTTTTTCCTTTCATTCCGTGCAGTACAACGCTTCCCGTTTCACGTCCAATCCTATTTTTACAGAATGGACGTTCAGAGTTGGACGTCTATACACAGTTTCAAAATGTCTGTTCAAAGTTTTATGATTTAGTTCAAATGTTCGAAAAACGAGATTTCAGAGAATTTTTTTTTTTTTTTTTTGTTAAACGACAAAACGAACTCATCACCATGTACTTTTGCACACATTTTACCATATATTCCAACAATACATCACCAATTTCTTCGAAATATAGTAAAAGATTGATTTATATACACAAATAGAAGCACCTCGCGACAGAGGAGTTTTGAACAGGAAACAGCTGACAGCAATTCTCATCTAAAATGAAAAAATCAAAAAGATTTTACATTCAAACACTTTTGTATAGTGGACGAGGTAAAAAAAAGTTAATTAAACAATGTGCAAATACTTTACGAGTTTTAACGTAAAAACAAACGTTTTTTTAATCAAAACTTTATCACTTCTGTTTGTTATAAATATTTTTAAAAATTAAGGTTACGATAAATTTCTCAGTTCGATTAGAACAGTTTGCAATTTCTTTTTTTTATAAGCCTTGATCCAAAACATTTGAAACAGCGATAGTGTCGTAAGAAATGAGATCATTACCGAGCAGCGCGTTCTTATCAGTGCACCAGATGGACCCTCGCCAATTAATGAATATTTCATCATCGGTGCAATTGCTCAATTACTTTTAATTCAAGAATTCCTTTATGGAAAAAAAAACTATTTTTTTTTTACCTGGTCATGGGTTTTTAAACAAACCTGTACATGGAGGATGTTTTTTCACTAACGTTAAGGGGGAGAGACGGGGAGGAGTCACCAGGCGATCCATAAATCCAACCGCTTTTCTCCGAGCAACAAAATTTTTATTTCTACCGGCAAAAGGTTGCAGACATGTTCTACTTGGAATGGTGCGCACCGTTTTACGATTATACTCGAGTTCAGAGGAGATAGTAAGAGAAAGAATGAGAAAGAAGAAGAGAACACCAGAGCTTTTCTCTTCTCGTAGTTCTACGTTCACACAGGACATCGTAACAGTCACCCGAAAATCCTAAAATGAGATACGACGCTGAATATTCATTCACAATGAAATAGAGATACAAACACATCCCTGTGTATATACGTCGGTTTATACACAAGTGTAATGGAAAAAGGGTGTTGGATGAATGATCATGACGAAAGTTTCCGTCTCGTAAGTGTCCTTGTAAATGGCTCTAAGGCCAGTTGAAACTTCCGCTTGACATTTCACTTTGACTTTAGAAGAATAAATTTACAACCGTCTGTTCTCACCTTCCCTTTCTTACTGTTTTCTTCAACCAACATTGCGACGAGCCCTGAAAATTCTCAAATTTTCAGGGCTCAAAGGTCTCAAAAGAGCTATAATTTCTATTTAATTTCTATTTAAATAATTAAAAAATCGGTATGAAATAATCGGCAATCTAGTTACTGTAGAAAGAATTTTTATCAGATATCTTTTGGAATTTAATGATTTTTTCGAATCCACAACAGCTTTAAAAATCTTTGAATACAAATATAATAATGAAAAATATTAAAAATAAGATTAAGAAAAGAAAAATAAAGGTTTATTTTGACGAAATCTCTTAATTTATATGCAATTACGGATCGTGTTAGGATTGAAGGAGGTTTATAGAGGTGGAGAGTGGATCTAGGATCGACAAGATAAGCCATTGAGGCTTGAGGCGTTCGTAGGCTGTGGGCATCGAGGATAGAGTCCAAGTACAGCTCTAATGTACATCGGAGCATATACTCGGTGCTTTTGGATCGTAGAGAGTAGTAAGGACTTTAATCTCGGCCAGTGGATGTAGCGTTAAAATTATGCGAGTGCTCGCTTTCGGTGCTGCCCTCTTTCTCGTCGTTTGGAAGTTAAATATACTTAGGAGTACAGCCAGGAAAGTGGATTTACGATCGCGATACACTAGAAGAGATAAAAAAAAGTGAAAAAAAAACGAAAAAAAAAAAAAAAACAAAACAAACTTTAAGCACTCACTACCGCCGTTAGTTTACGGTTCATGGCGACGTTATACAGTCGAAATACTCCCCTCGGCATTTGTGAGCTTGTATGGGTGTTATTACTGCTCGTTTCGGGGTGGATTTAGCAAAGCTTGATGGCTGCCTTCTTCGGATCGTCAGTTGTAGAGGGTCCCGCAATATCTGAGTTTTATTTCTGAATAAATAAAATTCTTTCTCAAAATCTTAAATCTATCACAGCGATTTAAATATGTTACAAAAATCATGTTGTTTTTCATTTTGACAAATGATTTTTCAAAAATGTAGAAATTACGATGTTCAATTTCACTGAAGTTCATTATTTTCCATTTTTTTGACGTTTCTACCATCACAAAGACGAATCGTGTATTCGCAACAGACTGTAGACTGCAACGAATTGTACGAAGATAAAGGTAATGAGAAATTTTGATACAACTGTTCAGAAACGCGAATAGAATCAAATGAGATTATTTCAGTGACGAATTTCATTTTGTCATGAAAAAAAAAAACGAAAAAAAAAAAACATTCTGGAAGAAATATAAATTTGTTATTGTATTTTGACGGTAATAAATTTGTTTTTATTTGTTGCGGCAGGCTGCTGACTAGCCTTGGTGTATCGGTACCAGAGCGAGAGAAAGGATGAGAAACAGAGGACAGAATTAGTGCTGGAAAGTGCATATTAAGGGGCCTTCACTACAGACGTCCTCATAGAAAGGTTGCCTCATTGCCAAATCCGGAAATTCTCCTCTTTCTCTCTCTCTCTCTCCCTCTCGCTTTATCCTTTATAGTTCCAGTAGAATTCACTCCTTAAGTAAAACGAAATAACCCGGTAATCCGTTGTAGTTGGCAGAGTTGCTCGAACTAAAGTACTTGATAGTTTAGCACATATACATATATGGAGGAAGAAAAGCTTTTATGAACTTTGGGAATGTAGGTACTTACCTCTCGTATATCTTTAATGAAAATATTCCTCGTTCGAATATTTTCGATGGTACTTAAGTGTGTGAAAAAATAAAAAATAAAATTATTATACAGGTTTTTTTTTCTTCTTTTCATTAAATGGTACACGTGATTTTCCCACAAATAATTAATATTTTTTTACTTGCCTTACGAATTCTGGTACAATAGGATTCAACATAATTCTCGATAATTCAGTACGTCATTATATACATTAATAATAGTATTTCATGATTCAACATTCTTGAATGATGCTTTTGTGTTGTGTGTGAGTGTGTGTCGGCGTATTCGATTGTGTGTAGGTATTTTTGTTGTTGCATTCTTTCTAATTATATCTTTTTTTGTTTTTTTTTTATTCGTTTTTTTTTTTTTTTAATCGCTCGCTAACAATTAATTGGATACTTAAATGTTACCAGTCATTCGGTATATTTAATTCAATTTTTTTCTGTGTTTATATGCAGAATAAGGAAAAAATTGAGCTGAGATGTTTATTGAAGTATAGAGTATGAAATTCTCAATCATAAATCTTCCAACCCGTTCTTCTTCTCTCCCATAGACCGTGTACGAGGTATTAATTATTTATTGGCAGCCAATTAAAGAACAGAGCTTCATGAGATTGGCTCTTACTGAATGAACAGTATTTCGGCAACGATGCATTTGAGAATAAAACTATTGAATACCTCTGTCAGGATTTCACTAACCATCTCCTTTTTGCCTATTTTTAGGTCAATTTTTAAAAAACTCTGCACATACACACATTTATATATTTATATACTTATTTATATGTTTATTTATTTATATAATACATGTACTCGTATATTACAGGTGCGCATTACACACGAACGAATAATTGTTGTCTTCAGAATGTACAGATGTGTCGCAAATACAATGACAAGGGGTTAAAAACCCCTTTCTCATTGGGGGGGTAGTTTTTTGGTGCTCTCCTTATTTCTCACAGTATAAAACAAAAGTCCTCATACGTTCGCTCAAGATCGTTTTTTTTTTTGGTTTCAAGATAAGTTCTCGCTGTTTTTGGTTGTCGCTGTGGTGAAAAAAAAAAAAAAAATTAGAAACGATAGGAACTCAATGTCGAAGACGATAAGTTTGATAATTTTTTTTTGTTTTTATCTCGAGAGTGTTCGGTGGCGATTGAGTGATTCTTTTTTTGGTTATAACGGTTTTCTTCATTGTTTATTATGATAAGTATTATTATGATTATGATTAATACCATTATTATTTCTCGTCTTTTTTGTGTGTCGTCGGATAGATTTTTTAAATTATTTTTTATTATGCGGCCTTTATTATTCTTAACACCTGAATCAGTTTGGATCTACTTTATACACAGTTCATGATTTTTCGGTGGGAACATAAAAACAAAGGCTTCTCTCTTGATCGATCTACGATCAGTATTCGTTCTCAATAATGTCGAAATTTATTTACATTACACATCCTGATGGATTTGGAAAACGTATACGCAACGAACGAACTTTTTATCCGATTCATTTCACTCATACAAACTCATCACTCAAATTCACTTTTATTTATATTTTCATTATTATCATTATTATTATTATTGTTTATATGATTTTTTTTATGCACGTTATCTTGCGGGACGTCGAGTCGATTTTACAAAAAACAATGAACAGTCTTTATGATCAATCTTTTTATGTGTATAATCATTTATCTTCTTCTTTCTCTCTCTCTCTCTCTCTCTCTCTCCCTCTCTCTCTTTCTCTCTGTGTTCCTTCATCTTTTTGATAATCCATTATCGGAATATTTTTTCCAAATTTAATTTCATTAATGAAATTGACAAAGTTCGGAAATATGGAACCTAAGAAGCAAAAAAGTTGCACAAGCGTCTACTTCCGAATTACCTGACATTTTTTTATCCATTTACGAGGTGAGGCGTATTTTCTTTTTTTTTCTCCAGGAACACGCAGAATTTACTGAACACAATTCCATGCTACTCTATTCTGTGAGATAAAGAAATGTTTTTTTTTTTGTTTTTGTCTTTTGACTTCCTAAATCAATTGAATTAATTTTGCGTGACGAATTTCGTCTTCTAGGCGAGCTGACGGCCACGAGGACACATTTTCATTTCTCTCTATTCCTTAGGGTAGAAAATTTGTCTGAATTTTCTGGAAACTTTAGTAAGAGATATAGAGTTGAAATGAGAAACGTCTCGGTGAATAGTCTCTAATTAAAGCAACTGAAAAGTTAACCATTTACGAATGCATCCAAAGGAAAAAAAAATCGAACTCTTTTCCTTTCTATTTCTTGTAGTTTATTTTATTTTTATTCACGTTCACTCAAAAGTTTTTCAATCGTAATAAAAAATGAATGAAAAATAATTGTTATTGGATTTAGCGGATAAAGTCGAGTTGAAAAAATGTGTTCACAAGCCGATTTTGAGCTGCGTGGGAATACATGATTATCTTTTTATTTTCTAACTGTTGTTCGCGAAATATTTTTCGGTCCCTTCGACGCTTTGTCGACGTATAATCAATCATTATTTATACATACAATCGTATCGATCGAGAAGACGGTACCACGGGGACACAAATTATCAGAGTGTTTCGTTACGTCCCCGTGCTTTTTTTTCTCTTTTTTCTTCCTTTCTTATTCTTTCTCGTCTTCTGAACGTTGTTTTTTTTATGTTTCTTTTTCTTTTTTCTTTCACTCAAAGAAACCGTGCGCGCTATGTACGTCATTCAGCGTAACGTTGAAATGCGGGTAGTCCATTACTGTGATTACAAAAAAATCTCTAGAGATTTGTATTTATATATACGAAAGAAAAAGAAATTTCGTATTGAGACAATGGTAGAAATAACGTCGCGTCCCTGTTGATATTATTCATACTCTCCAATCTTCTACCCTCTTTCTCCAATTTGAATTTTCAGTGGATACCAATACCATTATATTGCTATGTACAATGGGTATCGATAAAAAATAAAACAGATACGTGAATCCACATGAAACTATGTACATATTTTTATTCTGAGATCGACCATCACATCTCATAACGTTACAGAATTTTTATGAACATTTAGAAACAGTGAGATAGGCGAAAAAGAAAAATGTCTTATTTTTTATTCACATTCATCATATTCAGTATTGAATTTCGTTTGAATTACTCTTGTAGAAATAATATGAAGAATTTTTATTTATGCTAATAAAATTGTCTCCACAGTGATAAAAAATATATCAAATTTATTGGCATCTTCTTTAAAAGGATTAAAAGCGAAAAAAAACGTGATATTTGGCGAAGAAGATTTACAAAAATAAAAACGATAGTCTGATGCATTATTGCTGAGATTTTAATATTTCGTTAACAGCCAATCTGGTTTCTTGTATAAATTAAAATCATGAGGTGAGGGACAATCCATCATTTTGACTATTTTTCTCTTACATCTTCCCACGGGAACCTACGATTCGTTCTTGCTAATTGATTATTATTATTACCTCCTGAACATTTGCTTGTGAGAAAAAAATAAGGTCAGTCTTTTTTTTTTTTTTTTTTTTTGAGAATTAAGCGATTTAACTGATCTTCATAATTCTACTTTGATATTCAAAAAACTCTGGATAAGAATAAACGTTAACATATATCGATGAAAAATTTGATGCCCGCACTCCAGAGAACTCGTGCCCAATGGGCTTGGATTTAATATACCCACTTCTTCACTCGTACTTCATCACTGATGAATATTCAACCAGGCTGTGACGTACTTTCTACCAATGTCTCACTATAAAATTCAACAGATATAGCGAAACAGCAAGGATGAGAGAACGAAACTCCGTTGCATTAGCTTCCTTCTGCTTTTCGTTTAGTTTTTTTAATATTTTTTATTACTTTCTTAATAATTACAAGTTTGACATCGCTACGAAATGAAAAGATAACGAACACGGAGCTAATGAAATAAAGGAGCTTGGGCGATTGGGAGTTTTGAAAGAAATACGATATTTTTTTAGTCATAAGAATGATGACGAAAAATATTTTTGAATCGACACAAGAAATTGTTGCTATTACTAACGAAACGTCAGTTCATGACGTTATTTTATTAAGGAACCTATTTACGCATGTTTCAATTCAGAAATTGATAACATTTGAAGGAAAGAAATAAAGTATAGATTTTATGAATCACATAAATTTTTTGTAATTGTATTGTAATTTTGATTTGTATTTTTTTTTTTTGTAATTTTTTTTATTGACTGTATTGGGGAATAAATGAAAAGGAGTAAACTTCGATAACTAATGGTTGCAAATAAAATATTCGAATGAAAACAAAAAAAAATAAAAATCGAAGGCTCATATCTTTTACTCTGGTTTCTTATTAAAAAATGTATATTAACGTTATTCTTCATTGATCGTTGAAAGAGACTGCAAAGTAATTTACTACTTTTAAAAACGTCGTTTTCTTCGTGGAATAATAATCCACTGAAACACATTTAATTGAAAACAAAGGACAGAGAACAGGCTGCAATTTTCTACAGCTTAAATGCTCACTGGTCACATCGAAATTAAAAGCGAACAATTTCTATCGAAGTAATTTAAAAATTCCAATAATCGTTTCTCCACTTAAACTCTCACTACGGTTACTTCCGAGCTATTCCAGGCTGCAATTATCATCACGTAAGCTGCTGACTTTCGAACTTGTTCATTAGGCTCTTGGAATATTATCCTGTGAGTTCATTAACTGATGGACGCTCGATTAGTGGAAAATGTATATTAAGGACGTACGATTGGTTCCTCGGGGTGTGAAAAGGGAGTTTAAATGAAAGAGTGCCCTCAGTTATTTTCATTTTTGTCGAACATTTTTATTGTGATTCTTTGTAATGTGCCACAACCGTAATAAATGATTTGAAAAAAACTGAAAAATAGAATACTTAACGATTCGGGAGTCATAGAAAAGAGTGAGGTTTGCCAACCGCATCAGCTGTTACGAGCAACCATTCCAAATATATCGATGCTATTCCTGGTTTTGACCGGAAATTAAAACTTTGGCGTATCGTATTGCTCGATCTACACGGTGGAATTCCACTCTTCGATTTTTTGCAGCATCCATTATGTTTAATCTACCAAATTTCCGCTTTTCAATCACCTTAATTGGATACATGAGTAGCAGAAATGTGGTCATTAAACTTCCGGTCAACTTTCTCCGAGAGAAGACATGCTGTAAAAATAAAAATAAAATAAACCCTCGACTTTTCAATTTTTATAAGTACAAACGAAGCAGTCAATATTGTTAAAATTTTAGGAACCGGTGGATGAAGTTTCGGTCAACGTAGTATAAAAAATGCAACTGCAAAAGTTGGGGTTCATGGTGATAATCGTACGTCCTTAAAATCCTGGATGTTCAGATATTTTTTAAAGAGTTTAATTTCGTAAGGTGTCTTTTTTTTTTTTTTTTTTTGTAAAAACTGTTTCATAAGATCTTAAAAGAAGTTTCATTCGACAAATGATTTTCGTAATCAGGTAAATCAATGAACTATTTTTCCTGCCTGTATGAAAAATCATTGTCAAACAAAAATCATATCAAATTTTAATTGAATGTGCTATACGTTGTAAAAATTCGTATAGAGAGAAAAAGAAAAAATTGGAATTTCCCGGCGAATATTCGTGGTGGTTGACAAGCTGTTAATGATTTTTGGGAACACGGAACGAGTTAAAATCGCATGAAAATTCGTAGAGGAGCATCGAGGACAGCGATGGCGAGGACCACGCATAGGATCGGAAACCATTAATTTTCGTGCCTTCGCAGAGTTTCGGGGGGAGGGAGAGGGCGATAGAAAGAGGAGGGGAGCGGGAGGGAGGGAGGGGATGGTTGCAGCACCGAATGTCGTTTGTTAACGTCTCTCGGTGGGGCACAATTAAGCGTCGTTCGCACAGGACGTTGGCGATCACGTGGATAAATTATTACGTCGCGAAACACGCACACGTATGCACTTCCTCCCCGCCCCTCCCATGTTATTCGGTATTAGTGTACCATTCGTTTCGTCCGCCAGTTATCGCTGAATTTGCCGATATATAGGTCACCAAATACACCGTATGGCATGTTGACTATTTATTCCGCGACAAGTTTCCCCGGCCGGAACTTTATGAAGGAAAAAAATCGACAAATTAGCATCAAAAACATTTCCGAGATGATTCTCAGATTTTTTTTCTGCCATTTAACCTGAGACACGAACGGAGGAAGTGAAAAAATTCACCAAAGTGCTAACAATTCGGTAAAAAACCTGTACGAGACATTTTTTATCGACGATTTTTCCGGCCACGAACTGTAGAGAGAAAAAAAAAATTTTACTCCGATCACTCTCCGAAGAACGAAACTCAGTTTTACTTGCACTTATCCATACAAAAACTCCGAAAAAAAAAATTCTGGACGACTGTTTGAGAGACGAACTGCAGTAGATAAGAATCCACCGGGAAAGACTTTGTTCAAAGACAACTTTGCTGGAGAGAAACTCTGCCAAATCCTATTTTATTACAAGGACAACTATGAGAAAATAGCGTGTAAAAAAAAATCTGTACATACAGTCGTTCTGCACTATTTTACGGATATTTTCTTTTTTATTACAAATAGTTTTTGCAGAAAATTGAGGCTTTCGTTTTTTAACGACCTAGGACATAAAATGGTGGAGGAAAAAAAAAAATTTTCAACAAACCTCAAGAGAGTGAGAGAGTGAGAGAGATGAGAGTGCTTTTGAAATACGAAACTTCCGCAATATCCATGTCACGAGGTATTATATCTTAAGCTTGCCTTCTTCTTATTCTCCTTTTACCTTTTCCTGTACCCCTTTTTTCCAAATTGCACAGCCTTTGCTCTGCTACGCGTCTATGGTATTTTATCGTGATATGCCTGAGGTATGAAAAAAAAGAGATAAAAAAAAAAAAGAATCGGAGAATAGCAAAATCCAAAGGGATAGAGAGAAAGGAAGCTTGAAAATGGAAGCTCGGGTGAGCCGCATCACTGGCAGCCGAATAAACGAGTTTTTCGTGCCGCAAGACTCGGAAAGCTTTCTCCCCTTCCTTCGTTCTTACATTTCTACTTTTTTCTTTTATTTTATTTTATTTTTTTACTTTTTTATTCGTTTCGCTTTGTCGATCTTCACAAGCTCATCATACCCTTGATATCTGGAGACGTTCGGATATCTTTGTATACTTTTTGCCATTTTTTGAAGCGAAACATATATATTAAAGCGAAAAAAAAACACGTCGACCCTCTTTATCTTGTAGAAATTATTTTTCTCAGGTCACTGTTATATGAGGAATCAAAAAACTCCGTTTTACGTTTTTTTTTGTTGTTTCAAGATTTGAACATTTTCATCTTTTTCGACAATCGATATTAATTTTTTCCCTTGGACAATTGCCAATTTTTCTAAAAAAAAGTGCAAAAAATATTAGAAGAGTGTGAGAATTTTAAAAATCGAATTTGAAAGCTTAAAAATTTTTAAATCCCGCAATCTAGAGAGATATCCTAAGCTTTTTGGTACAAATCCCTTTTTGTATGTTCGCTCAGTGGAGAAGAAAGAAGGAAAAAATGCAGAGGGAGAAAGAGTTCATGAAATTTGTAGGTTCTCTCAACGACGAGCAGGAGAAGAGAGTTTCGCGTAAGCGATCCTAGGATGACGGAGCTCAAAATTTAATTAGTCATGACAATTTTCGTTCATTAAAGTTCCTCGATTTCTTTTTCTTTCGTTCTTCGGAAAAGTTTGAAATGTCATGGAAAATTATTCTTGGGACGAAAGTACCTTCCTGAATTTAATTTCCGACTACTCCATGTGAAGAATTCTTTCTAATTTTAGAAACGTTCGTGTACTGTGAAAGGAAGAAGGAAAAAAGAAGATTACTCTAAGCGTTAACCCATCGGAGGTCCTTCCTGAAACTTCCCCTTAATCTGCCATCCAGTCGATGATTCCTCGCCAATTTTAAAAGGCATAAGTAATGAAAATTTCGTTTATTTCGTTCAAACTGATAATTTTGTATAAATACAAAATTTTCAATTTGTAAAAATAAACAGCAATGTTGAAAAGTTCAAATTAATGGGTGGAAATAATTTTTGAATTCGTATTTATCTAATTAAGCAACTCAAACTATGAATAAGAGAAAAACTCTTAACGTTACGGGTGTACGTAGCGCGACCGCTGTCAGGTTAATTTTTGATCTTTTCGTGAATCAAGAATTTAGATAAATGTTGATTTTAGTGCCTTATGGAGAAAAACAAAGAGCAAGAGAGATAGAGAGAGAGAGAGAGACTTGAAGATAAATAAATCTAATTAATTTTTCAAAGGCCCAAAACCTTGAGTACGATTTGCAGGTCGTACGAGACATCAAAAATCATTAAAGGGCATAATAATTCGACCATTTATATAACACGTTGACATCAGACACGTATGTTTAGCATTTGAGAATCTCGACTGGCACGACGAGCTCGCGAGTACCTTAATTGTTATAATCGTAAACACGTACGAAGAGTTCAAAGAGATAGTCATCCCGTGTCGATTGAGGTGAGAAATGGCAAATCTACATTCACAAGATCGAACTACACATCCATGGCCAAGCAGGGCCCATCAATCGCGTCATACAAGATTAAGGTAATCCTGGTGATAACTTGATATAAAATCAGCTGATGCCACGATATATTTACTCATTGATAACATTTAAACAATTCTTAATCAGTAAACCTCGAACACTTATTTCCAATTCGATATAAAATGTACTTGGATAATTTTGGATAAAACGAAAACATAATATTCTTTTTGTCCTATGTACGTCCTCGATATGTACGGAGGATACGAAAAACAGTTCAATTCATAAGAAACATTTGAAACAAATTTAAAAGAGTATAAAAAAATATTTATAAATATATCTTTACTTTTTTACTTTATTTCTAAAAAAAAAAAAAAAAAAAAAAAAACAAATTTCCTTGACATTCTTACTGACCTCAACGACTTCGTGATTCCAACAGGACTACCCTAACTCGTTTTCTCACTGTACACCGAAGATTCCTGTATATCGTGTGTCCATCAGAAAAATAAAATAAAATAAAAAAAACAACATGCCGCACACGTAAATCACAGTTTTATTATTACTCACTACTCATGTTTCGTTTCGAAGCACTTTGTTGGAAGGATCAACGACGTATAACTGTTCCATCGAGTTCTAAACAAAATGCACTCTCGAATTAATGTCAGTGGAGTTGGAGCCTCCATTTCAGTATTTCTTGAAGCTCCGTTCTTCATTTCATTGAAGTGCTTGGGATGCCACCTCGTATTTTGGCCAAGATTCCATGAAGCAGCTATGACTTCGCATCTGGACAATTGGATCCTTCGTGTTAGGTCAGCTGGATGCGTTTTTTTAGATGATGATCACCCACCTAAGGGTCCCTTGGATCTCACAGGGTCTCATCATGATTATGAAAGAAGCAAGAGCTGTTGGGTCATCATCCACTGATGACATCCAGTTGACCTTAATTGCCTTGTCAAGGAGAAAGGCCATTGCGGACTCTTTAAAGTTCACTCAATGAAAACACTGGGCCTCTGCTACTGGACGGTCCGGTTTTCAATATTCTTTAATTCCAACTTTGATGTCGAATAAAGTAATTATAATATCGCACCACATACTGATTGGCCAAATCAGTTATTTACACTGTTACAACACCTCAAGGACCTGAGCATTGAGCCGAATATGAGCTCAGCTGATGCATCGATTCAGGAGTTTGGAATTGCAGGTTGGAATGTGTACATGAGTGGACAAAACTCGGTGAAATGTTGAGTCAAGATGCCACGAGGGTGAAGGTGAGCAGGGAAAAGCGTCACTACGGTGAAAGGGAATTAGGGATTGATTGGGATAAGAGAGGGCTAGGAGTGCGATTGGTCGCGAAAGGACTCAAGTTCAACAGGCAATCACTGTTGATCCAAATGACGACAGAGGCCATAAGCCGGCAACTTATTACTGCCTGTTGTCGATCAGTCACCTTGCGAATGATCCGGCGTGTATGAGCAGAAGTAAAAGAGCAAGGGTGCGCGTTGCTGCTCCACTCTTGCTCGAGTTTCCGTGCTGCATCGCCGCCGGGTGTTCACCTAAAACAAAGGGAAAATAATTATGTTCACATAAGTTAAGTGATTGCCATTTGCATCAGTTTCCGATGAACCCGGTCGAGAGACTTTTCAATTAGATTCCACGTGGGTGGATGAAAGTACACTGCAGAACATTGGCGGAATAATTTTTATCGTCGGTTGTACAGCATCGACAGTGATGAAGTGTCTACTGCATTGCAGGGAGTGTCTTTGACGCACAGGACAATTAATTACTGGAAAATGGATTCACCGCGCTGTGAGTACGTTGCCGTTCGATTTTTTTTTTATATTGACTGACAATGATGTCCGGATTTTGATAGAACAAACTTCTTGATGAGGTACTACTGATGAACAGTCAGATTATGTGATTTCCAGATAAGAAATCTGGGAGCAACTTAAAATAGGATTTGAAAAGTGCCTGCAAGTAGGCAACCATTCACGAGTGAAGTATTTTTACTATTTCGTGTTGGGGTGGGAATGACAGACATTTAATTCAAGGTGAGTAGCAGTACGGATAAACGAGTGTAGGGCACTTCGTTGAGAACGATGTCTTCCATCGTCTTCTAAGAACATTTCTTCGGGCAAGAAGCGAACATTTATTTTTTCTTTTTTATTTCAGGAAAACCCGAGCATCCAACATCTCAGGCATTAAAGAAGAAATAAAAGAAGCAAAGATGAAGGAGAAAAGCTGGGATAGAGACACACATCGTCATGGGCAGTGGCTTCCGTGCCTCAGGCTCTTGGACATGTGCCGGAAAGAAAGAAACGTAAAAACCTCTCTTTTTATTCTCATTCTTAAAGCGTTCTCTTCGTTTTAGCCGCGGGACAAGATTTTGCGGCTACTTGACCGGTTCACCCACTACGTATCCACGCCCTGAGCTCAGTTAATGCTATATAGAGCTTTCCTGAAGCTCTACTTCTCATCACTTCTATCCATTCGCCTCCAGCATTAAAAAAAAAAACCAATTCGTCAAGTTGGATCCTCGTGTAGCAAAGAAATGTATTTACTTTTTCCAGCAACATATAAGAGTCCCACTCAAAATACAGAATGCAGTTAGATTACGAAAATTAGTTTTAAAAAAGCCCAATTGCCCATCAATCGTACATCCAAGTAAGACCCGGCTCATTGGATTGGACCAGGCTCCTATTTTTAAGATCATTCCAAAGCCTTGACTTCTATAAGACACACAAACGTCTTTTTTAGCCTTGATTCCAGATCTAATCCCAGACCTAGTTCGTCTGAAAAGACATTTATGATCATCAGCAATGTCTGCCTCCATTAGAGGAATTATTTCTGAGTGTTTGATGATCATTGTCATTAGCGCTAATTGCCTTCACTCTGGGATATTATCAGTGATACATCGATGATGACATTACAAGGGAATCCGTCATGTCACCTACCGTTGCAATCCTTTGACTGTCACTTGTATTTGGATCATGAGATTTGTAGAGTTGAACGAGACTTCGAATCTCGGGTCATGATGCACGAGAGCTATTAGCAAATCAGTTGTCTGTTTTCTGTACCCGTCCAGGCACAGTATTGGATGGAAGGCAAGGGATGACTGATGAAGGTGCGGCCGAGTTTTGACGTGCGTTTAAATCCTCCCCTCCTTTTTGCTCTCGTTCTTGAATCAGTGCATCCGGCTTGTAGCCTCAGTATTCATTTACGAAATCACTTATACATCGGCAATAGCAACCAAACATCGTCGTAGCAGAATCGATATCGATGTTCAATCTAAAATTGTTACAAACTGAATGAAAATATGGTTGCCTCTGTATCTCGGGCTTCCTGGCTGTTTCTATTTTCTTGTTCCATGTACGCTTTGTTCTTATTCAGTTGACCTAAAACCCCTGCAGTTACCGTGGCCTCATCTCTTGCTGGAAGTGCAACATGTGATCGTTCCCTTCCAATTCCAACGGAATAATGAACCACAGAACCGAATCAGACTGAAGGCTTTATTACTTCTGTCCTATCACGAAATCGTTTTCTCACTATTCAACTCAACTCCACATTGTAATCGCGTATACGATCTCCTCGTCAATCTTAATTCTGCAGACTATCATGAATAATGTAAACGAACAAATGAACCTCGTGAATAATCATGACCTTCACAGGTAGCGAGGAAAATTTTGTGTGGCCTGAGAAATTTTTCAATGACGTGACTCCCATATTGGCAATTCATGAACATTCTTCAACTATAGATTATTCCAAAAAGAAAAATTCTTCCAGAAACGTCACATTTGAGTATATGAGAGTGGAGCAGGTCTCACGCTGGTTTTTCTTTTCATATTTAGCGTTGAACTGCTGTCAGGACTTTTGATTTATTGACCAAGTGGCTGAAATTATGATTTGGAGCGTCGCGTCATGTCGTTAAGCTACCAGACATAATTGCTTAGGATTAAGTTTAGCAACGATCATGGGAATCTTCCATGTAGAAACAGAGAATTCGGCAGATGTGCTCAATATCTTAAGACCAGAAAATCCGCAATTCATCAAATTCCAATTAATTCTTATAATTCGCAGATTTTTTATCCCTTCCACACCCGAAACGACTACGAAAACTACGAAAATACTATAGCTCCGTCTATCAGGATTTAGATTAAACATAACCTTTCCATAGTTTTAATTAGGCTGGGTCCGGATGAACGTTTTCAATGGTTGCCAGCTCTGATAGGAAAAGCCCAACTTTCTGTGGTTTCAAATGATGATCAACCATCCGTGGAACTGCCAATATCAACACGTTAACGATCTCATTCATACATAATCAATACGTTGTGCTGGCGAAATGCATAAATGTTATACGACCGCAAGCGCATAAAGCATACGTGCGGTGGGCTAAGCTACACAACCGTTGCAGCGACGTTAGGAGTGATTGGCATTCTCCCATAATTTCTTTCGGCCTGGATTTTAGTCCTGGTTATTGAAAACCATAACGAATATTCAAGAAGAGGAACCAAGTTTAAAGTAGACTTAATCTCAACCAAGTAAATTTGGTGAGTCGAAAGGAGAAAAAAAAATGAAAAAACGTCAACCTGACGAGAATGGACCCAAATTAGAGCAAAAAGAGCAAACCTGAATGCAAAATAAGCTCATCTGAATAAAAAGAAGCTACTACACTCTCCTGCTCGTCCTTAAACGCGATAAAAATTCAACGAGCTGGCTCGTAATAAATAATATACGCGTGTATAAATATTTTCTTTGTCAACACGGGTATATATATCCAAGGGATTGAATATCTCGACAGGAAAAAAAAGGATTCCTACAGTTTTGTATACATTTTATATACATAGATAAATATATATGTATCCGTAGTACAGATATACAGGTGAGTATCATTGAAAGCCTGTACCAAGCTTGGAAACATTACGGAGCATTGTCGTATCTTCTTATGAGAGACCGAGGACGCGGGGGGCGTTGGGAAAGAGGCAGAACGGGTATAAAAGTATAGGATAGAGGGATCCGAGAGTAAAGATGGTTGGGAAAAAGGGATAAGGGGTAGAGGAGAAACTGTAGAGCGTTTTTGCACGGCGGATGTGTGTTGGGACACAATGGTTGCGAAGCGAATTCTCTCAATGGCGAGGTATTCATCTCGAAAGACGAAGGACGACTACGGAAAGGGAAAAAAGAGAGATAGAGGGTGAAAAGAGAGAGAGAGAGAGAGAGAGAGAGAGACCATTGCGAGGCTGTAAACGGGGCCAGGGGCCTCTAGAAGAAAAGGAAAACCCCAGGCCACAGTATGTAGTTAAGTCTATCCATGAGGCTGAAGAGAGAAAAAGCGAGGAAAAATATAGCTCGTGATAGTATTTATGTATATGTTACTTTGAAAATTATTCTTTCGTATGCGTGCTCGTGTTCTTGGGGATTTATAACACATTCATGCATATATACTGATACAGTTAGATATTTTTTTTTTCTTTCATCATCCTCCATTGGGTTTTCTGCGTTGAATGAGCTGGAAAAAAATTTGCCATTACGATCGATCAAACACCATCATTTATTTCAATCTAATGTAAAAAATATTTTTTGTTGATTATTTAAATATGTTTTAGTTTTTCTAAATATCATTTCATAGTTATACCGAAAATGAAATGTTTTAAACACCTTTGTTTTTATATTTTCGTATATATATATATTTTTAAATGAGAATTTTTGGAACAATTAATACGAAAGAGTAAGATGTAAAGAAAAAAATATATTTGTACGAGTTGTAATATTTGCTGGTAGTAAATCGAGGCAGAGTTAGGTCAGCCATTGAATTCGTGCCTCGTCATTCCGCGATATGAAGTGGGTTAAACCGATACTTTATGACAGCTAAGGCAATTCACGGCCTTTTTTTTTGCCTAGCTTTCTAGTGAATCTACTGCACGTATTTTCTCTGTGAGACTCGACGTGACGAGATTATCGTGCGGGTTAACGAAATTGCTGTATATCGATTTCACATCACCCACCAAGCTGGCCCATGAGTTTGCTCTCGTCCACCTACTTCCGTTCGATTTCATACAGACTCATATCCATAAATATAGATAAAAATACTCAAAAAGATATAGAAATAAACAAAAAATCTACAAGAAAAGTTGTTTGATTTCATAAGGCAAGCAGACTCCTCTGGTCGATTTGGCTCCTCGGTCCCAATATCAAGATTACTACCAAGTGGAATATATTTATAGCTGATTTTAAGATCATTCTAAAACGCTACAATTGAGAAAACTCTGATTAAAATATTTACGGGATAAAAGTCGTTAAATCTTCACAAGCGACGCAGCAAAAAAATACGACATTCGAAACGATTTTTTACGTCACTGGCCATCAATTCTTGCAACATTTTTTGTCTCAATCGCTGTCACAAATTTGTTGAACGTATGTGGATTTTTATACAGTCGTAAAGTTGAAAAATTCGAATATAAAAACTAAACGATTTATATGTATGACCTTAAATATTCGCTCAAAAAAAAAAAAAATGCGAGAAAAATATATATCGAGGCAACTGAGGGTTTGGGGATATTGTTCACGAGGTTATAGTGAACCTATTTCTCAAGGCACATGATTTACGATGCGATTCTGAATATAAGGTATAGATTTTACGGATCGAATAAAAATATTCGCGTGTATTCATATATTAAATAAAACATATATGCACGTCGTTTAAGAATAAAAGTTTATTCAATGGATTGAAAAAAATAAAATAAAAAATAAAAAAATAATCTGTAGTATGTCGAAAAGAATTAATTGAATCATGAATGAATGTAAAATCCGTTCATATTTATAACGAATAAAAACGTGTACACTAATCAAAATTTTATAATCTTGGCATTCAACTATTTTTCAACTATTTTATTTTTTATATATCATACAGAAGTAAAACTTTCCAATCCCATGAGAGGAGGACATGTTGTATAAAAAAATAATAACAATAAAAATATATATATATAGAAAAATAAAAGCTTGAAAAAGGGAGAAAGAATCAGAAAGAAGTTGGAAGGAATAAATTTAATTTGGTCGTGCGGAGCAGTGTGATTGGCGAAGGGGTCGATGTGATAGGACGGCTAGTGGATTAAAAACTTTCGCATCGGAGCCGCACGCGAAATAATTGATTTAGTTATCGAATTCTCCGACTGAAATGCAAGCTCAGCCCTGCTCTCAGACTCCATAGTATACACTCATGAATTTGATTCGAACTCTTTTATGTATTTATTGCGACTTTCCTCTTTCCTAGCTCGGTGTTGAAAATGAATTACATTCTGTATCCGTAATTGTCTACCTTCATTTTTGGATTTCCGGTTCTGATTTCTTTTTTTTCCTTTTTTTATGTCAAACGAATGATTTTATGTTGCGTTGATCACTAATACAAAAAAAGAATGAGCTCATTTGCACTGGATAAAAAAATGGCATTCATTACGAACCATTGATGGTAATTGTACCCTATTCTTGTAAAATGTTTTTTTTTTTTTTTTCAATTTTTATTTATTTATATTTGCTATTTTATATTTTTACTAATAAGGAATAAAAAAGCGTGAAAAATATTTTATAGATTATTGCAACAGTAAAGATGAGTATAAATCTTGTGGCAGTTTCAAGTGCAGAATGGGACAAGCTATACGTTTGAAGGAAAGAAGACCTTGCTGATGTCAGAATAAATGTGTATGGAAGTAGTAGAGACTGCCAATGGCCGTGCAAAGAAGATTCGGAATGTGACAAGTGCAGTGAGAGGATGAGAGAACGAAAGAGAGGAAGAGAGGAAGAGAATAAGATGGAGAGAGAGAGAAACAACGTGATCGATCCTTTTACGTTGCCCATATAATCTGGCGAGGAAACGATTTATATACATGTATATTTGGACGTAATATATTCACACGAGCGGTGAGAGTGTCGCAGGAGAATAGAAAGAGAATGAGTGAAAAGGAAAGAAAACGAGGAGAGCGTGTTAGTAAGTAATACGACATACAAGAAATAAGAGTATAGCTAGGCGGCACCCGTTTGAATACAGCACTTTATATTCCCAGCGCGAAAACCATGGGCCCGATAGCATATCACATGTACATTTCAACGAATGATGAGAGCGCCAAGGATTTTGCCTTAAAACAGTTCGAGGCGATAACGTATTTTGCGATTAGGTACAAGTAGCTAAATAAATGGGGATTTAATCTCATCAATCTTCCAACTTCAGTGAAATAAATCCTTTTTCTATAATAAATTTGTACAAGTATATATTTAACTACCAAGCAAAATCAATTTACGGTTTCTTTTGTTTTTTTTTTTTTTTCAATTGGCTACATCACTGTAATCTTTATTTTAAAAAAGTAATTAAAAAACGCAACATCAGCGACCTGGAAAACCACAGGATATACGTCAATTGAGGTAAAAATAAAAATGTTTCCACATTTCACTTCAAATGTCTGGTGTGGTGCGGCAACCTACGCGACCTCTTCTCATAGGCGAGGTAATGCAGCGAAATGTACATATATAGGATGAATCACAGTTGTCTAAAAAAGAGCCTGTTATTTAACCTTATCTTCAGCACGTATTATCACTGATCTATCCAGACTGTTATTCACCCTCTCTGCCATGGTCTTATCTACTGATATAAAGGCCCCGAAGGTATTACCAAAAGCTTTGCTCCATTTCGTTATTTTTTATCTTCGCTTCAACGCTGAAAATCGAAAGAAACACTTGCCATCTTCTTGTCTTAGTGTTTCATCGAGATTTTCACGTTCGCACAAACGCAACTCTATATATAGCGAGACTTGGGGTGTTAACTGAAAATCTTGAGTCGACGAAGCTCTGACGGGAGCCATTTCTCGTTGGCAAAATATGAGAGCATGATTTCACATTATCGCACCGTGTCGCCGTCACTCCTCGCTTCCCGTTTAATTATTCGCCCTCCCGTTAGCCACCGCTCTTCGGGCTAGTCCGTGAAGAAGGTGGCGCCCTTCCATCCGGTACTCCATACCTTCTATTTCGTTTAACCTCTCCCCGAGCCTTATTTCTAGCTTGCACCTGCTTTAACTCCATCGACCCTCAGCTACGATTCCAGTCGTTTCCACTTTCATAGACTCTCTTATATTCATTGCTATATGCACATTGGGCTTCATCTTGGCGTTTATTACATTTGAATTGTTGTCAGCCTTTCGGAACCGGTTGGATAATGTTTTCTACTATCGTACGAAGTTGGTAAAGATGAAAATTTCGTTAATTTTGACATTCTGGGGAAAATGACAGATTTGTAACTTGTGTTTATTGGAAAACAGAACATTAAATTCTGCCGTTAGATGTCTTTTTCTTCCTTGACAGCTTATCAATGAAGGATTTTTTCCCATGATCCTCATGAGCCCACAAAGAAGCTCCATTTCAGAGTGGCAAGAAAACAAGGCGCAATAATGTATTTTGAGCTGTTCATGCTAAGGGTTGGGTTTTGTGAGTTGTCAAACTCGATGGAATTTTCTGCTCCAAGTGAAATCATACAGAACATAAAGTTTGGTGGTGCAGAGAGGCGTATATTGCTGGAAGAGCTATCCGACAAGAGCAAAGTTAAATACCAATGTGCGCAATAGTGGAACGTCGTCGACAATTAGCCACAAATCAGCACGCTAAAAGTGTCTCCAACCCTCATCCAGCACTTTTCGTTCTATATCTACCTGCCGTAATTGCGATACGTCTCAAACCAAGTTTTAGATCTTCAGCTCTAGTGCTCCACAGGGGTTGTTAGAGTATCCCAAAGAGAGAGAGAGAGAGAGTGAGAGGGAGGGAGACTGATGGTGGAGTCATGAGACACGCTTATTTGCCAACTGGAAGTTGAGTTACGACTGTGAGACGAACAAGACAATGAGAAAATGAATAAGAGTACGAGTGAATGTTGACAGTTTTCAAAGGATGACTTCCAGGTGAGTGTGATGTAAATTTTGTAGCCTGTATGTTTTGAAGTTGCACTATAAAGTGAAGAACTATGTCAATAAATCAGAATTCCAAAAGATGTACATTTTGTCGAAGACTGTGGAGCTATCAGGATTATTCCAACCATTGGTGGTCAATCTCTTGTCCCTGGAGAACGTTCAGAAGCAAACTTTATAAAGTCATTGTTAAGGGATCTAAGTATCCTCCACATCGAAGACGGCAGATTAATCCGGCGATATTAATGTGTAGGAGAAGTATCAGATCGTTCTCTCAGGGTATTCATTAGGCAGAATAATCCTTTAATAATTATTCTTCTCCGAAACGAATGATCCCCTGATTCTTAGCAGGTCCAATGAGAAATCTTCATAACACGCAGATGGTTACGTAGTTGTGGAGAGGCTTGGACCGACCTAGTTGGGGTTGGATGAAGGCTAACTTTTAGCTGTCTCCAGAGATGGTGGTTCGTGGCAAAGACGAAAGAAAATAAAAAAGGTCAAGTTATTGTGATGATGAAGGTAATGGGGGTTGGAGATGGTACCAGCCCTCGACGCAATTTTCAGTTCCGTGCGGTAAGAGTAATACCTCACGATAGGGGAGATGTGTATACCCGTAGCCCGTCAAGGCTACCGAGGTCGTGTATTTATGACCTTGCCTTAGCGTCTACGCTTTGTTGCGTTGAGTGGAATGGTCGCGCAGGAAAACTACGATAGTATGTTGATGTATATATGCGAAGTTGCATAATGCAATGGTGAACGTGTGGTATGTGTGAATGATATGGGTTGGTGGTTGCTATGATGGCCTGGACGGATATACGTGTACGTTAAGGGGTTAGTCTATGTTTACGTAGCATGAGACGCGTATGGTGTGTTGTAGAGAGCGTACGGGGGGCATCCACCACCAGCACCTGGTAGGGATTTGCATGGGACAATATCTCGTCTGATTTATCCCTCCGGCTCGACGCGGCCGGATAGAGCGCATGCTGGTTTAACCGAGCATGGCAGTAGCCGTGGCAAAGCAAACCCGTTGCTTCTCTTCTTCTTCTTCTTCTTCTTCTGCTGGTTCGCGTCAACATAAAATAGGGAAGGGGCCAAGACATATCAAAAGGATTTATTTCTTCGTTCCTTTGCTGCTACTCCTCCTCCCCCCCCCTCCTCCCGCCATCTTTCGTCTTTCTTCTGCCTCGACGAAATAAGGAGAATACTGGTTGCTTAATGGCGTCGAAACAACGGAAAACCGCACTTCAAGATTGTATGGAACATCGGTACCATGCTCTAGACACAAGATAAAACGAATTCTATCAAGAAAGCTGTTCATGTTCAAAAAACACCAACAGATAAAATGGAATAAATTGACAACTCTATATTTTACGATCATGCATTGTAAATGCAGGTTAGATAAGCTCAGATCCTCCTTGCTTCGGCACATTCAGAAGCTTACAATTCTAATATTCGGAAAACATGTTATACGTCTTCAGACTCTATGAAAAACATTCCAAACTCGTTGAAGGCTTTCCACGCTATCTTTCACAGTTTTGGTACTCAGCGCTTTATGTCCTTTACCATTTATGATATATCAGGATTCTTTGGATTTATTACCTCCATAAGACCGTGTTGCGTATCTACGAATCTCCCCGGCTCTGATGTTATGGCGTGATCCGGAGGTAGAGAGCAAAATTTTTGAAGGTACGATACGGTAGCACAGATATTTATTTTTTTTTACTCGCAAATCCTTCGAAATACAAATATTCCGATAAGGAATTTTCAGACTGTTATTTCTGCAATCAACCGCTACAGAAATATCGATTTGATGGTAGCAGCTGATCCTCCGCTATATTCACGTGGTTCCCGGATCTCGTTTCCTCTTTTCGATGTTTATGTTTTAGGCTACATATCGCATCAGTTGATTAGTACCCCTCAATGAATATTTCATCAGAAATGAAATGGAGATACAAACAGTCAAGGAGTTTTCTTTTCACAATTTGAAATCTTCTTATCTTGTAAATTTTCGAACACTTTTTTTTTAGGTGTTTCTGCACAAGGCTTTTATATCTATCAGATCTTGGAGACTCGGAGCTGATCTGATTGCGAAAAGCCTTAGGGAGAATGAGAGTGACAGAAGCTTACTCTGTTCGGCGTTTCACTTCGGGGCACTTTTCACTACACATCTAGGTCAAATGGAACGTTCAATTTCTTCTGTGTGAAAGTGGTCTTCGTCAGGTATTAAATTATTTGAAATATTCTTATTCCTCGTGGCTGATTTTGCTCCAGGCAGCATATGCTCTTCAATTCTTCGATTATTATCTACCACTCATTAAAATATAAGACATTTTCTTTTTTTTTCCTTCCATGCATGATAATATGGGAGCTTGGATCTTTTCAATGTCGATATTCAAATGGATAATATCTTTTAATGTCGTCAGGTTTATTTTTGAGAAGTTTTGTGCTAATTGAACTTGAGGCTGAAGTCAAACAACAATTTATAATGATGAAGTATAATGGCAACTGATTAGATATTAATATTCCGGCTTCCGTGTCTTTCACTTGGCGTAAATTTAGAGATAATTTTGACCTCTGATAGAAGTTTGTGTGAGGTTAGAAATACCGTTGATTGCTTAGTTCTTCGAGTTCTTTTTTGTGTGTCAATTCCTTCAAGATGTTTTCATGGGTTGTCGGCACTTAATCGATGATTCGTTTTTTTTCCCCGATTTCGCAATTATCAAGTCCACGTGGTACATTATCGAAACGATAGGAGTTGGATAACTCCCAGAGCTGGGAATGAGATGGGTCTCGATTTATAGGTCGAGCTAAGGGTAGCTTGTTCAATCAGGAGCCCGAGGTTAGATAGGTCAATTTCTTTCATGGCTGAACGATCGAAGGAAAATTGGAGAGGCGAACTTTTCATGTTTAATGACAGAGAAGTTCTTTCGTAGGAAAAACGCTCAAAGAACAAGTGAAAGAGAAATAGAAAGGGGGACCAAAGAATGAAAATGCGACGTTGGTAATCGTTCGGTGATCGAGGTCGAAAGGGTCCGAGATGAAAAAAAAAAGAAAAAAAAAACGCAGAAAAGATTGAGCATGATTCTGAAATACGGATAAAATTGAGGCAGGAAAGTTAGTAATGGAAGAGAACGTACCGTTGAGTACGTGGACCAGGACACTGGCGGATTCTGCGGTCGATGGGGCGCAGGTGTAATTGCCAGAATCAGCGGGCAATGCTCGTGAGATCAGCAATCGTGACGTCCTTGTCTGTTTTTCCGTAACAACGTTTATGCCTCCTCGTTGACTGTAGTTTATCACGTGTTCGCCTCTGTACCTGTTTCAATCAAACAAAACAAAACAAAAACGTCGATAAACTATTGATTCATTGTTCAAACTGTAAGGTACGAGGAAAAAAATGATTGTTTTCTGATAGCACTTGGAGTACCATAATAATAACAATCAGACGGATTAAAAGTGTTGAAAAAAAAGAAATTTACCAATAGATGAAGGATGGTGGTTCGGGAGTTTGAAGTACGATGCACGTCAGGTTTATGTCACTGCCACTCTTGATGTGAAGCTCAGTGTTACCAACTATCTTGGCTTTCGAAACTGGATCAAAAAATGGTTCATTATTGACGTTATTCAGTCGGATTAAAAAACAATTATCCGTTTTATTGACATTTATAAATATATCTGTCTGTTATCACTCATTTAACGAGGGTAAGATGAAAAAAAAAAAGAATTTGACAAACCTACGACACTAAGATTATAAGCTTGGCTAATTTTCGGCTCCGTTGAGACTTGGCATTCGTAGGTACCGCTGTCTCGAACCTGTGGTGAACTTATTTTTAATGTCCACTCGTCACTGCCATCGCTGTGCAGTGACTGGAATCTCTGATCGTTAGTGTACGTCAGAATTCCAACAGTAAGAATATGTAAATCCCTTTTTCTAATCCACGAAACCTGTGAAAGAGAAATACAAAATCAAAGATAATTCAAACGAAAGGAGTATTTGAAGAAAACAAAAAAATGGCTGTTAATTTTTTTCAAACAAACAAGTACAATCGTTCGGTCGATGTGGATGATTCATGTGTCGGTATTGGACAAAACCACATAAAATAAAATCGTTGAAAACACACTAGGAAGAGAATGCGGGCAACGAGATATTGGGGTTCACAAGAAAAAAAAGAACAAACAAACAAACAAAATTCCGAGAGAATAGGAGAAAGCGCCTACGGGCGATGATTGTATCACTAAAAACCCGTTGCAGTTTTAAAAATCGTAGATTTTTACAGCAAACAAAAATATCGATCATTGTGGGGCTCACGGTGGTCACAATAAAGCGTTTTTGCTTTTACCACTGGCCACCACATTCGGCCTCTTTCTCGATTTTTCTGTCCATAATATCCGCGGACATGAAAATCGAAGTGCGTGAGGCAAAAAAATATAATAAATAAATGAAAAAAAAATGAAAAAATGAAAAAAACACAGCGCTGACTACCGGGAGAGAGAAGACATCGATTTTATGGGAAAATAAAAACGCGTGTGCGGTCGTGCGGATATGCCGAGTATTCGGACATTGGGTTATAGCTGCGAGGGAGTCTTTCGGGTGGTTAGGGCGGGGATGGAGGAGGAGCTGGACGAAGGGTGAGAGAATTTGATTTATCGTGCGATTACGATCGGTGATTAGAATGGTACGGGTTCTCCGGGGTGCTTGTGTCACAACAGAGTACACATAGGACGGATAGCTTTACCGGTATTCAACAGAGGCTACCATCAGGAGCATCGGACCAGCAGCAGAGGTACCGGCTGTTTGATGCATGACCTCGCCAGATAACGGGTATAATGTTATTATTCAGTGCGGAGCCACGCACGTCCATATCCACGTACGCGACTACACTTACTTCTATCCATATTGATGCAAACGTTCACCCACAAAATCCGTGCGCACTTGTACGTACGTACCTCAATGTACGAGCACAAAAAGGATGTGTTCATCCAGATATAGATCGTTGAAAATAGCCCCATGTGTCTGATTTGTTGAATACGGATGGCGTTCATAATCATGATAGAAACGAATGAGAATTATTCAGGTATTTATACAAATTCAAAAATATGCTTGGATCTGCATCAAATATGAGAATTTCGTGAGCGATCTCTGCTTATACTTGAATCATTTTGACGTAAGCAATAAATTGGCACCGAGTTAAATCGCAGCAGAGACTAAATTTGGAGCTAATCATAGCCAGACGTGTTTTATATTTCAGGCTCTTCGGATTTATTTACGAGAAACCTGTCATCTAGCGGTCGTACGACCAACTAATTACACACTTTTCACGATGATTTTTTGCGTCTCGAAAAAAGTTCGTTAATTAAAGAATCGACTAAAAGCTGACGTTGTCTTGATAAAGCGAAATCCAAAAAAAAAAAAAAAAAAAAATCCATGACCGACAATGAGACGAGAGCGTCAATTATAGAATATTTCTTTGTTCACCAGGTGAAGAGCATCAAATTGAACGAATTATAATATCATTCAGCAAAAACAGATGTGACGGGTGCATTATTGAGTTCGAGAAAGGCTCTGGTTACCAGAATCGAAAATGAATGAAGCTCATATAAAGTATAGAACTCCTGAATTCAATAAATCTATTTTAGTAATCGCGCGGTCACCGAACATTCTATAAATAAATAAATAAATGTGATATGTTTATTTTTGAGACGAACGGGAAATCGTTATACGAATCATTTGTTAATGTTATGTATGTTCATAAATGTGTTATATTATAGATCCGTGACTGGTAATATAACGAGAAAGTTTATTTGCATTTCGCGTTCATGAGTCTGATGTCTAAGTAGAACGAATTTGAGCGCCGGATGATTGATGAATCGGCATGAGCCTCAGCGCGCGTTACATTCGCGTTTGGTTTATTTGTGTAGTCTTTAAAAAGTGAACAAAACATTTTGTCTTTTCATCAATAGGACAAAATGCTTGGAGTTCAGTGAACAATGAAAACAAAAAAAATACGTTGTTAACCCTTCGTTTACTCTTTCAAATTTGGCACCTGCATTGATGCAATGGGTCAATTTGACCCGTTTGGTTGGTTTTTATTGAAAAAATCTGTCGTACACTTTAAACGTTCCTTTTAATACGTGTGCATCGTAAAAATTTGAAAATTTTTATTGTTTGAAATAATAATCGGATATGTTTTGACTTTTGTATATTGAAAAAATCATCATTTTTCAATTTCTAATGTTTTCGAGATCAATAACCTGAGATGTATACACGAAAAATGTTATTTTTTGAAAAACAGTGCTATGACGAGATTTAAAAAAAAAAAAAAAAAAAAAAAAAAAAAGTATTTACTTGAACAAGTGAACTTAGTTTATTTTTGAAATAAAGTATTAGAAATATTTCTAGAAAAGTTAGTTTGGGTAAAAATGATCCAGTGTGTCTACAACGAATAAATAAATAAAAATTGAAAAAAAAGTGTTGATAATTTTTTTGTTTTTAATTGTCGGAGCACGAAATAAATTAGAAATATGTAAATGTCGATATTTTGAAACTTCTCTGGAGTTGGATTAAATATCTTGTCTCTAATGTCTCAAAATATATGACACATGTGTGGCTCAGTGTGGAATTCAGTCTCGTTCGGAGCAATATCAACAATCACGAATCGTCGTGGACCGTAGTTTTCGTACACACGCTTTGGAGAGCGTTCATGAAGTTGTGAGCTAACATTTACAAGATGGAAACGATGAAATTTCGTCTAAATTGTTGGTTGCTAGCTCCCTGGTTCAGCCATACACACACCCAAACACACATACGCTCTCTACATTCACTCACATTTAAATTATACATCGAGCAAATATGTGCGAAGACATGGTACTGTCGGGACGGGGGAAAGAGGTTTTTTAAATTACTAATGCATACAAAACGAGGCTAATATTAGTGTGTGGTGGGACAAAGTGAAGAAGGAACAAGGATAGAGAAAGTTATTACCGGAGTTACGATCACGTGCTGTGATAAAAATGAAACTATGGTTACAGTAGTAAGGCAGTAGCAGTCGTATTACGCTTTTTTGTACAATAATAAAAATAAACAAATTTGAAAAAAATATATATATAAATATATCAACATATATATGTCTATATATATGTTTATACATTTGACAATAATGTAAGAGTAAACTTACAGCACGATCACCAAGATTTCGAACTCTGCAGTGCAGGTAAGCAGATTGACCAACAGTCGTCGTGGTTTCTCGTTTCGTCGTATTGTCAAAGTACGGCTGGCTGAATGGTTGCTCCCAGTACGAAGATTGATGATGCTCCACAACTGAACCTCCTCCACTACTCTTTGCTGCACACTCTGTTTCAACAGACATAAAAACAGATGACATTTTAAAGGATTTCGTCTTCCACGATGTACATTGATTTATTTATCTAAATGTACGTGAATTTCTTCACACTGTCAAAATATTTATTTACTATTATTTTCTCCTAATGTCAAACTGTTGGAAGCAAAAATAATAAAAAATAAAAAATGTACCTTCAGTGAAAAAAAAAAACAATGGTTAATTATTGTTTTCTGAACGTTCAGTGATCCCAACACATTGAAAACTTTATCTGGTCGTTCCATTTTATTTGAATACATATATATATACGTAAAATCAGGTTCGATTAACTCGACTTTTCAACATTTTATAAGTTAAGCTATTTCTAAATGAAATATTAAGAATTCCCGAAAGATAACTAGCGATATAAAACCAAATGGCACGTAGAATAGATTCTTTGAGAATGTCGAATACAATTGGATCCATCGAGCCTCTGCGATTGGGCATTACCAGATTGAAATTTAAGAGTATCTCTCACAAATGGGCTGTGAACGTTTAGGGGCGAAGGAGTATCGATTATTCTAGGCCTGAATAGCTCGTTGAGAAGCTTCTTTGAATCTTTTGTGATCTGGTGAAGAATCTTCCCAAGCACATTCGTTCGGGATAACAGAACTCGAAGACTCAAAGGTCTCGTGCTTTTTCTCCCCTACTAGATATATTTCTCAATGATGATTCGGTATAGAGATATTTCTCGTGATGTTGGACAAGTCGGCGCCAAGTCAAAAAAATAAAAAAAGCTTTTACATTCTTCCTGAATTTAGTGGGGGAGGCTTCGGGCTCGTTTTTCTTATCGCTGGCCAACGATCAACGAGGGTAAACTTGATACGCCCGCGACTCTGTTGAGGTTGAAAACTTGACGGATCTTTCGGAGCTCTCCCTTTTGTCCGATCGATCCGATGCACTAACCTCAATACTTAAGAGAGAGAGAGAGAGAGAGAGAGAGAAACCAAAAGATTCCTTCGAACGATAAGTAATGCGCGTCAGTCTTTAGCACCTTTTGCCCTTCGACAAAAGACCTTACAAATAAAAAGAATTAAATACATAAAAAATAAAATACTTAAACAGTGCCTTCAGGTTGTGTAAACCGAAGAGTTTCAGATGAAAATGTACGTTTCCCAAGTTTAGCTCCCGGGTGTTTAATGACCTGTCAACTTTTTGCAATAATAAATCGACCGAGACTTAAAACGTCATTCGACTACTTGGCTCGTAATAACAGACCTGTTTTGATCTATATCAAGTTGGAAATGAGCAAAAAGTGCATTTCCACTGAGAAATCTTACCATCTGACCAAGAAAAAAAAACTGAACGTAAAAACAAAAGCAAAAGAAAAAGTAACGTCATGTCGTATTTTCGATAGATTAACATGTGTCATTAGTGTAGAGATCAATTGAAGAGCGAAAAGAAGGTAAAGCGATGGCAACACTTCACGTGTTGTGGAGGTCATATTCATGTAATGTTGAGTCACGTTCCTCTGACATTGACAAATGCTTTGAGTTTGATCGATGCCCGAATATGGAAAGAAAAACTTGGAACGTTGGGATCCCGGGTTGAGAATACGGCTGGAAAGCTTTCGAGAAGGTATATCGAGTTGAGGCCAGTGAACACCTCGGCGAAAAGCTGGGTACAGGCTACTAAGGTCATTTCACGCTTGCCCGACCTCGACGAGAAACCCAAACACACACTTGGCCATCAAACTCCGTGTATCTGTGTCGATATGCTTGCTGACTCGCATGTATGACCATCCAATTTGTTTCGATTCGTTCCAAAGTATTGGCACATATGTTTATAATTATATAGTTGTCAACATGGATATATTAATGATGTGCAATAAACAATCGTGTTTAAACAATAATTGTACACTTAACATTCACGATAATAGCAATGAAATAAAGAGAAATTATAAATATATTATAATTGTGACAAGTAAAATATTACGACGTTTAAAAGTGAGAAAAAATGAAATATTAATTGAGATTTTTATTACTAAAATAATGAAGGTAATATTATTAATTATTTGGGTGTGGAAAGCACCCTCACTGCGGGGGTAGTTAAAAGGTTGAATGACTGTAATAAATGAATGTAACGAGATCGATCCGTTAGCAGGTAGAAAACATTTTTATTTCAGCCCCTCTTGATTTGAGCATAATTCGTCGGACCGTGAGAACACTATTAAATATTATTAATGATACAAAAAAACGGATCCACGAAGTGATAAATAAATAAAAAGATAAATGAAGCGATTTGTTTTTTTTTTTTTTTTTTTTTATACGTATGTTTAATGAACGTTCCTATCTCCACTTTTTACGTATCATTATCTTCTCTGCATCCACCCCACAATTCGAGTAACCTTTATTTTAACCTTTTTTTCACTAGCCGGGCAAACCCATTACAAACCACACTGCCATGCAAAATAAGTGCGTGTTTGGTGAACAAAAATGTTGGAAAAGTACTTCTCGAAATAAAATAAATATAAATGAGGAAAACGGTAAGTGAACGACCACAAGTAAAGAGATGAGTGAAACCCGCGTTTTTTTTAATGCTCGGAGAAAAAGACACAGAAGTTCGTCGACCCTTTTTACAACCCGTTCCCTTTCTACTCATTCGCCACGGGTCTTTTCCTGTTACGTCGTTGCCGCAGTTCTGTCTGATTTTTTTTTTCTGACAGGGAAAAGCGTCAGGTGTTTGCCAACGTGAGCCTCCCGGCCATTGGGTCATCTCTGTGCTTCTAGATTTATATTCACCCGGATTTGTTGAGCCTCGCCTCGAGCCCTTTTCCCTTTCTTGTTGACGTCTATACCGCACTTTTCTCCTCCTGTCCTCCGCCCCCCCCTTCTTTCTCGTGTTTTTCTCTTTTTTTATCCATCAAGTCCAGAAACGGATAAAAACCCCTCAAACTCGGATTCTCTGGAGCTATTTTTACAGCTTTTAACTCGGACTACGACTTTTTAATTATTTTTTTTATTATCATTCGACCTCGCATCAGCCAAACAGGAGATATTTTTCAAAGAACTTCGAATAACGACCTCACAGTTATTTAAGTGAAAGGTATATGTGCGAATACATTTATTTTTTTATTTTTTTACCTTCTAATGGTCCAATAATGTTTAAAGGTGAAGTTTTTCAATTCTTGTAATAAAATCTATTGGCACTGTTTTTCGTTATCTAAAAATAAAAAACAATATAAAAAAGTCATATTCTTAACGCAAAGTGTCAAACAAAAAAATAAGGATGGAATGAATTCCTCGTTACGCTGAAATCTCGAAGGGATAATAATTCTGTTTCGGAATATAATGTACACCGTGAGAATGAGAATAGTAGGTTTTTGCTCGTGACGAGAATTCTCATTAATATAGTTTGCGTGCAAGACGGAGCAGACGTGCTGCACGAGCCATAACGAAATAATACACGAGAGAGATATCTCAATTTCGTTTAAGGCATCAAGCTGAGTTTTGAAAGAAAAAAAATGGATAAAATTATCAGTAGCACTCGAGCTTAAATTTTCCAATTTTGATGAACAGGTAGAATTCATTCTCACGTTTTATAAAGCTCTCTTTTCAAATGAAGACTAACAATTAAAATAATTTTTATTTAAACATTTCTATCATTTTCGATAGAATAAAAACATTTTGTTTTTTATCAGCATTACAAGAATTCCAATCTTTGAAACATCAAATTATTATTCATGGATCATTTGGTGTGAGGAAATTCTTCCACTTGTCAGAAGATATATTTTGTACTGACGATCGAGAGAAAGACAGAGAAAGAAAAACGAGAGCAAGAGCAAAAAGAAGATGATAATAAGCTATTTAGGCCAAGGAATAATCGTTGAGGCAAATGACAATAACAAACAAACAAAAAAGCGAGATGTAAAAAGTAGTAACGAGAGAGAAAGCGAAAAAAGGGAAATGCAGTGGTATCAGCAGTTTCATTTACTTTTTAAATTGGTAAACCCACGCGAGAGATTGGTTGGTTGGTTGGTGAATGAGAGAGAGAAAGAGAGAGAGAGAGAGAGAGTGATAGGGAAGAATTTGTAGAATACCATGAGCTGAATCGTACTCGTGGCGACATTGCAATCCGCCAGATAAATATTGGACGGAAGTGGAAAAACAAAAAAGTTGCAGGTGGAAGGATGATGGAAAAGTATAAAAAGATTGTTTTTTTTTTGTTTCTCAAGTAAACCAGCCCTTTCAAGCTTGCTATTTATATCGTGGTACAAAACTCGTAGAAAGTCCTTCGAGACTGAGATAAAAACGTAGCGTTAGATATATAGATCAGTGAAAAAATGTAAAAAATAATATAAAAACTTTTTCAATTTTTCAAGGACGAATCCCGGACGATGGCGAACGATTGGGATCAATGAAATTTAGTACTGGTACCATGACATTTCTGACGCTTGATTTACTTATCGTCAGTATACTTCGATTGCGTGTTTCTGTGTAACACAAAATTTACAATCACTCATTTTAGCTCAACGCTACTAAATTTAGGTGGATATATTAACTACGTACTGCTGGAACGTGTATGAAATGAGCTTTGGGTTTCAGTTCACATGTACCATACGTTCGTATCATGCCAATCGTTATTGCCAACTGTGATGAGAGATAATTTATTCAGGACGTCTGCGACCACGTAGATAAATGCACATACACTCAGACTGCAGCGATATAAACATCAAAAAGCTACATGTGTGTCATAACAAAGAGGATTCAATGGAAGGAAATATCCATGTACTCCGGCAAACCGAATGATCAATCACACTGTTATGTCCTGTCGGAACAACTCGTTTTCCATCGCTCTATTCCTCGTCCGAATGAAAAATATGCTGTGGATGAAGAATAAGAGATAAGACGACACGCGGACTAGTCCCAATGTTCTCCGGGACAATCCTTTTCCACCAACCGAGACAGAAGCCACATTATCTGACGTATATATAAATTTATTTGTCCAGTTTCTTTGCTCATATATATCGCCATATAGAGCGAAAAAGATGCAACGTTTATGTTGTTTTTGGATGGGATAATGGGATATAAAAAGTCATCACTAGTTGATGCGGTCAGTGGCATGGAACCACAAAAGTTCAATGTTCTCATATCAATTTCACTCGTGTTTGATGTAAAATTAACACACACTCGTGGATGTCAAATTATCACTCGTGGATGCCAAATATTCCTTTCATCAAATATTCTTAACAGACAATTGGTCAGAAATTTGAACCAAATTGCTAAGGGAATTCATGTTTCAAAGGCACGTCATTATGTTAGTATATCGCACCATAAAACATCATGAAACACCGTACATCATCATATATTTATCATGTACCACAGTATTTAGCATCAGCACATACCATGCAGCAGTATCACACACCATACATCATCATTTCACACCGTAAAACATCATTACACATCATAGAGATTTACCATTTGATACGTTAGCATATTACACCATAAAACATCATCGTGAACCATACATCATCGTATTACGCCATAAAACACCATCACCTAATATTATTCATCATATTACACCATAAAACATCTTCTCACACCATAGAACATTCCTGCACACCATACATCAACCGATCACACTATAAAACATCATCACTCAACATACATCGTTATATCACACCATAGAACTCCATACACCACTCACCACAAGTTTCAATACGATATATAAACATAAAATATTTCGACACAATAAAAATAATGACGTACAACAATTAATATCGTAATTACGTACACTACGTATGGAATTTTATTACGTGCGATATTATCGTGTTGGTATATTTTTACAAGGGAATATTTTTTATTGGAATATTTAAACCAAATTACTACGAGCGAGAAATTTTTGAAATTTTTTGAGAAATTGGAAAATATTTGCAATAAATTCACATATTTGGAATTGTTTGTATTTTTTAATTTGTTTGTGTTTTTCGCGTTTATTGGTTGTTTGTTTGGGTTTAGTTTTTAAAAAAAGTCGAAAATACTGTTGCCTTTAAAACAATAACTTAAATTATTACTGTTTAGATTGTTTTTGTACTTAAGTTATTGTGACCACTCAGTAAAGAAGTGTATAAGGGTTGAAATGACTTGAAATATTGAGACAAAATAAAGAAACAAAATGTTTGTCTCAAAGTAAGCTTGTCGACAATTTTTTAATTTTTAAAATTTAGATTATCAAAATCGGTTGGAACGAGAAACGTGGATAAGTATTAGAAAGATGTTATCGGATTAATCGGGGTTCGATGTGCATGTACACAATTTTGTTGGGTATGAGGGTGCAGGTCCTTGATCGATCCAAGAGCTGAGAGAGCTCTCTGTCCGTACTCGAGTAGAAGCTGAAACCACGGAGGGAGGTTTGGGGGATGAGACTAGGGGATGACAATTCCGGGATCGGCGGACGTCATTATACTCTAGTAATTCACGCTTCACTAAATCCTCGATATCCGGTAAGTACTCGTAATACATTTCATCGCGTCTTCGTATATTCAAATATACACGATGATGCTGCTGAAAAGTTTTGAGACTTGAGACCGAACATATTAAACTTGCAATAAGATATTGGGTTTCAACTTTTCAGTATATAAACTCAAGTACAAAATTAGGTATTAAGAAAATTAGGTTTTAAGAAGATGGAAAATAAATGAAAGTCAAACAGAATAAGAGATTGTGCGATAAATTTTTACTACAAAAAAATTAAAAATACGAAAATACATGGAGTATCGGAAATAATCTGGTTTAATGACTGATATATATTTATTAGTAAACCAGAGGCGTTATAACATCGCATGAGACATTAAAAGATCATTAACAAAATGGGCATAGTCGTGTATGTTCAAAACGAGGAATGAGAAATGAGAAATGATCGATAAGGGAGGCATCAAGGATATAGGGGTGTATGTAGGACAGTATAATGAACATATATTTATAACGAACTCATGAATCCAGGAGTGCGAGTATTGAGTGGTTCGTGTTATGGTATCCTGTTACATCTAACCCTCCGTCAACCCCCTTTTCCAACTCCTTGTGTCACGACCTACGACACAGAGGATGTAACCCTCAAAATATTGTTTCCAATAACGTAGAATTTTTATCCGACGTCCACTTTCCCCTACTCGTACGTTCTCTCCATTTTTTTTCCTCCGAATACTATTTTACCCATCTTTATAATACAGACGCACGAGTTTTCATAAGGGATCACTATAAATTTTGCGATTGCGAGAATTTTTATATAGCTTAATAAATTTTTTTCAAAAACTACCTTCGCTCTCATGTATAATTTATTGTTATTATTAAACGACAGCACAGGGTGAATGGACGATTAGTGACAATCTCCAGAGCCAAAGGGCATTCGGGTCGAGTCAGTATTCGGATAGGTGACCGCCAAAAGTCATACGATCGATTCGTAGACCGATAAAGAGTCAGATTTTTCAGTTTCTAATATTTTTGTTATAAAAATCAAGTTTGTGACGTGCAGTTAAAATGAAATAATATCAGTTGGTGGCATTTTGAAAGGGATGCACATTGGACAATAATAAAATTATTACCGAGGTGCACATCGGATATTGAAAAAAAAAATCGAAACCAATAATTAACTCTCGTGATAAACGAAAGTCAAAAATTTCGCTGAATTCAGTGAATTCAAAGAATTTTTCATATCTTCATTGTTTTTAGATAATAAAAACAGTGAAACGTGAGTGAAAATACCGATAAAGTGCGCATTAAATTTGGCAACGATGCGGGCCGATTTCCAACAGGCAAAAAAAGCCTCTCGTTAAAAATGTGAACTGTCGAAGAAAAAAACGTAACCTTTTGAAAATCACGATTACGAAAAATCGTCTGGTAGTCACTTCGTTTCTAAATTCATGCCAAACAGTTTTGTTGAACTTTCGGCGATTCCCTGTTTTTGTTGTTGCGACGGAATCTTTGGAATGTTTCCTATTCATTGAATCTCTTACATAAAAAAAAATATATTTTTAACATGGATTTCAAAGTAGAAAATAACGTGGCAGGTCATTTCCATAAAGTATCATATGAATGAGACGAATTAACATATTCTGCTGATATATAAGTTTACTGGAACGTCGATAAAATGATTCAAGAGATTTTCCAAACTTTAATGACGTTTTTTTTTCCTGTTGGATTTGAATGTGTTTGCCAATCACTCCGATGTCGTGGCTTTTAAACAGTTGTGCAACAAAGTGTCTACTTGGTGATACGCGAGTGCAATAATAATTCATGAGGGTGTGGGTGGTCTGGGGATTGTCTGCTTCGCGATATTCTCCAGGGTGGTGAAGCACGACGAAAGCTTCCAACACCTTGCTACCTCGTACACCTCCCTTCTACCTCTTCTTCTTCTTCTTCTCATCCCCTGAAGTTAATCCAACGCGAAAGTGCTGACTCACAGTGAGGTAGTTTCGTGGTTGGACTCTGGCTCGTTAGTTGGTCATGGTACAATATTCTCTGTGGGTAATTGTTGGCCCGGAGCCTTTATACCATCACCTTACCAGTTGTTTCACCTTCCTCTCGAGTATTTTCCTCAAATTGAGTTCATATATCCTGGCCCAGAACTCCGAAGCTATTCTCCTCTATTCACAATTTTACCTCATTCTCGACCTGCCCCCTTCGTTCCTCATCTTCGAAGCGTCATAACAAAATTTAAACTTTGTTTATTTCAACCCTTAAGAATCCTTCTATTTGTTGATCAATAAATATCAAAAATTTGATAAAAATGTTTTTCTGCTCTCCTAATTTAGAGAATTGAATGCTAATTGTTGCAGTCCACGACTCCAGGTCGCTTGGGTCCGTTAGAAATTTTTTTTCGCACCATTTTCTATTAAAACAATCTAAAAGTTCTTGCATTTTGTTTAAATAGTCATATTTAAAAAATTCAATTGTTTATTCTTCAGAACGTGAATTGAATTACATCGAAAAAATACATCCTGATGAATTTGAAGAGAACCGGTCGCGGTAAAGCAATGCTGAGAAAGCAGTTTTAATTAACGCCGCATGACTCGATGGTCAATCTTGAAACGTATAAATCTTATTCAAGATAAAGGTAGAGCTTGATACTAATTCTCAAATGTATGAGGAGGGTGGAGACTCAACAAGAAAATATCGTTATCGAATAACCTCACTAAATTCTCTTATCTATCGCGTTGTCCTTTCTTTGCAATCGCGTCTCGAGAAGGAGAAATGGAAGTGCTGGTAAATTCTTTTTTTTATTTCTGAGGCCTAGCCTTCGGTGTCATAAATACTCGTGTGAAGTTATATTTTGAAATGTTCTTCAAAGCGGGATAACAATGATGATAATAATAATAATTATTTTATAAAATTTTATCGATTTTATGTGAAACCTCTTATAAATATAAATATGTCAATCTCTGTCCATCGGTTCCTCCCCGTGAACTGGACACGAGGGAGAGATTAGGTCGTCGCGATTTCGCAAGATCTGTTTTAGTTGCGATCTCGTAACGAGAGTCTTTCGTGTTCAGTTTGAACTAATGGTGTGAGACATGCAACCCTTTGTGGGATTCAACTCCCCACTCTTAAACGGGGGTTGGTCGCCTTCGGGGCTCTTCACAAGCCTATAAATGGCAGGGGTGGTTTGAAGCTTTTTTCACCCCCGTTCTTTTTCTCATCACTAGTCATGAATAACCGGCATTTATCCTCGGAATATATCGATTGGTAGTTGCATCGAGTGATGCATCGATAAAATTCTTTACTGAGTCTTTGTAAAAAGTGTCAGGTGACTCGTTTGATTCGGTGAATAAAAATGGAGAAAGTGACCGATTGAGATTGCTGCTTTTGACGCGTTTTCAACAACCCTCAAAGCACTTATACTCGAGTCAGAACCCTTGCGGTTTTTTCTTTCGCCAGGTCAATGGGTTTTAACAACAGTGCATAACTCCTTTGATCTCCCATAGCTATAAATTGACAAGAAGAAGTAGAAGAGAAAGATGTTTTGTTTGAACGATTTTTGTTAGGGTTTTCGTGGAAACATGATCGAAGGCAGTATAAGTCCCTAAAATGTTGAATTTATAAAAAAACTTTTTTTTTGGGCTGAAAAATATGAGGACTAATTAGTTTCCTTTCGATAGTAACAAATCTCGGTAAATCCAGTCTCCATCAGATTAAATTGTGTGTGTTATTTAGAGAAAATGATTAAATCGTTAATTAGTTGCAGGTTTCCATGATAAATCCTTGCATTCTCAGCTTCTACGGTATATAGAAAGTCGTGCCCAAGATGGCGTGAAAATAGGACGAGATTCGAGAAAGCCAGAGCAAAGTTAACGAGGCCGAACGAGGCCCAGGTGGTACAGGGTGTTTCGCAAAGTCGGACGAACACATTGAAGGGAGGAAAGTGAGGATAAGGTGGAGTCACCGAGACATATTGAATGAGGAAAGCCTTCCGAAGATCGGTGGAATAGGAGGGTTGGAAAAGGCGATGAGGGGATGTCACAGTGTTGGGGGTTGCTACCTCCGAATAGGGCAGGTTGGGGTGAAAGGGTATGAGAAGTTTCCTTAAACGCCTGGTATTAACACACCGGCGAGAAATTGCAGTGAAATACAAAAGGAATAGGTTAGGGGTTGATGGGAACATGGAAAGGTAGAACGACACCCTCACCGTGTCTTAGATGCCTCCGAGGCCTTGGTAATTTCGTCGAATCTACGAAACATGTGTTCGCATTCGGAAAACAAGAACTGTCACTGGCAAACGCTTGGTCAATTATAAGTTGTTTCGGCTACGTGTCTGTTTTACTAAACTAGGTACAGTATCGAAGAGACCTGGAGGACCAATCCCCGAACTGGATTCCTCAAGTGACGATTAACTGTCTTGACGAAGATTTTCTAGCAGGTCTCTGAATCTGTTATCCATCAGCAATTCCAAGTTTGACACAGCTCATTCAACTTCCACCAACCACAATTTTCTGCTTCGCCTGAAGGTCATGACACCTGATTGCATTCGACAAAATCATTTACTAAAGCCATTCGACAAGCTGGTCTAACTTAAATGAGGTTTAGGGCGGCTTTTGCCGCTGGACGACTGGTGTACAGTCGATCCTCTTCAATGGCAAATAGAGCAGGATAATATTGGGAATCATTGGTTATATATGTTGACCCTCCCTTAGGCATGGTTGCCATGGATAAGCCGTTAAGTCTTTATTGTGCAAAGCTTAACGCAATCAATAACCTCCCTTTGTCACAAATACGCAAGGAAACAACTTCCAAGCCGTCTGTTTACTCGTTGAAATTGTAGCTGATCATGTGTATAACTGAGTCAACGTATGATCGTAGGTTCCCATGGGGAAAAATATAGGTAAATATTTCGAAGGCTTTCAAGTCCAAGTGATATTATTCCTTGAGTTCCAATGCGAGGACTGCTTCTATTTCGAAACTATATTTCCGATTTTTATGGCCTGGTTCCAATATAGAAGCTGTGATATGGAGAATATTGAACGACTTTAGAAGCTATCCAATCGTACAGTCCCTCCCAAATCACCTGCAATCCTTCAACTAGTCCTAATCCGACCTAGACTGCTGACAATGTTCTTCGACACTATAATTATTTGAAATGGTTGGTCTTTTAATGCATCCGTTACACGAGCTTTAATTTTTTTTCAAACAACTTTGCATGCAAACCTTTTGCATGATGAAGTATAATTGCAGCCCATTTTACTGCAAAAATATCAAGTGCAATCATTTCGGAAAGAACTATGACCTTGAAATTCATCTGATTCGTACCAGGACTTTATGAAAAGATGACCTGCGGTGCATATTACTTTTACCTTTGACAATTCCGATGCAAAATAATTATAGATATTTGAAACGAACGATTCTATGCATAAAGAAAATTCTAAAGATTCTGTAACAACCATAAAAACAGGGAGTTATGGGAACCTGGAAATATGTGACTCGCATATGCAGGATTTTTCGTAATCGTTATTTTCTAGAAAAAATCATTACAATTTCTTATTTTATAAACAGATTTCGACAGTGAAGATTTCGACATTTCAGGTCATCGAAAAATTTCAAGATTCCTTTGCATTCACCCAACGAAGCAACCAATTTTAGGATTATTGTCTATCGTAAGGACCGATCATTGTTTTCAATGTTTTTTTTTTCCATTGTCCAGTCTAATTTTTGGACAATTGTAACGAAAAGTACGGCTCTCAGTGAAAGAAAACTACCTTAAAGCATGACTTGTCGTTGATGTACGCATGATTCGTACGCGAAAAAATGTACGTTTGAGCACATTGAAAATGTGTGTATGAGAAAAAGCGTTTACGTGTCACTTTGAAAATGGCTGAAGTGCCGAAGTCGCAACTCTTGTAGCACTGTAAATAATCATTCTCTCGATTTGGCGAATGTATTCAAGAAACGTCGGCGAATTGTTAAGGACGCGAGGAATACGAATGCGCTTCCAAATCTCCAATTGGAGTTTGGGGAATAAAAATACAACATCGTGAAACTGGAACGAGGACGTGAAGGAAAGAAGAACGTTGGGTAAGAGAGTGAAGGGAGGGTTGAAGTAGGTAGAATAGCTCAGTGCATGTACCTTCTGTCTGAAGGAACGGGAAATACGGTTGTACCGTTCACTTGGAAAAGAGGGTCGATATCGACACCGTATCTACGCGTGTAATCATACAGCACTATATTTATTTGTATACAAACATGCGGAGTGTTCAAGAGTCAGCATTATGGGCTTGACAAGTGTGGATCGTGAAATTTTAAAGATATAAAAGCTTTTTCTCCGAAATACCATTTTGAAGGTTTAATTATTCAATGGCTACCAATCTGGGTGTTGTTGATAATAAGCTCCAGAGACGAAGAGGATCGAGAGGTGATTTGTTTGGCCAGAAATGCGACGGACCATTTTGATCATCATCAAAACTTAATCAATGCTGTATAGGCGACAAAAAATGACAACCAACTTAAGTATTCCAGCAGTTTTTAGCAGTGCCATCATTTTTAATGACATCCAGAGCTATTCAAAATCTCTCTAGACCTATGTCATTGGATGAGATCAACAAAACTATGACAGAGCCACTTAGCTGCAGCCGATAGTGCAAGAGTAAAATTTTGGCTTGTGGGAGACCCTGTCTGCACTACTGTAACATCGTCTTTTTCAACAACATCCTATGAAGATTGATGGAAAAGCCATTTCCGCATTACTATAGGTTCTGACTTTAATGTCTGTCAATAAAATGATGGAGCTGATATCATTGATGAGGAGAGGTGAGTTATCCATTTAAATTTAATTTCTCGAACTTCTGGAACTCCCTAGTTCTCCATCCCAAACTTTTGAAAACACCCTTCTTCAGGGTAGCAATCATTCAAGGGGATGAAAGTGAAATTGTGCGGAGTTTGATGGCAAGGCCAAAATGAAGGATGATGAAAAGGGCGCCAAAATATTGCAGTCTTATGATCCGTTTCCAATATTCTACACTTCTAACTATTCAGAATGATGATGATATTGATTCTTTGTAATAATAATCACGATTGACATGAACCTTCGTTTGTTTATTATTGTTTGCATAAATAGCCATTTCCATGGTATTTCCCTGTTGAACTTTAATGTAGGAATGGTTGGAACATTTCTTTTTCTTAAAGAATGGTAATTTCAGAGTACATCAAGGATGCTACCTCGTCTGGCCTCCTCCCTTGGCTGTGGTCCAATATGAGTTTCTACAAAAGATTCATTCGCGTGTAATATCGTGAAGAACACCTCGGCATTCTTTTTTTTTCTTCTTTTTCTTTTCACCATTTCGTCGCCATCTTTTATTTCGTCTTCGTTCTTCTATCGCTTAGGAATGAAGGAACCAGGGTGAAATCATTCCGTTGCTATGTTACAAAATGAAGAGTTTGCAGGTTGGGGGAGAGATAGTAATGGTAAACGAGGAGAACCAAGAGATAATACAAAGGAGGTAAAAGAAGGAACCATTTCTTTTGCTCGTACAATATTTCGAACCGTGCTCGTGTTCAACTAAAGGCTACAACCAGCCTCTCTCTCCCTCTTTCTCTCCCTCTCTGCCAGCTCTGTATAATTTTCAATGCACTGGCGCCCATTTTTGTATACATATATTTATATGATATACAGAGACTAGATATTCTCTGGTTTAATTCAGCCTGTAGCCAGAATGCTTCTCAGCTTCTAGTCATTTAAATCTTTTCTGGGCATTCAAGAACACTTAATTCTTCCCTTTTTGTATGTAAAATGTTATATTGGGCGTTCCATCACGATTAATAATAATAAAATAATAAAATAATATGAAATAGTAATAATAATAATAATAATAATAATAATAATATATGATAATAAAAAGTCTAGTATCCAGGATTATGTTTTCCACGACGCGAACTGACACATTCGTTCAAAATAGAACAAAAGTTCATAGAACCAATCTTGTGAAACATTGAATTTCTGACAAAAAAGCTTTGCCGGCATTTTTGTGCTTTCAGTTATTTGATCTTTAGAGTGGAAAGTAAATCTGTTTCCAACCGTTTTAGCAATTTATCCGCAGTTAAAGAACGCGTATCCACCGACTTTTATAAATAAATGTCTCAGCGGGATAAAGCATGATCGAAAAATTCACTAGACTTTTCGTCTCGGAATTCAGTTCTGAATTCAGGTTTGCAAGAATGACTGTTAATGGTTTGGATGCCCATGGTATTAGAGGGTACGAAAATTATTGAATTTTTTTTTTTTGATTTTTTCTTCATTAAAAAGTAATCGATCTTTAAAAATGAATGTTTAGATAAAAATATGTGTGACGGGTCATCTCCATAAAGGATCGCATGAATTATACGATTTTCGAAGTTATCATTCTTTGGTTCGTTAATCAAACTTGATATTTTTTCCAGTAAAATGGAATATAATTTTACTCCATTTTGCAAAATGATTTACTATTCGTAAAAAAATCGCCTTCGTGAATATTTTCAGCTACAAAAGCAGGACGGATTTACATTAAATAATTCAAAGGCCTCTCATTAATTTTCATAATTTCGTATAACAATAACATCGAGAAATAATAGAGTCAGTGAACATGTATCCATATTTCTGAACATACTACAGTCTCTCTATGGAAATGCTCGAATATTGTTCCATATCTTTGTGAAAAAGTATACAGCTGTATCTCTATGAAAATGCGGTAAACATATTTCTGTGGAGAACGAAACTACCTACAAAAAATAATTACCCACAGTTACAAGACTTAATTACCTCAAATAAACCGTCCAACGGTTATAACGATGTAGAATGTCATTTATATGAAATATTAAAAGGGCTTCCATCGGTTCGATCGTGAATTTTATGAGAACTAATTTTCAATGAGTATTTTTTGTAGACACTTTTCCCTTTCATGACCGAGTTCAACAAAAATATCGTGAAAGAATGCCTTTGAGAGTTTCCATTAGAGTTCCATAAAAATTTTCGATTGATTGTTAACTCCAAAGTTTTTTTTTTTTTTTTTTCGTAAAAAAACAAAATATTGGAAAACTTTTGGTCATTTCAACTTTTAATCAAACACAACTCGACTTAATAACAATGTTTCATTACAAAGGTTATTAAAAAAGTTTTTCGAATTTATCCACAGCGTTCATATTATTATTTAAATATATTATTATTAATTGAACAATTATAATTACTATTGAAATGCATCGGAAAAAATTAATTCTTAGTAATTGAAACTATTTACCGAGCTGATTGGCTGTGAAGACTTTTTTTTTCTTTTATAGAAATTATATCAATCCGTAGAAATGATGACAAGACACATCCACACAGTTCAATTCTCACACATAAAAATACTACATTGATAAAAAAAAATGCAAAAAAGTATACATTGGAACATCAACTTATCACTGCCAAATATAATTATTCAAATCTATTGTTAAATTTTAATTCCGTCAGGAATTTTCCCTGAAACTAGATCATCACCGATCAACGATTAATTGATTTTGCTTCTGTCTGTAGGGTGTTTGGGATTAGCCTTTGCGTTTTTTCGTTTTATTTTTGTACCAGGAATAACATTTCAGCCATATTATTGTTTACATTTGTTGAATGTTCGGACTTTTTAGAGATTTTTTTTCCAAATTCACTTTTAACTGAACTATTATGAACATTCACAATAATTAAATATGCTCCGGGAAATTAGACAGAATTTTTCGAAGATTTCTGTGCAGTCGTTTCTTTTCAAAATAATGAAGGAACATTTAATTTATGAATTTTTAAATATCAAGTACAAATTCGTAATCAGAGTAATCGTAATCAGCGACTGAAACTCTGATCTATAGATCTTTTTGTTTAAGGGGCTTAGTGTGCATGTTCTGATACTTTATCCGGAAAACTGTGAGCGTTCTTATATAAGTTGGAAGTGTGTGAAACGTGCTGGGAATAGGGCGATGTGCAAGTTTCATAAAGTCTCAAAAGCTCGACTTTCACGTACGGATATGACATGCAAACAGGTATCTGGGTATGTCTGTAACTTTTTTGAGGTTTTATAAAGTTAGAAAAGATACACAGATGTATATATATATATCTATATATATGATGAATAAATATACTAGTCGACGGAGGAAAAATGACAGACCGTTAGTTGTCGCATGAGGTTGGTGTGCGTGGTTTCTTTTTCTTTCTCGTTCATTCCAACACATTTTTTTCCACCCTTTTTGACTTCGAGAGTCCCTCGAATATTTGCCAAAAGTTATATGCACGAAAAGATCAGAATGGAAAGCAAACGGAACGATGCGTTCAACACACTATACAGAAATGGTACGAGTTCCAAAGAAACCACCCTCGCCCCTATTTTACAATCCGCCGTCATAGGATCGATTGGGGAAACTCCTGATGCTGAGTTAGGTTCCTTCATTTCCCTTCTGCCAGCGTGATAGTACCTTCGATGAGTTTTCCACTCTCCGCAGTTCCACTCTCTGTCCTCCCCACGCAGCCATGCAGACGTGCACACGGATTGTTGAGGCTGGCGGACTATTTTAGAAGCACAGTTTATTTTAGTCGAAAAACATTCGCACCCCGTTTTTTCGACTCTACACTGTGTCATACTTTCTCTTTCTTCGGAAGAAAAGTTTGTCAGTGTGGATATAAGTGTGTCTAAAAGTCACCACCTGTGTCAGGATTCATAAGGGTCTTGAAAGAAAATTTTGAAGGACTTTGTGTCACTATCTTAAATATATTCGCATACCTGAATTCAAATTTATTGACAGACCACGCTCGACATTTACCCACCCTTCGGGCCTGACTGCCACGGAGGAGTGTGTGTATGCAGGGGTGATTTTTACCCTCTCTTTTCACCAGTTCTCAATCTGGTCGAAATCTGTTTTTTTTTTGCTCCCCTTTTTCGAATGGATTCGTCGAATGTGTGAGGGGAATAGATCCCTTACATTCCTCCAGACATTTAAGGGCGCCTAGTCAACGAGCAAAATTCATCGAAATAGGGTAGAAAAAGTTTGAATGCCAGCTATTTTACACTGCGGAGTTATCGATAAATATTCGTATAATTCGAGGCCAGAATGCGTCAGGGAACATTTTTAGGGATAAATGAGGGAAAGGCGTTTTTTTCATTCACCAAGGCATGAGAAATGGCTTCTGAATAAATAAAACGGAAAATAAAAAACAACATCGAGATAAATAAAAGTATAAAACAAACCAATTTATGTTGTATGACTACGATTTTCCAAGAAAGGAATTGCTGTACGTGATTGGCAGGGGGTGAGGCACGACAGCAGATTGCGAAGAAAAAAATGAGTCGAACTATTCCTATACCGTAGGATTCGTTTTTTTATGCAACTTATTTTTATTTTCGTACAAGAAAACTCGAACCCGTTTGTTTTTTTTTTTTTTTTTTTGTTTTTCTGCTACGAGCTCGAAGTAAAGCAGTATAATACACGTTCCACGTTATGCCAGCAGTAAGTTTCCTAATCGTCGTATTACGTACGTTCGTACATCGCTGATGGTGTTGGCCTGGCAAGCGTTATATATATATAAAGTGAATATCTAGAAAGCTCGACGGTAAAGCGAGACCGTTTCAGCATCATTTTCTTTCTTTCATCGTCGAGTTAAGTGAAAATCGATCTTTATTACTTTATCAGGGTGAGTTTTTTTACATCATTGTGCCATCCCTTCACCCTCGTCGTATCATTTTCCTTCTCTCGCCCTCTCACATATTTTCTCTTCTTCTATTTCGGTTCTTCGCGTTATTCTCTTCCTCGTATTTTTGTTTTTTTTTTTCTTCGTTTCATTACAACGAACAGCATCCGTGAGAACTTTGATAAAACGTTTTGTAATAAATAGAGAATTAATTTTTAATACTCGACCTGAAGGGATCGTTGTTTTCCTTAAATTTTCGATCGAAGAGATGAAATAAAGCGAAATTTTAGAGAAAATTAGATGTAAGCTTCGATCGTGAACTTTGCTTACGAGAAACTTCTCACTCGTGTCAATCTTACGGATTTCTGATGCACTACAAAAAAGACCACTACTGAACATCGTTTTATTTCGTGATTAAATAAAAAATTCTATAGGTTGATTCGTGACATTCGTAAAATGTTGAGCCCTACTCTTGATTGATTACATAACGAATTGTTTGATAATTCATGATGGGAAATCGAATAGAAGCCCGAGGTAGCACACACTAATTTACATTTGGAAGTAGTACAGAGGACAACGCAGCATTTTCAATGAATTGTGACGGGGGTTTGTGTACCAAGCTGTCCTGAAATTGTACGGTCAAATATAGAGAAGGTATGGAGGGTTTGTTACATATGTCCACATGCGGCTTGATGGAAGATCACTTGTATTTGATCCATTCTCAAATATATATAGCGACAATGATCGATGTCCTATAGTAAAAGGGAGCAAAAAAAAAGGGCAAGTGAGAGAGAGAGAGAGAGAGAGAGAGAGAGAGAGAGAGAGAGAGAGAGTGTTGGCCAGTGGAATTGCAACCGTTATTGTTCGACGATCATGAGTTAATGTTTGTCTGTTGGTTCAATAATTCCGAGTGATTTTCTCGTCGACACTCATTGCGGAAAAACGAATTGATTTGGGCACGCGAGCAATTGGTCAACTGATCAAATTTGATGATATATACAAGCGTCCTTCATGTATCCTAGAACCAGAAAATCATGAGCATTGTGTTCAAACTCAACCAATCATATGCCGATAAGTCAGTCATATTTAATTATAAGAATACAAGACACCTCTGGGACAGCTTTAAAAGGAATGAATTATTGCCACATTGACGGTTAATGACATACGGATTCAATCTACGAATTTTAGTTGTCGCAACATTTATACAGAACCCCAATCTTGGCTGCAGACCCTCAGTGTTTAAACGTTCGTTAGAGAAGCAGATTTTTATTTTTATTTTTTCTAAAAAATCTGTTGCTTCGATGAGAATGAAACAATGAAAATAATGACAAGGCTGTATACGACACGTACAACCATCAGAGGACTACAAGTGCTTTACTTTATAACATAATAGACTCGTATATTGTATCCAACGGCTCTTTAGTCGCTTTCGAAGAGAAGCGATGAAAGACCCAAAGCCTTTTACTGAACAAAGCGTTTTTCACGCTATTTCGTTTTGCTCCAATGCGGACAACCCAACACTAGAGCCAGCCAAACTATATACTACATTATATACATATATATAAAGAAACATATATGTATATGATTGGCAAAGAGCCAAGTGGAGATCGTTTCTCGTCGGAGCCAGCGAAAATTTAAGGACTAGGTTACGAAAATACGATCATGCGGATATCCCGAGGATTCGAAAAGGCAAAAGGGAATTGTCCTTATTTTTTTGTCGTTCATTCTATTCAGTAAGTCCGAGACTACATTTCTTAAAAGAAATAATATGAAAAAAGAAGAAAAACGAAGTCGAGGATGTTAAACGATCAAATTATTCAATATATACTGAAAATCAATATACAGTAAATGAAAATAAAGAAAATACATTAACGAGTATAAAACGCCTCACTCAAAAGGATTAATGAGCCATGTGAGCCGTGAAAATGGTGAGAATTACACTTCGAGACGTACAAAGCATCCTGGTGACGAAATAAATCACTTTCTGTCTCCATACTCCAATTCCATCGAATCTCTCGCTCTCTCTCTCTCTCTCTCTCTCTCTCTCTCTCTCTCTCTCTCTCTCTCTCTCTCTCTCTCTCTGTTTCTCCTACATTCTCTCTTAGTAGACTCTCACCCTTCGCTACCGATCTCATCCGTTATCGTAGATTGCTGTTTCATCGGTTCGTAACAACCGCAATCTCGATTCACCGAGCACGAGGCTTCCTTGTAGATATATATAGATCTGCATATAAAACATTTTGCTCAATGTTACGAAGGTGTCGAGTCACCTGGAATAAGGTGGCAAAGGTATATATAACAACGTCCCCCCTGTATAGCGCTATTTAAGTCCAAATGGTACCGAATTAAATCAACCGGTTTATCTCAGCTGGTCTCTCGTGCACCCAAGCTACACGATAAATCGTGCAATTAATTAGTTCAGTAATTAGCTGCGATCAGATAGGGCACGAATTTAGGTGGTTGTAATTCTTGAGTCAGGCAACACTGAGAAGACCTAAAATCACATTTACACACGCACACGTGTTTCTATAGTGCACACACATAGGTCCCAAAGAAGATTAGAAAGACATGAAAGAGCAAAGAGGAAGAGAAATAAGGGAGGGAAGGAGATCAGTGCCGAAAAGGGTAAAAAGGTTCGTAGGTGCGTGAGCTGAGAACATAAGTCGATCCTTCTGCAGTTGAAGCAAACTGTCTGCCTTCAACCAGTAATAGGATAAATCTTTCTCAGTTTAAAGAGAGCGAGTGCCCACCTCGAGGCAACATATCTCATGTGCATGTTCAAAGCCCCTTTATGATGGCAAATATCATCATGATTTGGTTTTTCTGGAATTTTAATCATGGAAACTATATCTGGAATATCAAAGTAGAAATAGAACTAAGGTAGATATTATTAGATAATTGCATGTTAAGCTTCGTCGAATATATCCAACGGTGTGCTTAAGATTCAACGGATTTCGGTAAAACTGACGTTGATACCGTTCCATCCATTTGACTAGCAGCATATTCTTTTGGAACGACTGGCTTAAAGGCTGCTTGCGTAGTTGAATGGAAGATCGCTCCTTATAGGATAGCAAAGTTTTAGTCGACAAATATGTAAACTGAAACTATGGTATTATTTGTTGTATCCGTACACTCGAGTAATTCAGCGGATAATGTCACGACGAGGTCAGTCATACGAAATCTCACTTGATGGACCATTGAATCGGGTGCTGGAATCATCCAGGATAAGTGAACAAACACAGGGAAGAGTTTCTGTGCACATATTTTACGTAGGAAGTTAGCCAACCCATGTTCACGGATGAAGTGATGATCAATCAATGTGATCTAAGCTGCTCCATGAGTGCCCAGGAACTCTGCCGGGGTCAATGTCTAGAAGAAACACTTGTTGGACGATGATCATCAATGGGAAATGTACACCAAGGCTTAAGAAGACGAGGAATATTGTCTTTGAACTTGGTTGACTTTTCCAACCACGTAGTAGATGTTCCGGTTGAAAAACCAGTGGAGAACTTGAATCAATATCTTCTTAGTCCTCTCGTCACGTTCAAAAGCCGTAGAACTCGCACCAGTGACTTCTAATCTGGTTTAGACTTGCCGCTTATCATGCGCATTGTTTGAGCAAATGCAAAGCGATACGTGTACCGAGGATTACAGTTTTCGAAGTACCTGAAATCATTTTCTATAGATGCAGGTATAGGTGCATAAGAGAAGTGCATTGGTGGCGGTGCTCGGCCTTTGGAATTTGTGACCGAGTGTTAACCGGAAATGGGAGAATGCGAGGGAAATAGGTAGTCTACTGGGTGGTTGGCTGGAACCCGGTGCATGACTCCGAGGGTCCGAAATACCCGTTGGGAAGCCAGTGGAGAACGTTCAATTTGCAGTAAAACTTCGCTCTTACCCCAGGATCACGCGTTTCTGTATCCATGCAACTATACAGTTACGCGCGTGTACGTAGCTCGTACACGTGGATCGTTCAACAGACATTCACGTACTTGCCAAGTTATGACCAGAGTATGAAAGAAGCCAAATGTAACACATAAACATGGAAATTCAGAGCGTTGGACTGGACGCCAGGGCCAGAGCAGCAAAGAACGGAAGAAAGAGTGACTTGTGACCTCGTTACTGCTAAGAAAGTATTTCGCAGTAACTTTGAAATTCCAGCGTATATTGCACTCTTTACAACGCCGCTGTATGATGATCTAGATATGCAGCTTAAAGAGGGCACTGTAAACTTTATATTTGTCGCGAGCTTTCCGGCGCAAATTCTGTCAGTCTAAATAAAAACGGAATTCGACGCCATGTTGCCACCGCTTTTCAAACTTATATTTTTTAATGGATGGCTCTAATTTTTTAACAGCCAAGAATTTCACTCTGTTCGATTATTTTCATCGTACGGTGAACAAACACAAATTCTTTCATTTTATATCTATATACCAAATTTATTGCAAGTTTGACTACTTGAGTTTAAGGGCCAATCCGACGACCAGTAAAATAGAACGGTATGGCGTAAGAAGTAGTGCTCGTGGCAGTGTGACTTGCAGAGAAGCTAAACTAGAGACAGTAGCATGTGGATGGTAGACCGAAGGGTTGATAGAAGTGGAAAAACCGCACCATTTATTTCTTTGACGTTTGCTCAGTCGCTTTGACTAACGAAGCACGGTGAAACGGCTCGGAGAGGCGTTTTGTGGGCTTACCTTTGTATGTGTGTGTGTGTGTGTGTCTGCCACCATCCTCTTTCTCTCTGTATACCACAGGTTCCGCATTACCATATCTCTAGTACATTTTTTGTTCATCCCCAGCCGCTGAACGCCTAAAGGGAACGTGCATTTCGGTTTTTCCTGTTTTGCCTACCGAAATACTGCCTCAGTAGAAACGACGAGCGGTTGGAGAAATGTGCGACCTCGATAGTTTTTAAATTCTACAATTACACACTCACCCAATTCTTCATGTTCTTTATATACCAAATATATAATGATCATTCAACAGAAATGTATATTTTCGATTGAATGATCAGAATTTTTTGGTGAACACAATGAAGACAACGACTAATCCATGAAGTCAATAGGCGGTTCAAACGAGTATTTGGAAAATTAAGGCCGTTGTATGCATTTTACCGTAGCTCATAAAATACGATGAACCAGCTCCTGTGGCAAGCCGCAAGTGTCGCCACAATTTTATCGAAACTATATCGCCAAGTACGCTGAACTGCTTTCGCCCATGCTGTATTCCATGCCGCGGTATAATAATGGTCGACCGTTACGATTCAGGACTGAAAAAGGTTCGACACTTTTCACTCTGGAAAGTGGTATCGATTCTACGATACGACGTGCTTTGAAAATTTTAAGGAACTATAACTCTGCTTTCACTAGCCCGATTTTGACATATTGGTGGTGTTTTAGTAAGGCCATATTCTCACTTAGAAAATGCCGTGTGGTTTATTGCGATAGCTTCGTTTCTTCGAGGCTGGGAGTACTCCGAACACCAATGTACCATTCTCGATACAATGTGTCTCTAGAAATCTACGAATGATAGCGATGAAAAGTGGTGAAAAAATGTTCAGCTGCAGTAACTTCATTAAATAAATTTCAACTAAAAGCACGAACGTTCACGTTGAGAAAGATCACTATAAAATTGTGAAAAAGTCATTGTGGAGATGAGATATGGAGGAAGTGCTAGCATATCGAATTATGGATATTTCGTTGCACTGGATTTCAAACCAGATGGTCAGATGTTTAATTAGTCACTAGAGTGCCCTTTAAACTGGGCCACTTTGAGCTTCTCCTCTATCGGGAATTCACTATGCTCAACCAAAGCAGCCTACTATACTACCAACGTAATAAACTCGAAATCAGGCCTGTCTAATATTTCCTTGACATATTTTAACCTCTTGATCATAAAATCCACAATGTTGAGGCAATTCCAAGTCAATGAAAATCTATCAAAAATCACTTGTATCATTTTTTCCAAATCCAAATATGTAGAATCTATTGTGATAAGTCTAACCGTGTAAGATTTACAGCATATTGCATTTTTATTTTATATCTGAAATGAAAGTTCTTTATGAAGCTTGATGTCATGAGAACATAATTTCACTCACGATCGCGTTGAATTTATTTATTGGCTAGATCCCAGCTTTAAACGTTCGTGGTCGGCTTGAGCCAAGCTCTATCGGCCAATTTGTTCCAAGAAAATCTTGCATGCATTGCACACAATACATATACATACACCAAGTGATAGCTTTCTACGCCCTTCGACTTTGCCCGGTTTATACCCAAGAGTTTCTCAAGTCGATAGGTACGTACTTATAAAAGTTGATGCAATTGTTGCAGTAACTTTATCCCTCTGTGTTGTAAATATTAAGCGACAAACTTTCTTTGCCCAATTTTTTTATTATTTCTCATCACGATATTGACATTGAACACCTAATCGTCCTTGCTTTTTAATCGGAGTCGAGCAACTGACTTTTTTTACGACTTTGATCGTTCACAAGGGGAAGAAAGATGAGACGAGCAAAGAGCTTTAAAGTTTTTGAGAGCATATAGCTCGGTGATGGAAGACGAAACTTTCAACGATTTACGATGCCTGTCTTTATCGTGAAGAAGTATAGGCTATTCAAGGAGAAATTACCCTACTATTTACGATACAGAATGCAGAGCCCTTAAGAAATATCACAATCGTAATACTCATCATTTCTTTAACCTAAAAACAAATCGTAAAAACTTTGACACTTAACCAAACCTTATGAATACTTAATTAAATAATTATTCAATATTCAAGAAGATTCTTCATTTTAAACCATTTCATCCTTCAGAGACTAAGGTATTTAATAAAAATGATAAAGTGTGTTGATTAAAAATATTATTGACAAGTTTTGTTACGACTTCGTTGAGATTTTGTTACAATTATTATTCCTTTTCGTACCGACTGCCTTTGAAACGTCATTTTTGTTATTTTTAATATATGTTTGTTTGCATGGAGTACTTAAGCTCGTATTTATATTCCAGTACTTTTGGTACACGCTTTGAATTCATAAGTCTTGCTCAAGTTAACCCAGGTCAGCCTGCAACGACAAAACCGACAAGTATAAAATGCTCCAAGTGGAAAGGAGAGACTTCTTCTCTTAAATCAGCAACAAGCGAGTCTAAATAATTCCATAAGACTCTTCCGTTCTCCCCGTTCGTGATACAAGAACTTGAATCTTTTCCTGTCCTTTTTTCTTTTTGTTCTTTTTTTTTTCTCTGTAAGACCATATTTTATTGCACGAGTTGGTGAATTTCATCCGGTAAAAACTCGACAGGACTTCGTCCTTCTCTACTCCTCCAATTTCCGACCGTTTTTTTCCTCGTTTTTCACCCTTTTCTCTCCTTCAGTTTCTTTTCTTATTTATCCTCCCGTTTCCTCAATCTCTAACGAGAGAAAAATACGTACACGGACAGACGCACAGCCCTCGGATTTCAACGGGATTGCAATATTTCTTCACAAGATACACATTTTTCAAGATACAAATATCGAGTAATCAGTCACTACAGATGGTTCAGAGGACATTTATTCACGTTATTTAAAATTAATTAAAAAACTCACACACATTATCTTCGATTATTATTCTCCATTTAAAAAAAATCTACAACCTTTTATTCTTATTTTCTGAATTTACGACGATGGTTAAAACAGTAAAAAAAAAAACGCATACAGAGTGTTAGCTCATCGCTGTATAATGCTTCTTTGTCTTCATTTCGACGCATAGTCATAAAAACGCAATATTTTCAATAATACAAGTTAACGTCTAATTATCACGTCCATTGTTTGTCAATTAACGTGTAGTCGTAACGTTAAATGTTCGTCTTTAGTCGTGAAATAAAAGCGCGAAATAAAAAAGTTACTGAATTATCACTCGGTGTTGGTTTTTGCGTTATCGTGAAGAATAAAAACAAAAAATAAAAATGCTGTTTCCCCTTTCGATGACGTGCCATTGTTTCGAACGTTGAAACGATATTTTTTTTTTATGTCTGCGGCGTATAAAGATTAGAAGGTGAAAAATAGTCGGGTCTCCAAAACTTGTTTAACTCAAGCTCGCGAAATATATCCGTGAGGCTATTGTTAATTTCTAGAACAGAGAAGGCGTTGTCAGCATTTTCGTGTGTTTTGGAATCACAAGCATTTTGTTCAATGTATAACCTCGAGTGGTTCACCGTAACACATATAAACCATTACCAGTGTGGATTCTCCCACGGTCAGTGAGCTTAATCCCTATATCACCGCTTTGTGACATGCAAATTCGTGTGCATTAAGCCTCCAGTTACAGACGTATACAATGTGAAAGTTACAAAACTCGCCACTAGCTCATGAAAAGCAGTTAGAACACAAAATCCTCAAGATAAAAGTCTCTAAAACTTTTTTTTTATGATCCACCAATCACGAGAAACTAACTCATTAGTGTGGATAGCCAATTGGATACGCAGCGAATTATTAGTGCAGAGTAGAAGGGAAGGAGCCTCGCCCACTCAGCTTAAGAGACAAACCGCACCCTCCTGTACGGCGTATCGCATTGGCTGTCAACTAATCAGTTAATATTTCACGACTGGATATATCGTAGAAATAAGAAAGTTCTTCAGATATTTAGTTCGAAAATTTGAGCATCAATCTATACTTTGAAAAAGTTGTGAGCGCGTGGCTCGTACAAATCCGCGAAAGGATAAAAATTTACATTTATCTTCCGATCATTCGCGACCCAATTTTTTTAACGCCAGGATAAATCAACCCGGAGAAAAAATGGATATAAATTGTTTTTAAAAAAAGTTACGTTCCCGACGAGAATTCACTGGTTTAACTCTAATTCGAATCACGTAGATACATTCGTGGCTCTCGGTTCTGTTCGCGACATGAAGGATAACAGTGAAAAAGAGAGAGAGAGAGAGAGCGAGAGAGGAGGAGGAAGAGGTAAAGTACAAAGCGCGGATGAAAATAGAGATGAGAATGAAAGGGGATAAAGATATTCGCAAGGGGGTAGTAAAATGCTAATTTCTGGGAAACATATTCGCAAAAAAAGCGAGCTAACGAAAATTCACATTGCCTCTTTCCCCCCTGTTCCAAATATCAAAGCCCACTCAGTATTCCTATCGTTCCTAGAGTTTTTTTTATTATTTTTTATTATTTTTTTATTTTTGTATATTATTATTATTATTGTGTTTTTTTTAATCGTTTTATTTTCTAGGATTGTATATATGCTTCGTTTGTCAACAGTACTCCCGAGCTCTACTGCATAATTATTCCAGTCCTTAGCTCGTCGACGTTCTTCGCATTTAAACATTTTTTTCTATCTCAATATTTAGCTTTTTTCTCATTTTTTTCATGCTCATACCATGCAGGAATTTTTAACGCAAAAACCAGCCTAAAAAATGGCCGAACGGCTCGCTGAACAATTTTTAATTCGTTAGTACCACCAGAACAGATTGTATCAAAAAAAAAAGAAAAAAAAAACAGAATGCAGACATGGAAGAAAATAGGAAAAACACTGCAGTAGCTCACATTTATTTTGTGTTTTTTTTTATCTAGCTCCAGATTGCTAAGTTCTTTGTTTGCTATGAACAATCGAAACGGCATTCTCCACGTCGCCTTCTGTTACTGGCATGTTCCAACAGCTCTGAGAGCGAGGGAGATAGCCTCGAATACCCTCACAGTCAGCTTAAACAAGCAGAATCACATCGTGTCACGTACATCATAGTGTAATTGTATTGTCACGTCAAAAATGATATTCTCTAATAATTTAAACCGTCAAGTGGCATTGAAAATTGTGATATTTATTCTTTCATATAATAAATTAAATATAATGTGACATAATAAATAAATAAAACCAGAGACTACCCTAGTGAATTGATTCAACCGTTGCTTTTTGTTCAGAAATTAATTACAAATTGCTTTTTGCTTCTTGTGTAAATATTTTCAAAGTAACTTTCAATAATGGTGTGCAATGCATTGCGCAATGTATTTTTTTTTGTTGTCTCTTCAGAATGATCAGAGATACAAAGTTGAAAAGACGAGAGAAATTATATCGAATTTTTTTTTGAAAAAGAGGTTTTTTTGTAACTGTCACAAAAAAGTAAGGTACACGTCAAATAGTTGAGCAATAAGCAACGTTTTTTACGCAATATATTTTTAAAAAAGTTGATTTTTCGAATCAATAATCACATAACGACGGATTTTAATTAATTTTTTGCAATTTGTTAGCCTCCAATGCAGCTTTGATGTATGAACCCTGCAGTAAAGGAGTGACAAACGAATGTGATATTACTTGACCTTATTTTTATTTTTGTTGGTTGCAGTTAAACACGCAGTTAAAGCTCCAGTGAAAAAGGCCGTTAACGAAAGACGTTAAAAAATAAGAATAATACAAATATGTGTACAAGCAGATTTTACACGAAGGACAAATGTTTCAGATTACATGGTGGAGGAGGGTAAAAAACGTCTGTGTCATTCATCGCTTAGTGAGTTCGAGCAGAGAATGCTCACATTTTCACGGTCTGTGGGACAACGAGGCGAAAGTCGTTCTACAAATTCAGCAGACGTGCACAAAACTCTCTTCAGTATAGGATTCTCTTCTGAACTCTGTTCCTTTTTTGTTTTTTTTTTTCGCCTTTTTCAACTTTTTTTTCAAGCCTTGTGAGCTCTGTCACTCTTGAATAGCACACATTTTTTCCATCCCCATATAAGCAGACTCACACATACACACTTTCATAGTCACGCACTACAGCGAGAGAGATTAATAATTCAAAAGTCACGTGTGAGACATTCTCAAAGCATCGTAACCTTCATGAATGTGTGCATGTGTCCACAGAGCATAATTCCTCGTCGTATAGCTTAAAAGAGGTTTTGTTCTTTCACATTTCTCCGCCACTTTTTATCTGCAAGTTGAAATAATAATAATAATAATAATTTCCAGTTTCTGAATTTTATTTCCTCTCATGGAAGATGTAAAAATACTGTTATTCTCTTCTTCTTCCAAAATTTACCACCAGATACGTGAATAGTATTCCAAGTGGTACAAAAATAAAATCATTTCAAAGAATCGAGGCATTTTCACTCCACCATCCTGACGTCTATCGGCGCATAAATGCACAATGTAAGTACGGTTGCCATTGCGCAAAAATATTTTCAAGTGAAAGCCTCGAAATAAAGCTACGAAAGTCTGTGAGTCAAACAAATTGAGGGACATTGTTTTCGGGTTAATTATAGTCCTGATAAAATAGTCAATTATTACTTTAAAATTATCGTATTTTAAGTCTGGATTGTCACATCCCTTAAATAATCATATTTCTTATCGTGCTTGATTTTTCTAAAGGACTCCAAAAAAATCTGAAATTTTGAAGATTTTTTTTAACAAAAGGAACTAAATATAGTGTTCGTAGATTCGTCGTCACTTACTGTAGCGCCATTTCCATCTAAGTAATTGATACTAGAACGCATCCAACATTTTGTTGACTTAATCATTATAGTCAAGTTTCAAAGAGTCTGAACATTTAGAGACGAGGAATTAATTCGAGAATGGACGGCTGGTCGATGATGATGAGATATCTCAATGAATTGGAATAGTTCTGTACAAAATGGTGGGGGTGTAACTGGTCAGTGAGAAAGCTCCAAAAGTCCATGTACTACTCCTACTGATTAAACCGGGCGCACTTTCTCCAGAGTTTCCAGAATCATGGTGGTCAATTGAAGAGAGGGTACTGTTAGTTTTGCTAGGGGGTTCGAGGATTCTCCTCGATGAAGAGGTCCACGTATAGCTTTCCTGAAGAAGCTTCGGTATATGTAGATATATATAATATGCATGTATTATACATGCTCGTATATCAAAGGCAGTTTCCATACAACTTTAGAAAGTCACTCGGCCTGATCTAGCTTGCGGACTCATCCGTAACACGTTCTATCCTTTCAAACCCTATGTCTTTCCCACCCTCGGTCTTTTCCACCCTTGTGACATGGCCAGATGAGCGGTACGACCAAGAATTGAGGACGCCAGTAAACTGTTGGAAATTGGTAGCGTAACCCATAGCCAGTGCAACGGGGATGGTTTTCAAGTCCACTTGGACAAGCCCATCCCTTTTAGGCTCGCACCTCCGGAGTTTCCACTACGAGGAAAGTTACCCGTTGGCTTTGTGAGCTAGGGAAAGACACGTTTGCAGCTCAACTTGGTACATTACGGGCACATGGATAGTGCGAGATGAAGAGGATCGTAAAGGGATGAAAATATTGAGGACCAAGTCGAAAATCTATTTGAAGTATCATCACGTGCACGTGTGGTCGAAATTTATTGACTCAGGGACTATCTTTGGCTACAAAAAGCAATCAAAGTTTCCAAGTCCATCAATGGTTACATCATTTTTAAAAGTACGTTAAGTCAAAATTACTTTAAGTATTAAAATAACGGATACCTCGAGAGGAGGAAGTAAAAGACTCTATTAGCTTGGAGACGAAGACGAGCAAAAAAAAAGCTCTCTGAGGGAATCAGGAGAGATGCAAGTTATATACGTCTATATACTTCCAATCCCCCTGCACTGCGGATCTCTTGGCCGAAATCCATGCTCTGGAATTACCGGTGCTACGAGACCGGTAATTTAAACAACGGTGGGGATAATAACAGTAATCGAATAACGAGACATGTATGTGGAACGTTTCGCCCTGAATGTCCTTTTTGCTGATGTTGGAAAAAATCATTAATTCAATTAATAGTATGTATTAATAAGTACTTTTGTGACCAAAGCATCAAAAAATAACTTTGGAAAGATGTCCACCAAACTATAGAACTTTCAATGAAGATTGAGGGCTCTGTTGTTGTTTCTGATGAAGGATAGTAGCAAAGTTACTGTTTGAAGACCATTGATCCCAAGTATGCTTGAAGAGGCTATCGATTTTTTCATTCTTATCGGAAGATATCGCTTCGAGGTTGTGAAAAATTTCATTAACACGATTCGGTGAACTTTAAAAGAGCACCCCCGAGGTCTTGCGATGCGAGCTTATCAAACACTCTCGAACTATCTAAACCGGAAACACGATCTATGTACGAGAAAAGCTCGAAGCATTGGGGAGGGGGTTTGCGTGCACTTTTGCTAGTGATAAAGGAAGAAATGAGGAAGAGAGAGAGAAAGAGAGAGTGGCAGATATATAGAGCTCGCTCTGAATTCTAGGAGCGTACTTCACGGGGTTTGTGGGGACTTGTGATAGTGAGCACTGAAACTCCACCACCGGAAAAGTAATGCCACCCAAGCCACGATCTTCTATTCTCTCCTTCCAATTTCTCCTTGCACGCAGCCCCCTGCGCTATAGTTCAGTTCAGATTCAGTCAGGAAATATAACAGCACTGTACTCTGGCGTGCTGGAGTGTGCACGCGAGCTGAGACAAGCGTCGAGACATGGGGAAGGAAAAAAATGAATAGAAACAAGACTATAAAGTAAAAGAAAACAAAAAAAACGTGTACATAAACTTCAAGCCGAGAAAACTGGTGTAAAAAAATGTCAGAAATCGAGTAAATTAAATTCAATTAAATTAATCTCTTCTTATCTATCGAGCAAAAATAATTATTCTTCATTTCACTCTACAAACCCTCGTTTGCAAAAAAAAAAAAAAAAACGAAATTCCAAATCATTTTTTGAAGTTCTATGAAGGATGTGGAGATAATTCGTGAGCTAAGAGAATGAGTGGTAACTGAGATTTCAATTTTGTATAGTAGAAAAAATTGCAACTATGTTCGAAGGATGATTAGAAGTTAAAGAAAAAAAAAAAAAATTGTGAAAAAATCAATATTGAATAAATATGTAACTATATAAATAAAATTAATGAAAATGGTAACCACATGGTCTAATACTATTTTTTATATCGTAAATACTCATTCAAATCCATGTCTGTAACTTCTCCAAAAAAAAAAAAAGAAAAGTATAACATTATCTGTACAGAAATGATAAAACTTTGTTGAATTAGGATAAAATTGTTATTAACATCACATTGGCATTGAAAGCGACACTAATTGTTTTTTTTGGCACGCGAGTTAAGCTGTAGATACAGATATAGTGCTCGATAAAGTGAAAAGTTGACCGCAAGCAACTGAGCTCGATCTATACATAAAAAGTATTAAAAAAGTAAGTCAATTGTGTAGAAAAATGTAAGTAACTGTTGACAAAAAAGTACGTAAGCCGGAGGTTAAACGTTAGACGCCATGTGGGTTAATTTAGCTGTATTTTGCAATTTGATATCTGTATTTCTTTGGGGTTTGTAGAGTTGGCTTACTCGGGAGGTTTGTCGAACGGTGGTGGTGAAGAGCATCAGCCCGCGGCGAAAGAATCTACACACGAATACACTGACGCCATTCATCCTCGACTGTATAAATAAAACGCAAAATATCGTATAAAAAAAGTAGAACATCATCCGTAGTTCTGTACCCGGACCCCTTTCCTTCTTTGGAAAAAAAAAAAAAGAAAACGAAGAGAAACAAAACGACGAGATGAGATAGGTGTACACAGGAATACGTCTGTGGGTATTCCCCATTGAGAATGGAGCAAATAAAATCTCCGGGAGCTGTGTACGAAGTGGAAAGGAGAAAATGGCGAAGGGAGGAAAAAAAGAGAAGGAAGAAGAAGAAGAAGAGGAGGTGAATAGGAAGCATCGGGAATATATCCCGGTTCGAGAACGAGGATAAAAAAAAAAGTATGAAGGCAAACTCTACTCTCGTCGTTCATGAAAACGAGCTCTATGTGTATATTACTACACGTGTATATACATAGATTTTATATATTTTGGATATATATACATATATACATAGGGGAGTGATTAATGGTCGCTAGAAAAATTCAACGCTATCCTCATACCCCCTCACCTCCTATTTCATACTCTACGTCTTCTCTATCCCAGCGAGGAATCGCTTTTCCAATAACCGATCTCGAGCTCTCGATGCCCCCCGGTCGACAGAGATATCTTGCTAGCTCTCGTTCTACAGCCCCCTGCCTTCTCCCATACCCTCCCATTCGTACTCTCGTATAATCTGGCTCACTCACACTTTGACACCCAAGAAAAATAAGAACGTTCGCCCACACTTGCCAGAAGTGGCCAAAGCCTTCGCTTTCCACCAGGTTACGAGATGTTCAGAAAGAAGAATGAATGAGATAAATAAAATCGCCAATAATAAAATAAAAAATGGAATACAAAATACTCATTTTTATTCTTATTAAGAATTTTAGTTTGTCATTTTTTATGATTTTATTATATATTTTTGTTATTTTTATTCCTGTTGCGTAAATCTTTTTGTGGTTTATTTACGAGCACATCCTATCACTTTAACCCCATTTCACTGTTCCTGATCCTCCTGTTTCTGTGAGACCACCCGGAGTGTTGGTCACAGCCCACTGTTTCCTAATGCACTACGGTATGACATTTTCACGAGGGCGTAGGGAAATTGTAGGGAAACCATAGTTGGCTAAATGTTAAGTCACTTAGAAATCCGAAAAAACTACCGACCATTTAGCGATTAATACGCAAGCCAGTGATAAACGGTCACCTAACCAAATATTGTCTTCACCTGAGGCTCCTTAACTTTGTTCATCGCTTGACCCCATATATTAATTGCAATAATTCTAAATGTTTATAAATAATAAAAACTATTCTTCACATTTACCGATGGATTTTGAATCTGATTAGATGAGATGAAAATAAAAATGGTTCAGAATAATCATATGAAAAATTTGCATAAAACGCCAAGAAGCCATGGATTTCTACTCAAAGCTTCAATGTCTTCTGCAAGCGGAGGTCTGCGTTCCAGAAAATTCAGAGCTCCAGGAAAGAAGAATAAGGTACGCGAGAATGTTGAGAGATTGCAGAAGACTCCGTGAAGTAAGGGAGGTTCGGTTGAATGAGGGATGAAAGGGGTTACCCTCGTTCAGTTCCAACTTACGTGCCGGGAATACAAAGAGAGAGAAGAGTCTGGTCCGACATTTGATACAAGAATGAGAGAGCAAAGACCATCCTTTCTACGGGTTTCTGTCCCTAACCAGAGGAAGAAGAGACACTCTTCCACGAGGGAGAGAAAACGACCACCGCGGAGCACTCGTTCGAATCCTACTGACTTCTAGTGACCTATTACAAGCTTAAGCCTACAACCAGGTCGAATCATGACCTCTGACAATAACCCTTTGCTCCTGCCAGTGCCTCAATTCTTAACCAATTAGTAAACCTCCACAAAATGACTATAAAAGCTTTCCTGATGCTACGGGAATGGTCCTCCATCCTTTGTTCAATGTTTGCCTCCGTCCGACTAAAATATCAATAATATTCACTTCCTAATTTCATTAACCAATCAAATTAATCCAATGACGAAAAAGAATTTTTCTACCAGAACGAAAGTGCTATCATTTTATTCGAGTATGGCGATATCCGTATAAACCTGGAGCCTTATTCTTCTCATAATTGTTTGATGTGCTCCTTGCTGATAAATGACAGTGAGTGGTTCTCGTATGAGATTTTTTAAATCGCAATTAAAGATTGAAGCATATCTAAGTGCTTCTGGAGTATAGAATGCCCGAGTTTTTTTGTCCATCTATCCTGCGATAGACTTATACAATTAATCATTCTAAAAGAGAAATTCTCTTGGTGGATTTGATGTGGATCAGCCACAGATACTAAATTCGTGCAGACTCGATTTCTCTTTCTCTGTATTTTTCGAGATAACAGCACATGGGAGCTCGTTTTCCATTTACAGGTGCCAGCAAAAGTCATTGGCACATAGACGCAAACGTGAAGGCTATGATAAAATCGTTGCCAAACGTACTGCACTCCAGATTTATTGTCCGAATCGAAAGAGAAGCTCGGAAATTCAATCAAGATTGACAAAGCTGAATCTGATCGGAAGAAGAATTATATAACGATCGACCTCCACTGTAACAACCAGCTAGAGCTTCGATGTCTCGATGATTGCATTGAAAGCTCTAATTGGTAATCAAGGTTTATCTATACACACGTATCTATTGGTACCCTCTTTGAGCTTGGATTTTCTTTCTCCTTGGTCTACCGAGGCCCTACTACCGATAGGAAGTTTCATTACAGCCTAACAAAATTAAAACGTTCGATTAAAAGTGGCTTGAAACTACATTACCGTTGGAAGAATTCTTTCAAAACAAATAAAACGTTTTTTCAGTTAATGAAAAAATGGTTCTACCAGAAAAAAAAGTTACTTTCACGACTTCATTAATTAATATCGCAATGGAGCTATATTTACGATCTAATGTCACGAGATAATAGCACAATTTTCAATCCGATCAATATCGTTCGGATTCTAGTGACGATATAATAAAGTAAAATACTCGTAGACATACAGATTCAAACATGATTGTACGTTTTATTCGACCTCTAAAACTGTATGCCCCAATGGAGATCGACAGAGAGCCATTTTTTTTTGTTCCCTGTTATCAACGTCCATTTGTAGTTCTCTGAATGGCGTCAAATTGTGCGTGTGAGTATGATCCGATCTCGTGATTTGTTGAAACGATTAGAACGCCAAATTCCAGTCATATCGAGTATTTACAGCCTGCCAGAGCCAAGATACGAAATGTGTATGTATCTCTGTGTACCACCCTCTTTCTCTGTACGGTCCCGTGCGTTGCTGAAAGCTGTGTGCAATATAGTGTACATCCAACGACCAGTGTTTACACACTGTGTCGACAAAAAGAAATAGATTTTCCAGCAGACGAGGCGGAAACCAACAAATGACAATGTGAGGTCGTGCGTGCGCGAATTCTCCTCTTTCTACCAACCCTATACGCCCCCCTTTCCACCTCCAACGATTCCTCCACCACCCCGAGCATTTGTGCAACTCTATGGCAAAGTGCCAAAAGCACACGATAAAACACCATTCTGCGTTTTCATGACGCAACATATATGCGAATATTAGGTATATACCAATGGAACTAGGTGAATGTACACATCGGGTGCCCAACAAAAAAACCCCAATCCAAAATACTTTTTGCGACATTTTTTTCAGCGAAATTTATTCCTCCATGGTAGGGTTTCTAAATTTCAGGTTTCACCAATCAAGTATGATTGAATGTATCAACAACCAATGTACTTCATAAAAGTAAACACTTTTTTGAGGCTTTATTTTTTTGTGTTCGCTGCTGGAGCAATGAACAATATAACCTTAAAAAAATAGGAGTAGTGAACAACCCATCATGATATTTTTTGCAGGACTTTCAGGTCCAGGTAGACAAACTGGCGTGAATTTCCGTAAAGAATCTTCATTCTACGCCCTTTTCTATATCAAAAGTTGAGACCGTCGAGAAAGAGTTTTCGACAATCGTTATTTGGGTAGCAATTCGTCAGATTGGTCCATGCATGGAGATTGCAATTTAGGTGCAATATTTTTGTGTTGCTGGTGGTGCCAAAATAACCGAATGTGCTGGTCTGAATGTTGCTACGGTGAAATTTCATAATAAACGTATTTATAATTTGGTTTGGGTACGTATGCTTGGCTGCGACGTTGGTATTTGTTCCATTCTCGAATCAAGCTCATCTATGGATCTTTCACGAACACATGTTTACAGAAGTTTATCATATAGATATAAAGGTGGCAGTGTTGGGGAATAAATAATTTTGTATTGCACGGAAAGTCGAAAATTACTTCCCACGAAATGTACACAATGCTCGTATGACCCGATGAGCTTTGTCCCTCCCTCTCTTGCCGTCTCTTTTACGAACTAAAATTTGCGCATTGCAACCAGCTTCATAAATGAGATTAATAAAATTCATCATGGTGAACAGGTCCCCGATTTCAACAATATCAACGTTATGTTGAAAACAGTTAAAAATATCCCCAGACCCCATACCCTTTTTCTCTCTTACGGTCACTTCGTGCACCCACTAATTGTAGCAATAGCAATACCCGATGTCGATGTATCAGTAGAACAACCACCACATGAATTTTTGGTCAGAGCTTTTATGTATCGTGGAAGCTGTGCCCTGATTTTCACTTCACATCAAAAGATGAATGAAGTCAATGAATGAATTTAACAAATACAAAGATCACAAAATAATATGAATCCATTATGAATTTTGAGGAGTTTAAATAATAGCCCCACGACTTTTGTACAAATGAATCTACTGGTTACCAATTTTTCATCACTCCCAAGTGACAAAAAAGTTCGGAAAGCCTTTAGCGGATTGCATGTGCATTAAAAAAATATATATGTTAACAGAGATGATTTTAAGGGACGTGGAGTAAACTGAATTGAATGAGGATGGTTGTTGAGTATTTGAATGGGCACGGGACGTGACCCAGTGGCCCGTAGAGTGAAAAACAATACGAAAACTTGTACTGGAGGAACAAACGCAAACAGGCCACATGATCGAATGATATTTCAGATCGAGGAAGAAACGTGGATGGGATGAAACAATGGGGTGAAGGGAGTAACAGCCATCTGGTGTCCCAGCATGGATGCTAAAGCTGTACCAGCTCCAGGGTTTTGAAGCTACTCTGGTGCTGATGCTGGTTATACGTTGTCTGCATTCGAAATGGCGTTATGCTGTCGTTGCAAGTTCGCCAGAAAGCAGAACGACAGAGGGAGAGAGATAGAGAATGACTGCTGGCTGCACAAATGCCAGAAGGATCGAAGACTCCAGTAGAGAAAAGTGGCTGGGTGTTTGGTGGCCAAGATAGGATAGAAGGCAAAAGGGCGATGTGCGATAAAGCACAAAACTTGTATGCATCACCGCGTCCGCGCGCGCGGATAGTTCAGCCTCTCGTGCCAGTTGTTACGATCATATGCACGGATGGAAAAGCCAACACGTCACGAGCATTGGAGTACGTGTCAACAAGTTATGCTGAAGTATAAATGGACATTCCCAGAGTTTGAAGGACGATATGGAATAAGAATATGAATAGAGCTAAAAGAAGGATGAAGAAAAGGAAGGGAAGAGATAAGTCTGTATGTCTAAGTAGATGTTGAAGAATCTACATTAGTTGAAACAGTCATTGGTTCATTGCTTCGCTATAAGCTGGCCAGCTGGGGTTGATTGGGGATGCTGGACCTTAATCCTATTTTCCTAAAATTACACATTCAAAGATCCCAATCTGCCATCCAGCGAACTGAAAATAATTAGAGGATCATGAAGTCGCTCATCAAAGTATCCGTCGACTCAGAACAAATAAAAAATGCAAGTACCATTCTGACCATTCGCATGGTCAGAAGGAAATTATCATCGTACAGAGAGACACAGGGGAAGCATTCTAGTGGAGAATCAGTTCCTCACAACCTCGGAACAACATGCACGGACAGTCGTCACGACTACGATGTTATGAATTCGCACTGCGAAACTCAACCCATCTATTTCAGGCTAGTCGGGCCAGAGCATTCTATATTATCCGGTGTATACATAACGTGGAAAGTTGAACGAGAGCCAGAACTGTATGCAGATACTCCCCCTACACCCGCCGCCCGTGCGGTGTTATTGCTGGAAATTCATCGAGTGAATTTATCATTTTCTGGTCCACCGCGGTAAAAGCGCATGGCGAATCGAGATCTATGCACTGCCAGGAGCTGGAAAATAATACATGTATGCATAGCCGTTTGCAAGTGGCAGGCATGAGGAACACGAAAAATTTCGCTGTTCACTGATGCGTAATCCTTGTTCCCGTATTGATACGGTAATCGCGCATTATTCGCGAATCCAGCTAACATTTGTATCGGTGTATATGTGTGAGGATGTGCTGCGAAGATGGACCAATGGTTTGAAATATTAATCCATGAATATTGAACTGCCAGCACTGATAGCCAGTATCCTAGGAAATGATCCAGGATGCACGACATGAGAAGACCCCAACAATTATCAAAACCAGCTGAAAGAAATGGCATCCGAAAATGGTGAAGGTCCAAACGTGATTTCCCTATCAAAGAGTACCAACTCCATGGCGGTCCAAATGTACCATCTATCTGCATGAAATACTTAGTTGGCGAACAAGAAATAAACTCATGGTTAATGGCAAGGATAGAGGGTCGAAGGAGCACCAGGAAGCCATTAGGACTGGGTGTGGATACCACTAACTGGCCTAGGGATACGGATGGTTTCACACAGCTCGTACGATCGGCTAGACATATTACGAGGTCAACAGGGTCATGTAAAGGTCATCAGGGACATTCTAAACTGAGAAGCGAGAAAGAGAAACCAGCAGCAGTGTATTTCCAGGATGGTCGGCCATTTTTCACGCCTTCCATGATAACGGACGAAACAGTCTGAGGAAACCATTCCCATCCAAACACCGGAGGTCATTCGTGGACCTGAAGCTTGGAAAGGTGAACTAAGCTCCACGTTTTCTCACAATCAAAACTACTTTCTCAGTACTATTGTGGAATCAGGAGTCCATAAATTAATACCTCCACTCGTTTGGAAAGTCACATTCTGGAAAATCATCTGATATTTTTAGCCGACACAATATTATCCAACGAATGAACCATCGACACTTCTGGACCACCATGCAGAAGATTGTTTCAGTGAAGTCGGAAAGTGCTGTATGGAGGTTATTGATCTAGCAGTATTTCATAATTGTAAAGGTTCAATGTTCATCTAGGAACTAGACGTGATGCTTGGCCCAGGAAGCAAATGGCCGCGAGTATCAAGGCGCGGAATGAGGAATCCCGTTATGGAAGAACTTCTGGAGCTGTTGCTAGTGTACCTAACCACCATCTTGTTCAATAGTCGAGGTAGAAGAGGAGGCAAGAGGTAGTTCTGGTTACAGAAAAGTTAGCTCAGCTGGGGTTAGTGGACATCGATAGGTCAACAATCGTCTGAAGCATAAAGTTCCTACGCTTGAAGGAAGATCATTAAAGAAATAGTCTTCCAGTTGGATCAGGAACTTTTTCAGCCGATTACCATTGTCATTGGATGTCTTTTGTACATATATAGGTAGCGTAGTACATAGTGGAAGAAAGCGTGGGACAAAGATTAAAGTGCCTTCGTGCAATTTACTTTTCGAAGAAGCAACCGTGACGGCATCAAAATGGTGGAAGGAGCAAAGGAGAAGTAAATAAAAAAAGCATCAAATGGGCTGTGACAATTCTGTTGAATCGGGGAACGATTGATAAAGAATGAATCGAAGGCGGATTCATCACGGTCCAACAAATTACTACTGGCTAATGCCATTACTACCTTGCCCATTACCACGGGTTATTACTTCGGGAAGAGAAGAACGATCAAGGAACAACTACTACCCGAGAATCAAACTGCCTGATGAAGCCAATTTTCTCTGCAGTTTATAATGCCCCAAGCATTTTGTCCCTCATATTCGCCCTCAAGATTTTACTCCAATCGATCATTTGCCACGACAACTCGACGCTTATTCAATCCCGTTAATGGATCTTTCAATTGCCAGAGTGGGCGGAAAAAAAGGCTGTTGAATAATCAATTGATCTATAAGATCTTGAGATAGAGGCTCACTTTTGATGGCTTTATTCAAAGTTTATTGCGAATTGTAAAAGTCTATTTGGGTTCATGTAAATTTGTTGTTGTTTTGATCGTTGCTGCGTACTTTTCGTGAATTGATAAGGACTCAAAGCCCGAATTTACCCAACCGTGATTAATTTATGGTCTTTCATGTTATTTTGAATGAAGGACTCCCTCAATTTTTTTCTCCCTAATTCTTAACAATTGGAAACGATTCCTGGATGCAGAGCCTATTTAGTTTTTTCTCAACAAGTTTGTTGAAGAGGACTGGAAAAAAGTTTGAGAAAGTAGAAAATGGGTGAAGATTCATAGTTCCAAGATTGCCCCAGTTGGCGAATAGTCTGAGGATAGAGAAGTACGTCAGTTTCAACAGGGATCGCAACTCGAGCTGATCACGGCAATTTCGGCAGGAGTTTCGAGCCAGGGCAAGAGTTGATGTTCATTCGAATGTTGGGCTCTTGACACTTCGGGTTCTCATCGAAGCTTCGGGGAAATAGCAACATGCAGAGCTATCAAGTGAAGAGAGCGGGGCGAGTTAAAGCGAACGAGATTCTCGAGCATGGTCGCTTCGCACGTGTGTGCTAGCCCCCAGGCTCGGGTTATAGTTGGACTAATTGGGACAATGGAAATTTCAGGTACGCTCGGTTGTAACCTTCTATTACGGAGAATATATGTGTTCCATCCTTTTTTTTTTTATTTCAATTTCATTGTTTCCTCAGTCGGTTTCATCGATGAATAACATTTGTAAAAATGGAATTAAAGTTGTGTTCAAAAATTGAATCAATAAACTTAAAATTCCGTCTCGAAAAAGTATATTGCTCAAAGTATTTTGCACAAAATATCATTCTTTTTGATGCAACTTTTGAGGCAAGGATTAAAGGAAGATGGAAAGGAGCGAGGCATGCTGATGAAATTTGTTCAGCTAATTCAGCGGATGTTTATTTTTGCTGTACCAATATGAACGGGAGCTAAAGTAGGGCTGGTAAGACGAAAGAAACAGCTGGAGAGGACTGAAGGAGATAGGGGTGTTAATTAGACGGCCTCGGTTAATTGAGTTTGCAGTTTTTGAGCTTTTCAAGCGTATGAAACGACGCAGCAAGATGTTGGAATGTCGTGTCTATGTAAAAGAGGTTAGGAGCGAAACTATGGGAAGCAGATTTCTCGAATCCCTGTTCTCGAAGCTATCACAACCTGGGGATCCAACTGCATCTACGATACGCCGAATTACCTTGTCATCTTCCATTTTCCTACTTCCACTTTCCCGTTTTCTCGCTCTCTCACTCGTTCTCGACCTCTTTTATGATATCTCTATAAAGGTCAACTAGGACTTCAATGACCGCTATCGCAATTTACGTCGGTGACAACTTTTACTGACATCTGTGTTCCTACCTATTCGCATAAATAAATAAAAAAATAAAAATAAAAAACCCTCATTCGGTGATTTTAAACCTTTTTTTGAACTCGGAGTCGAGTTTTTTTAGAAGTTCCAAATTGTCCTTCTCAAGATGTTGAAAAAGATTCTGGAATTTCTACATTTAAAAAAAAATCCTTTTCTTCTTTTCGGAAGCAGTACCTCCTTTAAATGAATGAAGTATAATTACGTTTTACGTTATCATAAAATTAATTTGAGTCTCCAGAAGATTACTTCGAAATTCGGAATCAGAATAAAAAGTAAATCAGAATTTATGGAAAATAATATAATACCTCGAAGAGAAAGATTCTCGCACAGGGAACTCACAGATGTCACTCTTCCCCATCCACTCTCTCTCCCTCTCTCTCTCGTGTTCTTTCTTTTACTTTTCTCCCTGTCTCGATTCCCCAAGCAGGCTCAGCATTAATCCAAACCCACAAATTCCTTGAATGCCCACTGTCTCAATTTGCCAGATAAATGCTTCACATATTTTGTGACCCAGTGCCACAAGAATAAGAGAATGAGAGAATGACAGAGAGAGGGAGAGCGAGCCAGAGAATTGAAGTTATGATGATGGAGTGGGGGTGAGTTTCTCTCGAGAGTCATCGAAACCCTCTGTACCTCGAAATATATTCGTGCTTTATGAATAACATGATTTATATCCCCTAAAGTAAGCCCAACGAGAATAATATGTGCTCCACTGAGGGGTGCAGTCAAAGACAAAATGGAAACGTCAAAGATTATCTTTTTTTTCTTTTTATTTTTCTTCAAGAAATTCTTTTTTAGTAAAAACTAGTGCATTTGTAGTACACAAAATATAACATAAATATAAACATAATAATTTGTATTATCGTTACCAAAACTGTATCAAGGGAAACACATTTGGAACGACTTTTATTATCAAATGCCTTTTATTTGTTATTGAGTAAATAAGAATGCGAACCACGTGTATCTGTGGAGTGAATGAAACTTATCTAAAGATAACATTAGGTGGAGACTTACCTGATTGATGGCTAAGGATGGCTATCAGTGGCCAAATGGCTCGCAGCCACTTTCTACGATTCTCCTTCATGATGCTATTTTTTTTCGTAAAAGCGCCAACGTGGCGCCTCCTGATGACGAAAATAAAACAATAATAAAATGGAAAAAAGACACGCACACTTCCGGTTGTAAGAAAAAGATACGAGCACAGTTTTTATTTACAATAATAAACGAGCACCATCGAATTTAAATTGTAGAAAAACAATGAGAATTTAAGTATTATTTGAAAAATTAATCAATTTGTATTGATTAACGGCAGAGGAAAAAATGGGGTGGTTTCTTTGTTCTGAAATCCCTCTCGTTATCAGTCATTTTTAGAACGGAACTAACGAGTTTTCGTACTAAACACGTCACCAAGCAATTTTATAGTTTTTTTTTTCCACTGCCAGCGATTTGATCGGATCGCTGTATAGAAGCGAGGAAATAAGCAAAAATAAGGGAGAGAAAACAGCTTTTTTAATCTCCGGCTTATACGCTTTTTTTTATATATTATTTTTTCCCCTCACAAAGATTTTCTTTTGTTTCGCGCAGCTTTCTCGGTCCTCGAGTCCCGTCTTCGAGACTGCAGAACAAGAGAATATCACGTTATAATATCGTAACCACGAAAATTCACGAGGAAAATAGAAGACGGTGAAAAAATTAGTTGCCACCCTCTAGGTATTTATATTATGTTTTTATTTTTTACGAATTTATCAAGTTTCCTATTTTTTTATCTAGTATGAAGCAATTTTTATATAAACTTCAAAGTAATTTAACAATTTTAAATTATTATCGGGAAAGGTTTAACTTTGATTTTCATATTTAAAAACGAATATTATTAACCCTTTGGACTTTAAATGCATTTTTCAGGCTAATAGATTAAAACGAAGGAATAATTAATTTTTTTTTTTATTCATTATTCACAATAATTGTTGATTCAATTTACGTCAGAATTATGCACAATCGTCACGAATGCATAGAACAAGGGTAACTCCACTTTATCGAGATGAACACGTATCACGGAGGAGAGCACACTTTCCCATAACGTTTCGAGTATCTCTCGGTATTGAAATTCTCCGCGCTCGACAGTCGAATCACTATAATTTGCCTCGATCCCACGTACACAAGCTCTTACACCTTGACGATACTAGTTTTCCCATATAAACGAGTATATAAACACAAATACACGTGTAGTACAGCAATTTTCCTCATTATGCTTCCGGTCTGAGGTTAACTCGACAAAAATATTCCGTAGCTAAGGTTTCACGACCCAGACGAGTCTTGAATATCACGAGATTTTTTATTCACTTGATTTTTCAGTTCTCAAACTCTCTCATTCTAGTATTTTTACACGTTCCATTCGGTAGTCAAATTCTTTCAAGCCTTCCTCGCTGGAAATTGCCCGTTCAGGATCCAACGTATCAGTAAATTTTTCATTCGACCTGAGAGTTTTTTTTTCACTGACAACTGGAACAGAAAGAACATTTATAGACATTATTAAAAAGAAATGAGTGAATTATTAATATTCTTTTATGTCGTTGATTTTTATGTTTCTATTGATAACAATGTTATATTTTTCAATACTTTCAATGATAAATTACAATATGTAGGTTAGTAGCTATGTGGATTCATGATTTTTTTGGAAATGGGTCATTAAAAACCTGAGAATAAAACATTTATTCAAATGAGCATATGAAGCTTCGTAAAATAAATAATAGGGAGACAATAATATAAAGAAGATAGTGATTGGTTTGGTGGAAATTGATCAGGTAGATTCCTGGTGGACGCCAAATCATTCGCGACGGATCGTGGGCTCGGAATAAGGTGGACTTGGGGATGTTTCCAAGCTGGGAGTTCTGTGCGGTGTTAATTAATCAATGAATCATAATTGATCGGGCGATATCGACATGGGGTGACAAGAGACTTCGAGCTGAAGGGTTGTTTACTCCATTAACCCTCTTGGTCGTTGTACACGATTATCAGAGCGAGAGGGAAGGTAGCTCATATACGTTATAGATACTTGTTAAAGGGGCTGGGGTTAGTAGAAGAGGAGGAGAAGAAGGAGAGGAAAGCAGGGTTGTATGTACGAAAGCAAGTTATATGTTGAATAGTGAGGGTACATGGGGATGTACCGTTAGAGCGGCTTGTGGTACCTTTGGGACTGGTAACCAAGCTTATCTTCTCGTCATAGCATTCTGCATCGAACGAATCTGCATCCAACGATGGAAAGCCTAGGAACCTACTAACCACCATCGTGGAAAACCAAGGATACAAGCCCGAGATATATAATCCCTTACTGAGAAGACTGGATTACATGAAGACCTTGGAAATGGGAGAACCGAAGTAGACCAACAACCCCTTTGCTTCAGTATTGGATGGCCCAAGCCTCACGGACTTGAGAAATGGATGGAACCCAGAGGTAAACGACCTGTCTACTTTTCTCGCCACGTCAACATTCCCCAAAACGTCCAACGACCCAGTTCCCGAACTGTCACTCTACCACTTGGATGTTAGTCTGTCCAACGAACCTCAAATACGCTTCAATCATCAGCTGAATTGTGTAGCTTCTTTTTCAAAGACTTTTGAAGACGTAGTTCCATGAAAGGATTGTGGTGAATGGACCATTCGCTTTCTTTTTCGTTAGTTTGCATTCGGGCATCTTCAATACTTTACTTGGATAGTGGCTCTTCAGAGATATTTTGCAGATTGGAAAGCTAAGAGCCCAAACTTGGGCTGTGTTCAAAAATAGCAGCAGGTTTTCGGCCATCGATTTAAAGCAGATTAGATCTTCTGAAGGTATTTAAACGAAGTTACCCAAGAGCTGTTGCAGCCCTTCGAGTACAATATTGATGGATCTTGAAAGACGAACCCACGCGTTGGGTTCTTAATGATACAACTTTTTTGGGAAGATTTTTCCAAAGAAATCTTCCGCTTTCTCCCATGTTTTGCCATCGCATCCGTGCCAGTTTATTTTTGGTGGTAAGCCTCGAATTTACCTCGAATGATCCTAACGACTTCCGGGTGTACGAGGAGTGAAGAGGCACCCCGGGAATACGTGGGCGGGAAAGCATCGATAACCGTAAAAGGGGTTTATTGCCAAAGTTAGCCGTCAAACTTTTCTACTGGCAGATCGAAAACTTTGTATACACGATGTTGACTCGATCAGAGGAATGGGGAAAAGAAGAGGTCGTGGAAGAGGCAAGACGCCAAAGAGTGCTGATCCGACGGATGGGCAAAATGGCTAAAAGTGTTCACCAAAGATGTCCAATCATATCTGATTCCCCATCAAATATGATGTACAATCTTTACACTGTTAGAAAATCTTGTTTACATTATATTTTCACGAAAATCGAGCTAAACCTTCAAATCAGAGCGTAGCTGAATGGAAGCCATTTCATAGTCATACTGGATGTCAGACTGTCAGGCTGTCATGGATGTTTAAAACTTTCTATTGTCATTGAAACTGGAGCCTGATTCAAAAATCTCACGTTAGTCAACTAAGGGTAGGTTTGAAGGGTAGTTTTGATGTTTAGGTGGGCGGATGCTTCACGTATAATTGATACCAATCGTACCATATCTCGATTGCAAGGATCCAGAGCCGAACCAGTATATTTTCAGCAGTTCAGAGGGACGAACAAATGTTTTTATGCTCATCAAAAAGTTCAGCCTCGTGAAAGGGGTAGTCCAACATCGACAACGCTCATCCACCTGTGTAACGCGATTCTCACGGCTTACCAGATGCCTCTAGGCATCGCCCGGCTCAACGAACATTTCCAAACATCAGCCTCGATATTGCATAAAGAGTGTGTCCAAATATTCGCCGCCTCGAATCGCCAAAGATAAATTTTTATTTTATTTATAAACAATCTGTTTTATCAACAACAACAAAACGTTCTACTCATTTTTTTAAACTTATTTTTACTTTTGAAACTCTATACAATGAAGCATCGATTTTACCACCATATAGTTGCAAGCCACCCTCGCCTGAGACACGATAGCCTCATGAATGTTATCGAATCAGTTACCAATGGAATTTTACCAACAATCATACCTGGCAAAGTTTACCTTTACTAAAAACTTTTCTCCGTATTATTCTCCCCTCATAAAACACTCTCCACATAGAAATTGTTGTTTTTCAAATGTTTTCTAACTGCTGTGCTATTGAAAGATCAAATCTTCAGATGCTTTTAGGATTTTATGATATTTAATAATACTTTATAAATAATGAACGTAAATCGCGAAGGATTAGACAATCATTTGGCTTGGAAACTAAATATAGAACATGAAAAATGGTCAGTTTATTGTTTTTTTTTTAAACCTTCTTCAAACACCAAATCTGGAGCTTTCCACAGAACGTAAAAGGGTCTAGAATTATACATGGAAGAAAACAATAGTCAACATTGCTAAAAACTGCTGTTGTAGCAAATGAATCCAACTCTAGCACTCGTTACAAAGCCCCGTTTCAAAATATGTATGTAAAATAATACAACCGAGCACGAGTTCGGGCGAGAGCACTGCTTTAAAAAGAACGGAATAAAAATAGAATTGGAGTGGAATAAAATAGAGAATATCATTTGTTCACATACCGAAAAAAAAAAACATTTTTTTAAGAAAAACTCAAAAAATCCTTACGCTACTCGTAAGCAAAAAAAAATTGCGGTGATTATAACAATTAAAGAATTTATTAATCCATATTATTAAGTAATTTATTAATAATAATGTATTATTTATGTTTAATATTTTTAATTATTAATATGTCTTCTGTGCTGTTTATTGCCATTTCTATCAAGAATTATGTACTTGGATATTGTTTATTATTCATTTGACAAGGATTTGGGATATATTTATGAGTTTAATTTACAAATTACGAAATTTAAATTGCGGAATGCTTGTTCTTATCATGTACAACAATCTGTAGTTTCCATTTATGAAAAAATTGGATCATGAATGAATAAATTCTCTTGCATAATCATCAAGAATATATAACGAGAAAAAATTCGATGAAATGTTGCATTAACCATTTGGTTCTCCCAACGATTCCTGAATTAATGATCTCAGATCAAAAACTTTACCCTGCAGTCAATGCATTACGTTTTCATGTCCCAATATGAACGAAATTTTATTGTATATGTACAATATTATTGGACATGATTTGTTCGATCATTTGATTAAAAAATGTAAAGAATGTAGGTGTGCATGACCGTGGCAATTTTTCAGAAAAGTTCTACACACACGAAACGACGACACTGTCAGTTAGTGGTAAATGAAACTTGTACGAACTCATTAATAACTTGTCGTTTAGAAACACTTTTAACACTATGAACTTCCGAGACTCGTCATGACAAATCACTTATTCAAAGCTTTCGTATGAATAACCCTCGTGCATTGGACCTATTGGGAGAATTCCAAGAAACCAAGAAAAAAAGGTGACAAGGTGAAACATTTTTCCCCAGAATAAAATTCTATCGAGGGCAAGAGAATTACGTCATTTTCACATTAATTTTATCAAAGCTATTTATGTTTTTTTCTTCTTCGAATCACAGTCCAGTAATTGTTACAATCTTCTTATTAAATTCTCTGAACCCAAACGATTTGTCTTAAGGAATGTTATTTTTATAAAAAGTCAGAGGCTTCGTGGGTATTATTTTTTGAATTTCATTCGAAATTGTATCAATGGAAATTGATTATTTTTTATCAAAGTTGTCAATAACTTTAAAAACTATTATTTTTCCTCATTCGAGAGTATTCAGATTAAAAGATTAATGATTCAATTAAACGAATTTTACGAAAGTTAATTTTCCATTAATCAATGAATCGTTATAGAAATTAATTCTTTTTTTTTTCAATAATGATTCAAAAAGTGAAGTATTTATGATTTTAAAGCAACATTGATTAGCAAATAAGAATGAATTTTCGACAATTTATACACAAGACAATTTTTTTTTATAATGAGGACAACATTATTTTACGACTAATTAGTTTTTTTTTTAATTTTTTTTTTGACGTTTTCTTTATTTATTCTTATTTGATTAATTACCATTGATAAATATAGTGGATCTTAGTGCAAAAATAGAGAATCACTTCTGAGGATAACTCCTCGAGATTTCCGGAAATATGCACTTTAAATCCAGCGGGTATACGTTGAACGTAAAATTTATTCGAAGAGCACGAAACTCAAAAATTTGGCAAGATCGCGTTATAATACGAATCGGGAGTCCGGTCCCGCGTGACGGTTTGTACGCGACTGAGCGCTTAGTGAACCAACCCCCCTCCCCCTTCCCCTCCCCCCAACTAGTTTCCAAGCTCTGCCGCCAGAGCGTTATCGCACCCCAAGTCGAATCCACCCCTTCTCATTCGCCCTTCCATCCGACGAAATGAGAAAAAAAAACTTTTCCATATTACACATTGGTATACATTTTCTTATGCGCTCTCAGGTAAAGTGACTGTAGGCCACTCGTATATGAGAAAAAAAGCGGACTTGCATTAATCAGCGATATAAATAAATTGGTAATTTTTTTATTTTCTGTGTTTAATATTTCTTTGATTTCTACAATCTGTCTAATGAGTTAGAATCTTTGAAAATGAAATATGTTTTTTTTTTTGTTTCAATATTTCTGGTAATTGTGAAGTGAATTAACAATTTGATTCCACTTAATCAACGGGATTTATAAAGATATGTATAATTGCAGTATTTAGAGAATTTTTTTGTTTGTTTATTTTAGTGGTTTCTCATTTTCGATTAGCTCTGGGGTTGCGGTGTTGACCGTTTTGAGCTTTGTACCTTTTCAGCTCTGTCCTTGCGGAGGTTAGAAGTGTTGAGTGATGTGAGTGTAACATTGGATAAAAGAGTTTCTCCAGTCTCGTCAATATGGTGGCCATAGAGTAAATATACCATGTAGGTTTGTACACAAAATACTCGCCTTTACCATGCTAATGACTGTTTACAGCTTATACAGAGTGTCGCAGAACGAGTAAATCTAGGGTGTGATATATGTATACAAGTTGTTACAAAATAAACGGGCGAGGGTTGTGATTTCAAAGAAAAAAGTTCTTTTCGATATTTGTCTCTGAAAAGCCGTTGTTGAGATATCGATCATTTAGTGAGCAGCGAATCCGATGCGCTGGTAGCGAGAGAATGGAGTGGGGAGAGCTCGTTCCGCCAGTGACGCTAGCGCTCCCCCTTCTTCATCATCGCAACGGATTGGCTGGAACAAATGATTAAATATTTCCTGAACGATGCATCAGAGAGAAAAACGACTGGAGGCTTTTTTGTCGAGAATTTTGCGATTGAGGTGATGCCGCAGCTGCTAAGTGGATTTTGGAGTTGACTGTAGGTGAAAGCGAAGAAAATGTAATGTAGGGGCAGGTGAAAAAGAGAAGCAGTGGTTCTATTATCGACACGGGCGCTCCCTAGTGGAATCGTAGTATGACAGCCGAGGTAAAAGTCGAGGTCGAAGAGTTTATTTCCACGGCTCTCTCAGCCCTAACTGACTATTCACAAAAGTAGGAGAAAGAGAGTGATATGATGCGGAGACTCGTGGGGTGGTCACGGTGGTTGGAGGTGTGGTAATGTCACTGAACAACTAATAAATACGTCAAGCATAAACAAGTCCCAGGAGGGTTGGGTCGTTGTGTCCTTTAGTGGTGCTAATTAGCCTATCGGGAGACAGAAGTTGAAATGAGTTGCAATTCGAGCTGCGCATAGGATATGTTGTCAAAAGCAGCTTCCGCCCATTTTACAGCATGGAATTTGAGCTTCAAGGTCTTGGGATTGAAGTTCTACTGGATTTGGCATAAACGCATGAATGCGTTTCGCTCGAAGGGCGTTGAAGACTTCGGGTACACAAACGTCAGGCCATTTTTAGGTTAGTAATCGATATAAGCGATAACAAACGCACGAGAAACGTTATGTGCTACAACACGAACCATGAAATACACGATCGCTGATAATACGATGGGCCAGCACGGTGGCTCATCCGCTTCAACGTTCAACGATATATGTACACCTGACACTCGTAAATATGTGGCTTTGTAGGCTGTTATACTTACCATGGGGTTAGAACCCTCATACATCCGCCATACACATATATATATATGTATTATTTTTACCTATCAACAGAAGGACCCAACTCACCGACCATTCACGTGCTTGAATTTTGTTGTTCACGACCTTTCGTTTGTCCATTTACCATACAATCAAATCTCCCACCTACATCCTTTAAACATCCACGAGTCACCTTGGATCAACTGTCTGTTGTTTTCTTTTTTTCTTTCTGTCTCTCTCTCTCTCTCTCCCCCACTCTCTCTGTATCTTTCTCTTCTAGTTCATACACATGTACGTTTGTAACGTCTGGCTTTGACTGGCAAACGTCTGCCATAAAATACGATCACTGATTGTGAACTACGATAGCGTTGGATACCTGGAACAAGGCAAAAGAGAAACCAGTGCATAGGTCATCAGGCGTATCAGACACCAGTCCGTTACTTTGTGTATATCACGACCCAAACATTAAGAGTTGTCTATCATTTTTTGAACAAATGGTTTTGAAGCTCTTCAACAATTTATTATTGTTTTTGAACTTTCATAGAGTACACGTTTATTTTTTGTATTACAGAACCACTAGCTATAGGATTTTTAATGGATAACATCTCTTCTCAATATCCTTGAAACTCTTATGATCAGACGAATGATCAGATGAAATCTGAAGTGGCAGAGTTGCTCGTCAATCAAATCAATCAGAGGACAGAAGAAAAATACTTTCGTGCAATTTGTAATGCAGATAATTTTTAGGAACTTCATTAGGAAACGTGACTGTACGTAATTGAGTGGCTTTATTTGATGAAATAAAAAAAAATAAAAACATGTGTCTACCACTCTCGTTAATCGCAAGGCCAATAAAGGGGAAAAAAATGTCTTTTGTGGGTGTTGAGTGTGGGCAAAGGCAAATTTATATAATTTCTAATTGTGCTAATCGTCATATCGTCATATATACGTCGACGGTTGTTGGCAGAGAAAAAGGAAGGGGAAAGGGGTCGGGTGAAAGTTGATTACAGAAACGTGGTTAGGTCGGTATGAAGCGACGACACGACCGAGACTACAAGTATCGCGTGCCACCGGTCATTTTTCCCATGAGAGCCTTGTATGAACGGTCACAGAGTACGAGAGTGCGGAAAAGGTGTGAGAAACAGAAAAACACTAAGACGAGTGAGCACGATAGCTAGAAAACTATGAGCACAAAATCTACGATAAAATGACTATCCTATTATAACTAACTACTTCCAAAATTAATATCTACTCAATATACGTTTTCTTTTCTTTTTTTTTAAACAACGTCAATAAGAAAAACATTGAATAATTGCAAAAAATTTCAATTATTGAATCGTCCTACAAAGAACTCAATTGTAAGGCTGATGAAAACGCCACATTCCACTAAAATATTCATTCTGATTAGCTGAATTTTTTTTTTAATCGTAAGCTTTTCAGAGGTCGAAACAAATCTTTATCCTCTTGAAAAATGTTAGTATATAATATATTGTAAAATATGGTATGAAATTATAAAGCAAAGTCAGGAAAATAAGTATAAAATGTAGATTTGGAGTTTGAGTGACTTCACCCGTGGTTACCCATCGGCAGAAGTTACCTCGGTCATTTCTACTCAACCAACACCTCACAGAACCTATTTCCATGTCAGAGGCGTTCTTCCATGTCTTGTGGTTCATATCCAAGTTGGTGATGCATACAGACGACTTGGCCTGTTCACAGTCCAAGCAACTCGTCGTCCAAGGCAAGTAAGCAACCACCAAAGCGAACAAGTCCCTCTCTCCCGCCTCTGCCTTTTCCTTGGCGTGTCGCTCTTGAGACTGGAGCCGAGGAACTCCAACGCTAAATCATAACTACGTATCCGGTTGGAGTAGCGCAAGAAATGAAGACAAATGCTCTTGTGGCAAAAGCATTATATACTCACTCTCTCTCTTGCCCTCTTTCTCTTTTTTCTCCCTCTTTCCTTCTCTCTCCCTTCTCTCCTCTTTCCCTCTTTCTTCCTCTTTTATCCCCTTCGCTCTAACTCCTTCTCCGTGTCACCCTCTCCACCCTTTCTCTTTTCCTGTGGACTATGGGCAATGGGACAAACGTCGGAATGTGTTGTGAAGAGGAAACGCCAGATAGCTCCCTCTGTCTCCGTACACCGGAAGTAGAGGACGTGCAGCGGCGGAGTACTCTACAGGGACGGTATTACATACTGAAACGCTTGTCCTCAACAACCTCCAACCCTCCCCTATTTCTCCTCATCATACTACCTCCAGACAACTACGCTTCCGTTCATCTACCTTTTTCCTTGCTTCACTTCTTCCTCTTTTTTTTACTCTCCTTATTCTTCCTTGTTTTATCATAACCATCTCCTAAATGCTTGAATAATGGCACACTTGTCTGTACCCATTTTGTTGCTTCTACAACAATAAACGAACATCTCTTCGCGTTCTATAACCACTAGATTTTTCTCAGGAACATGCAACATTTTCGCGTTACTCTATCAACGGAAATCGAAGAAAAAAATATTGCTTACCAATCTTAGATTTTATTGAGGTTTTAGTCAAGAACTTTTTTATCATATTGAAACGTTTGACAAGTTGTTCCCAAGGGTTGAATTAATAGTTAAAGCTGGAAAACGTTTGAAAAATGGAAAGACAATGCTTCGGAAGTACTTGAATATACTGAAATATAAAAATCAAAACTTTCGTTCCAGTATTGTATCTTCGCCTAACAAAGTGAGTTGAAAATCGTGCTAAGCTTGCTTGAAAATCTCAGAGTAAAGTGTTCTTCGAGTTGCCATTGGAGAAGAACGTCGTGTAATTTAACAGATTGGGATTTTCCAATTTACGTTTTCCACTATCTCACGATTCTGTGTGTGTCTCTCCGTCGTCAGGAAGTGAGAAAAGCTTGTCCGGTCAGTCTTCTTTGAAAGCTTTTGTAAACGTGACCCATTCGCACTCTCTCACTGTTCGCAAACTCACCTGATTTCTTTGAATCCAGTGAAGAGGATTGGTGCGAGATTAAAAAATGACGGTAAATTTTTTTGTTAAAGTTACGATTGTAGCACTCAGATTATTGTACAATTTTTCCAAGTGACAACTGTACTGATCGAAAAATATGATGCTATTTTTTGTCTCGTAATTATAACTGTAATTTTTATTTGAAATATAAACATTTGTAATATACATTTAAATACTGTATTAAAAAAATATATATTGAAGAATCTTATATTTTAATCAAATGGATTTATACTTATCAATTATTTACATTATGCACATTGGATAGATTATCACTCTCAGGAGATTCGTCTACCACCCATAATACTCATGATGGTTACGATTGAAGGGATTTCCCACAAGTCTGTGTATGAGGGGCAAAGTGAAAAGGGGGAAGGATACAACGTGCTGGAACTATCGCGATCCTGATGGATAATGCAATTGACAAACACGCTCGGGTCTGAACTGCTTCATTATTCAAAACGCTCGCATGTATTGGCAGCCCCGAAGCTCGAACTATATATGTATATTTGTCCATAGCTTGTAAACGAAAGGTTCGAATTCGGTGGATTTAAGGGATCGAGATATACAACTTGAGTCCTTTTGAATGTGAACTAAGTATTCCATATGTTTTGGAGGGGTAAAAGGGCAAGGGAGGTTGAAAAGCAGCGTGTGATTGTGCATCACGTGCATCAACCTCAATATCTGCATATAAGATATAGAAATCTCAACTGACCCGAAAAATTAGTACAGGGAATAATCATTGAGCTGCAATTACACACACAGAGAAAGAGGGAGAGATAAAGAGAGAGAGAGAGAGAGAGCGAGATATAGAAAGATAGAGAGAGCTCATCAACCTCAATCCGTGATGCATCAATATTACAGGGTGTTACGGATTTGTTAAGGTTTGTTCATTAATAACGAAAGAATAAAAATAAAAATACTAGCAAACATAAAATAATGAATATTCATTCAAGCTGAACAAAAAATCATCTGAAAGGTTCTGCTTTCGCCATTACAAAGCTACTCCGATAAATCTGAGCAAATCAGCAAAACGATCTCTATTTCAGCGGAGTCGATGACTTATTGAAAAAATCTTGAGGTTACGAAACCGCCATATTCGAGTATATAAGAGTACGGTAGCGCTTGTGCTGGATTTGGCTTTTAATACTTGGCGTCGAACCGCTGTCGCGTCTCTTAATAAATTCGTTATTCTCAACAGTCTGCTGGAACATACTTTTAACCGATACGTGCTCGAAGTAGATGCGTAGAATTTAATTTGACGTTTAAACGAAGTTATCTGTAAAAGTTTTATTGTAATTGTATGGAAGTACGCAACGACTTTTTAAAATTTTTGCTTTAAATTCGTATAATGATAAAGTAGTACGGCAGGTTGATAGACATTTCTATCTCGTTTAAAAGAGGCAAATCATACACTTACGTTGAATCTAAAGTAAATCGTTTAATCGTTAAATGATTAAGCCCTTAACAGCCGTCCATGAATCATAGCAAAACGTCGTGCCCTTAAAATTTCATTATTCGACGAACTTTTTTAGTTTTCATTCAATTTGCATATTTTGACGTCGCTGGAGTTGCGCCATTCTCCAGGATGAGGAGGGATTGTCTCTGCCTGCCTTCTTCACTCAGACGTTATTTAGTCCAAATGATTAACGAGCCGTCTCTGGCGACTACAGAGACGAGTATTATGTACAATTACTAAAAAAAGACGGCCGTTCGGTACGACACTGTCTTAATTAAGCTGTCGAGAAAATTGAGGACAATCGTGAGCTCTTTTCTTATTTTTTCTTCTACCTCTCTTTATTTCATTATATCGCCGGAATTACATTTTTCCGGAACTCTTCAGCGAGGATTAACTGTAGGACAGTGACGAGAAGAGCATCATTTCCCATAAATTTACAGCTCAACATGTCAGCCATGTCATCCGTGGCAATAGATTAAAAAAACAAAACATTTTTAAGACGATCCGCGATGTGAATATAGAATTATGAAGACGGTGAAATTAATTTGAGGGACCGAGTCTCACCATACTCCAATTCATCCACCTTCCATCCTCCATTCCAACCGTCCTTCACCTTATCTACTCATAATCTCAATGATCCACCACCTCACCCATCTCGACCATCCTCCATCGCATTTATCCTTCATCCACTATCTCATCGATCTTTATTCCGTCCATCCTCCATTCTATCCATCCTTCATCCACCATCCCATCCATTCACTATTTCATCCGTTTTCAATCCCGAATATCCTCCATTTCATCTATCCTCTATTATATCCATCCTTCATCCACCATCCCATCCATCCACTATTTTATCCATCCTCAATCCCACCCATCCTCCATCTGATCTATCGATCCTTCATCCACTATCCCAACCATCCACTATTGCATCGATCCTTAATCCCAACCATCCTCCACCTAATCTACCCTTCCATTCCGTCCATCCTCCATTCTATCCATCCTTCATCTACCATCCCATCCATCCACTATTTCATCCGTCCTCCATCCCAACCAGCCTCCACCCCATTTACTCCCTACCCACATCATGATCCTTCCCATTCCATCGGGGTGTGAGTATTTCTTTCCACGTTCGACATTGATCCACTCAGTAAGTTTGATCGACTGTCTATTTTCGCTTGAGATTTATTTTTTAATAGTGCCCTCCATGTTTTGTTTTCGCAGTTATAACTTATTTGGCACGTTTTAATGTGTACGTAGGTACGTTTCACAGCTGTATTACAAGGTGATTTCGACTTTTTCCCCAGGTGAGAACAGCAATGATTGGGTTGTCTAATTAGAGACGAATCAACTTATAACTGATGCTAATAGCTGCATGACTTTTATTTGCCATTTTCATTACTATCTATTTACAATTTAATTCTCGAAAGCGATCATCTTAACTGATAATGTTTTTAGAAAAGAATTCCCAGTACGTGGTGAATTTTTAGCCCAAATAACTCATTTGTTTAACTAATGTCATCTCACCCCAAAGGATAAACTTAAAAAGAAACTTGGGCAGCAACAGTGTATATTTTTGGTGGGTGTTCTCCATTGTTTCATGTGCCCATACAATTTGTGCTCATAGCACTTCCCTGGGGCTAAGAAAGAACGAGAATCGAAACTAAATCGAGTAGTCGAGTTCGAAGCAAAGTTGAAAGTGAAAAGGGATAATGTCCTCTACAGAAAGAAGGGCTGTGGGAGTTAGGGTGACTGAGCATAGCGGGAGGGGGAGGGGGGGGGGGTTGAGTAGAAAAACTTGGTGTTTCCGTGAAATCTGAAAGAAGCTGTGAGTGCAGATAAAGAGAGTACGACTTTCCTCGGTTCCTGAAGAAGGCACTCGAGTGCGCTCAGTAAAATTGCTCTTACCTTCCACTCGATATGTCTCACTCTTGCTCTCTTTCTTTCTCTCTCTCTCTCTCTCTCTCTCTCTCTCTCTTTTTCCTTTCTCCCTCTTGTTCAATGTGGTCTTACGATTTTCCCGATCTTTCAGAAACTTGGAGAACTTGAAAGTTCCAACAAATTTTAAAGGGCAACGACATAGATCTCACTTCATCCCCTTGTTGGCTATCCTTGGGAGCTAATGGATTCCCGCCAAGTATACATAGAAATGACTCCTGATAGCATCTAGTGACGTTTGTGAAAAGCTTCGTTTTAGTGGCGGGCAAATTTAAATAGAAAATTCAAATTTTCATCGGTCTGCAGTCTTTCTTTTATTTCACTCTCTTTCAAGAAGCTTTAGATTGGTACGTGAGTTTTGCCATCGAAAATAGACCTTAAATTCCTTTAGAAAAAAGTTCGTAATTATTTTTTTGCCTCCAATGGACCGTTCGCCAGCTTTTAACGAGGGAATGATATTCCATCCAGCGCACACAAGTAAAAAAAAACCTACAAAGCGTGGCATGCACATTACACCTCCAAGCTACAAATTACAGACACATTTCTGAAGACTTTCATCTCCAGATTCTTGTGACCCAAGTTTTTTCTGCTTTTGTATGATTCTTCAGGAATATTTATGACTAAATTATAGAAAAAAAAACTTTGTAGAGAGAGGAAAGAAAAGTAAAAGCATTGGTACGTAAAAATGGGTTAAAGCTTTCACCCACAATACCTATTGAGAACAAAAGTCTCGGAAAGAGTTCGATTTTATAGATAATGGTAACAATCGAAAAGTTTGACTATTCTCCTGATGCGTCGATTCTTCGTATCGTTAAAGTTCATCGTAATTTCGACCGTACAAGAAAAACTGTTGGGGCGTAGAACAATTGCTTCTTTGCAACCCTCCTTCCCAAAAAGGGCTGCTGACTCTTGCCTTCAGGTATTTTATTATCTGTTCACTTTTCCTCGCTCTCTGTCCGTCCGATTTTCTCCAACTTGCCTCGGGGGATAATCCCAGTCAGTCACCCAAGCCGAGGTGGACATTTGGGGCTTTGGAACAGGTCTGGTTAATCCGAATTGGACAGTCCTTGGATTGATATATTTTTCTGACTTTTTGGGATGAACGATTTGCGATAAAATATTATATGCTAAATTCCTTGGCTTATGATAATTAATTAAATTATTCAAAAAAATTCTTACTGACAGTTCATAAATGTTTAAACATTGAATCCACTGTTGAAAAACATTTTAAAAGCTTTTTTTCACACCTTGCTCTTCGAGTGTATTTTGCAAAAACATTTTTTATATGTTTTATGTCGTCTGTGATACTGATATTGATTTTAATTATAAAATTCTGCTCTTTCACTAATGCTCTTTTACGAATGCACGTGTATTTCTGATAAAATGGATAAACGAGAGAGCAATTTACCTTGGAATCAGTGTCTCGGATATATCAGCGTAGCAACCATACGATACTGCACTTCATATTCATAGTATATAGGAAAGGTTTGCAGATCATTAACAAACTTTTAAATATAACTCTCCCCACGTCTCGACTTGATTATACTATTTAGAGAGGGAAGAAAACTTATTTTGTTGGAGATTTCGGGCGTGTTTCGCGTTACTCGAATGAATTAACGAACTTTGTCAGGACGCTTATTAAAGTCGATAATTACACGAAATAAACCTGATTCACGAAAAAACAAAAAAAAATCAGTTGAAACTCTCATCGAGTAGAAAAATATACTTCTTTGATTTCAGAAACGATGGAATATTTCCTTAAATTTCTCTTCCGTAATTGATATTCACTAAGTATTTCACTCGATGTATGCATATGTGTCTGTGTGAGCGTGCAGTTGACACATTAGATTCACGGCAGTTTTGCGATTTGCCTCTCATTCGAGCGTGCAGCGTTCTCAACGTTTGCCTATTTCACGCTTCGTCGAATAACGCTAGTAATTAGATGTACATGTGTAAGAGGAAACGAGGGGAGAAAGGGGAGAAGAAAATTTTGGGTCGAAATCGGATATTCCTCGAGTCTTACTGCAATCTCAAAATGTCGTTTGCATGCTCAGTGCTTGTCTTAAGTAGCATTCATATTTCATTCAGATGAAACTTCTCAAGTTCCTTTTCATATATAAATGTATCATTTTTCAAACAACCATGCGTAATTTATTGGCATATTCACGTTAAATACAAGATTTTATTAACGATCCATGTAACAGGAAACGTTCCATCAGGAGTATAGAAATAACAAGCTCAAAAAAGAGATATTTTTATTCATCATAGGAAAAAACGGAAGAAACAAAAATGTATTTTCGATCGAGGTCGTTTTGCGTTGATACAGTTTAAAAAATATTCAGCATGGCACAAAAATTTGAGGCTTGTAAATATATTTGGCATGCAATTAATCCTTGGTCAATTAGTTATAAAAAATAATATTTGTTTGTATTGAAAATAATTCGCAGAAAAAATAAAAATTTCACGTGCTACGTCTATGCGATTGTTGTTAAATAAATGGCAAATTCCCTGTGACACGTGAAATTGATTGTAAATAGATGACAAAGTGCACACAACGAAATTTCGAAAAGGGAAAAAAAAATCGAATACAAGGTTATTTGGACTGCAGAAGAGGAGGAGAAGAATGCTTAATCCTCGCTTCGCTTGATGAATTTACAACAAAATTAAGCCCCATCCAGTGTAGGCGTGACTTGTTATGGCTTTTCTATTCCGCTGGTATTCATATACGCATGAAATCGACTCTGCCCTACCTCCACATTCCATTGATACGTTGAAACAATCAGTTCAATTTGATTTCATCGGATTACATGACAAAAATATTTTGTCCTGTCGAAATATTGAAATTCTTAACAGTCACACAAAATTAGTCGATGTAAAAATAAATAATCAAATAAAAACACTTTCACTGACCGACGAAAGCCATGTCGATGTATTTTCAGATTTTTGTCCTGGTTCCATTGTTTTTATCTTCCTTTGATAACGTTAATGGACTGAGAATGATAGAAAATAAAATGGATAACGTTAAAAGAGTTATGGATGGACCAAATAGTCATGTGAATGAATTTGTTCGATTTTTGTATCTCGTTATAACAATTGAAAGGTTATTGGACTTTTGTACAAAGTCGTTCATCTGATTTTTCTTCGTTCTACGCATATTTCAAAATACTTTAAAAGTATTATAGATAACAGTAAAATTGAAAAATATGGAAGACAACAAAACACAACAGAAAATAAAGAGATACATTTTTACTCAGCAACCATATGATCAAATGAGAAATGGAGTTGCGTGGGTGAGTTGTCGACTTGGACATCTTTCTGTCCCCTTTTTTCCTTTTTTACATGTTCACCGAGGTTTTCTTGGACTACACAAGCATTGGTCACGTCTTGAGTATAAACCCTCTGGATCGATCGATCCACCCTGTACCGAGCTTTGTGAATGCGAGAGCAAAAAGTAAAGAGGGAGAGCAAAAGAGACAGAGTCCGAACGGAAGAAAAGAAGAGAAAGATGTTCCATTTTCTGCGAACGTGGTCAAGCCAGTATATAACGCCCCTGCGGCTAACAGTATTTTCTAACAGGAAAAATTTCACCCCGTCATACTTACCCCTATGCTCTTCATACTCTTGGTAATCTAAAAGATTTCTCCATCGTGTTTCTTTGAACATTTCAAACCGATTTTTGATCCATCAAACAAATGGATATTTTCTAAAAGATTACAATTATATCAACCATTCAATTCAATTTTCTCGACTGTTCGCCCCTTGAGCTCACGAGACATGAAAAAATATGTTCAAAATGTTTGCATTAAAAGGAGCCTCATTGAAACGTCTCGAAACTTGGGTTGTATATAAAAAAAAAAAAAAAAACTGGAAATACGTACATGGGAATAGAGAGGTCAAGTGAATTACCCCTTGGACCGAGAAGAATAAGAGCATACAAGAAATAAAAAAATTCCATTTTCTCTCCTCGCTCCTAACGCAAAGAGAAACAATGGCTAAAAAATCCAAATAAAATTGCACTTTTAATCCTGCACGTTCACGAAGCGTGAAATAAAACCTGACAGCACTGAGTTTACGAGAAGAGTAGTTTATTTCATACATTCGTGTTCGGGAAGCTCGTAAGTACTGGCTTTGATTGAAATCAGTCAAAACTTAGCCTACGTTATCAACTCAGAATCTATGTAAAGTCTATGTAGAGAGGACGTTCAAAAATGTTGTCCTATGGGGATTGTTATGAAGAATTAAAATTCTCGAGGGACTTGTTTCACCAACGGGGCAAGAAAATTTGCAAATTAGCGAAAATCGCTCAACGTTTCGGAGGTGAAAAGATTGCAGGGACTGTATAGAGAAGGGAGGGACTAAAGGGGCAAGTGAAAAGGCAGAAGGAAACAAGAATGTGTGCATGGGAGGGAGCTCCGTTGCATTAGTTAATTAGGTTGGGCAGGAGGCGTGACGTCGTAATTATTGCAACATAGCGCACGGTTTTGAATACAAATATATCTATGTGTTTATATACGTGCGTGTATACGTGTGTGCATATTTATGTTCATGTGTATATACATCGTTTTTGTCCTGTATATAGTGGAGCTATGCCAGCATGCCTTGCTTGCCTGCCGTTCTGTGCCATGCTTCCCTTTCCCTTTCCTATCGTATCGTACACCGTAGTTTACGAAGGTATACACCGCGAGAGAGAGAGAGAGAGAGATAGAGAGAGAAAGAGAGAGAAGGCCTGGCTGGCTTGTCTACCTGCCACGACAAAGTTATTAATTGCTTCCTACCATTCCAAAGCAGAGCGTGGGGCGAATTCTCAACCCCTTCAACGTCCAAGCCACGATTCTATATCCCTTTCACCCAAACCCTTTCGTGGTTCCTCTCCTTCTTCCCTTCAACTCCCAAACTTCTCTCCTCATCAGCTGGACTCCCAATCTCTCCTTCTATGCATACCGCGACTAATAGCCACACTATTCATCATTGCATTCTACGAAACCAAAATATTTCGGTAATGGACATTGCGCACCCTCATCTTGTCACGTTTCAATCGTGCAGGGTTCACGTGATCGCTAGAGGAAGTTTACGTCAGAGATCGTAATGATCCTAAGCTCGTAGAATCGAGCCAAAATATAATTATCACGGCTTTTCCTGAAAGGTACAATTTTAAACAATGCACTTTTGCAAGGAACCTCTCATTTAGGATCATGCCGAGCTCTGGTCTTGTAATTCTTGTGGAACTTTCGAAAACATCGGTTGATTATAATGATACAAAACGACTTTACAGCCCCGGTTGAATTCCGGATCCTTTCATAAACAAATCACCAATCCTTCACATATCTCCGTTGCAATATGCTACTCGATATTTTTACCTCGTCGTCGTATCGTATTAAAATAACGGTAGCTTGTTCAAAGAAGAAATGGGAAGTCATTGCACAATGTTGGTGAACCAGGAGAAACCCACGAAAAAGAGAGAAAGCGCTAGAGGGACTAGAAAACAAGGTCCCGATAGAAACACCGGGTAATTGCGAGCGTCAACGCCAAGAGCAGCGTCACAGGAATGGGGTAGCTAGATTGAGCCAGGGGCAGGGTTCGTTGGGGCTTGATGGCATCGCTATTAAAGAGCAATTTTCAGTGGAAACAGCCGAGGTACAAAAGCGAAAAAAGAAGGGTTTGAGCTTTTTGTAACGCGCAGTTAGGTACGCAGGTACAGGTAAGTGGGTAAGAATATACCCGATGTGGCAGCTGCCTTGGTAGAAAGCTATCACATAGCTTCAGTATAACCGAGTCCTTGCTCTACGTATACAGAGTGTTACATAAATCAAACCATAAGTTGTAGAAATAAGTTTGATTGTGATATTCTGAAGAGAATTTATCCACTGAGAGGCGAACAGCAGATGAGGATGCTGGAAAATGGAGAGAAAGTGGCGAACGCTGCGTGGTAAAGTTTGATCTCATCCAACACTGATGCGGAACTCACGCTTCCAAGATACGGACATTTTATATCAGGATTCACTGATGTTACTTCAACGGAAAATCCCGATCATGACTTTTGGACATCCTGTACATAAACGTACACATATCGGCCATGGTGTTTTTTTTTGCACACTGTAACTTCGTTTCTGCCAAGAGCTCGCCTCCTACTGGATATTTTTTCAATGCTTTTCGTAAAAGGTTTTTTTCTGGTGTCCATAGCACGAGGCGAAACTGCTAGCGTTACTACCACTAGCTATGTTGAACATTTACGGTGCAAGACCGGGAATTTCCTCGGAGCAACTGTACAGAGCCACGATACAAAAGGGTTGGAAGGCGAACACGTTGAGATGCGATACGTCTGCCAACGTGACTGAAGGAAACTGGAAACCAGCCTTAGTTTCCAAGACCCAAAACTTGAGCTGTTTTTATCGCCGTAGTTGCTTTAAGAAGCCGTTCCTACTCGGCTCACCCAAACTCTTTTTTATAATGCATCCTGTATGCTCCCATTAACAACAACTGTTTCCATCTCACTTTTCCTTCCTTTGACTTGTACACTTAAAAATACTAGCGAGCTAGTCTTTCGACTTTATTCGAACTTCAGCAACCATCATCAATGTGATAAACGATCTCAATTACTGTCGAGGCTACATATCCAAAAACACTTCCGAATTCCAGGATCATAACAACAAATCGATCGATCATCAACTCAACTTTACCATGGCTGCATATTTTAACTGCCACCAGCAGTTTGCACGAGGGCTTCTAGTTTTCCGCAAATCCGAACTTACCCAACTAAAGTACGTGTCCAATCGAATTTGGATCTATTGATGTTTAGATGCATCTGACCAGACCACATAGATTGTCCATCAATGTGATGGCCAACAGTTTTGTTACGCAGTCCGAGTTGCGTGGGATTTCTGGCGGAATGAACACGGGTGGATGATCTGGCGGAGGGATTTGTGCGTTGGACCATGAACGCCGAAGTGGAAAGTCCTGGCACGTCAGGGAAAAGGGTCGGAGTAAACGGCGTCGATGTGACGGAAAACTGGATTTATGTTGCGGAAACTGTAAACAAACCGGCCGACTAGCGAATAAATAGGTGAAATAGCCCGACGGTTGGTGTTGTTAGCGCCGCTAGCGGTGGCGGAGTTAACACCCGGGGATGGTTAGGTATAGCACCCCACATATAGATCAATCCCCTCAACTACCCTGATGGTAAATACCGTTTCAGGTGGAACGCTCGGAATATAGTGTGGGCTTGGAGTCCATACTGGTGGGGTACAATGAATCGGGGACGCTTTCAATAAATTTCAATTCGGTGAAAGGAAGTCTGATATACATGGTTCGGAATGAGCCCCACCGAGCTGGCCAACTCTGGGTTACGATATTCGAGCACGCTAGAAATATATGAATCACGATGATTATCGAGAAGGAGGAAAGACAAAGTGAGGAATTAAGTGAGCCTTGTACACATACCCGGCAATGAGGAGGGTAGTCGTGTTGTGCTCGTTGGTACGACGGTAGAACTTGACATGGGAGTCACACTGGTATCTAAACGATCAACCACGCTAAGACGATTAAAGTTGGATAAAATAGAAGCAGTACGATCGATTCACCTTGTTGACCAAGGGCTCACCTTTGAAAACCAAGGAATTCAAAGTCCATACATTGCAGAAATACAAAAAACCTTGGCTTCTAATGCTTGTTAACTTCGTTCCAAAAAATCCAAATTTGAAATGATTTAAAATAAGTCAAAATAGGAAAAAATACTTAGGAAAGCGATACAAAAGTCGCATTCTACCCGAACATCGGATAATCCTAGAAATTCCTTCTTCCTACCCATCCTAACGTAGCCCATAGACCATCCATCATTTATATACAATCACCTACGGAGGAAGAGCCATTTCAGGCTTGAAGGAAAGTTACCTCTAATCGAATCACAAAATTCTCGATGGTAGTCTTTACGAGCGAGGCTTGGCTCGAACAAAACGAAGGAGGATAAGCGGAGAAAGAGTTCGGTCCAGTGCCTCCGAAGGATACGATACAATCGAATTGGATCAGGAGTCACTCACTCACACCACAGATGACCTTCAAGATCGCCTTGGACGAGTGGTTTGGCTACAAAACGTGGGTTATGGAGCTGCAGCCAATAGGCTGGTCGCAGCTGTTTTCAATGGTCTCGAAGGCAATCTGCGGGGTGGATGGAAAATCTTGTCTACCAGTATTCGTCATGGTTCCGATAATGTTACCTTTACACGATCTTCTAACCCAAACCATATTGTCCCATGGGATGTAAAATCATAATCGAGGAAGCAGCTTTCGTAGAAGTTAAGTCGATTTATATAATTCAATAAATGCGAAACTATCAGGAATCAAGAATGTTCCGGGTAGTCTGGGTTTGAAGGATTTTGCGTCTCAAACCTTTCACTAGCTACGAAATCGCGTGAGTCCCAAGAGGGGACCAATTTTGTCACGTTCAACATTGGAAAATCCAATATTCTACACTAAACCTAATAAAGGGATTAACATGAAAAGTTATGTGTTCCAGAAAGGCATACTTGCATTTAACTTTCTACAGACATACGCCTCTTCAAGCATGAAATGTTTCAACATACGCTCTTCTGAACTAACATTGACGACTTTCTGTTGGAATGACAGACAAAGCACTAGGCTTTCTCACACCAAGTGTCACTTCACCATAACTATCTTCTCACCCGCTCCTCTTCTCGTACACGCATCAGTGTCTATAACTATCGTAACTTGTATGCAAACCCTTATTAGCCTTGCATGTCATCAATAACCAAGAAAGGTAGCTACAGAAACTTTGACGTGCATCGAAGCATCATCCGTGTTTAACTCAATTCAGTAAGAAGCTCCAAGATTATGTATCTTCATCCCCATCCGCTTCATCCCCTCAGCTTTGGGGATCGGAAAAAATGAAATAGTGCAGAAATGGGCATGGAATAGAAGTTGATTTTGAGGATTCGTGAGGAAGAGAGAAAATGGAGGATAACGTTATTATTTTTCATCGATTTTTAGGCATTGAGTCAGGGGGTTGGTGTGATATTTCTTTATATGCAGTATATATTCTTTATATGGTAGAAGGTCGAATTAAATTCGATCGGCTAAGAGCATCAGAACCTGAATGGCCTCTTATGCCAATAAAAAAAAAAAAAAAATACATAAAACACAAGCTTGTGAATGAGAAAAAAGATAGATTGATGTACGTTTTCGCGCCTTTTTTCTCTTCGACCGATCCCTGTCCCAAAGGTCACAAAAGTAGTTTGATGGCTACTCCCACATCACTCCCTTCGGGCGTTCCTAACTTGAAATGGGCATCGTCTGTTCTTTCATCACGAACCTGTGTCCTCGATCCCTCTTTCTACAATCATCCAACTCTAGAGGTTTGGTGTAGAAGTGAGCGTAGACGTCCGGAGCTTATCTTCCAAGTATATACGTATTTTTTTGCTAGTAGGACTGGATGGACCCTTAATCGCAGAGATACCGAGACAGGATCTCTGTAATTCTGTTATCCTCAACATTGTCCTGGTACAATATTTCCAATCTGTCTTTATATCCGATCGAATGAAATTATTCATCGTTTTGTCGATCAAGGGCGTAAGTCTCGCAGCCTCGGTTCTACCGTCCGCCATTTTGGTATTTCGTTGCGGAATACTTCACGAGGAAATACCTCGACAAAGAGGATTGTAAAGCCAACATAACAGGGGCTCGTTGAAGGATCGTTCAAGGTCATTTTTTTTTTTTTTTCCAAAATTAAACGCGGTCAACTCTGAAACTACGCAAGACTAGATATAAACAAGAGAAACGATCACGTGCTATGGAATTTTAGTAATTGAGAACATCAGCTCACTAGAACGGTACTCATAATTTATGCTTTTCCACGAACTGCAGAAATATGTGGTTGTAGAACACAAAGTGGTGTAGATAATCGACAATGACATGGCTATGACTTGTATAAATCTAATCGATACTTTCCACCCCCGGATACTCAACGACTATTTCAGTAACTCAACCTACGACGGACATACTGTCATTGGTTTAAAGTTTCCGGTTATTTGAGTTTCGATGAAGAGTTTTAAATTGCATTTGCGAATGTAAATACAAGTTTAAATTAATAGTTTTGAGATTTTCAGTATCAAATGAGTTATCGTTTCAATTAAATAAATATTTTGCAGTAAAATAATACTAATAATAATAATAATAAATCAGATGGACATTTTTGATATTTCCAGAAAAATCAATGTTTCACTCTCACAAAAAGAGAACACAACGTATAACTTACATATTTTTCGATTTTGATACTTCTCTCTTAAGACTCTCGGAGTGAAATATTCAGCAGGATTTTTGCCAACCAAACGACTGATAGATCACCTTAAAGGAATATCAAAGCTGAAGCAATGGTTTCATTAACACACACTAAGAACGAGTCATCATAACGCCTGATTCTTTGTATATACGACGGAACTGAAAATAAAATGGGAAATGAAAAAGTCAAAGATGCTAAAAGGAGGGAAAGAAAAGCCGAGATATACGGACGAGGGTATTTTGTGACGATGCTAGGTAGACGACGCGAAAGCCAATTTACATCGTTGCTTAAATGGGAATGACTTCGTGCCCCCACCCTTCTCTTTCTTCTCTTTCTCTTTTTCCCCGACAACGAAACTTGCGAGAAGCGCGACGAGAATTCGCTTAAATTTTTCCAATTCGAACAGACGGATAAACGAGTCACGATCCACCCCACCATTAGCCATTCCGACAAGTCTGTTCTTTCCTCCTCTCATTTCAATTTTTTATCCTCCTTTTTCTTCACCCTTTCGTCGATCAACGGTCCGTTGACCCACTTTTTCGATCCTCCCTCCCCGTCTCACTTTTTTTTTTCTACGTGTGTATATATGCTGAAAAATACACTAAAAATACTGTCGAGCTCGAAAAATACTTGATGCAAAAAAGGTACTTGTTAAATTTGACCAATTATTTATTTATATTTTTCTTTTTTATACTCTTTATTTCGTAATGCATCGAGGTTTAAATGTTCATCTAAAATGTAAGCAAAAAATAAAAATAAATCTTGACCCATTTACGACTAAATTTATTATTAGAACGTTAATGACTTTTCTTCTTACGTAATAATGAGGTTTTAATTTGGATAATTAAAACGCGTCACCGTTCTTTGTACACGCGTAATGCATATCAATGAAATATTACTTAAACGAGGTAGATGGAACGCCAGTTGCATTGCCCGAACGAGCCAAGACTTTCGAACGTTTTAATTGGAACGGCAGTACAATATTTTTGCCACAGAGGGCAGTGCCAGTAGGGACCAAGCAATTGGGGATTCCCCATTCACTCTAATGGCGATATCATCCCAAATATCGCTGCAAATGCGAGCTCTAACCACAATGAGGATAAATAGCTATTTTTAGTACATCAACCTTTTCATTATTTTCTCTAACAACAATAGCGATAATATTTCAATTCGAACAAATAATATGATTTATCGTTTTAAGCTTATAACTTCAGAATAATATACCATTTCACTATTTATAAGCTTTATGCAAATGAAGTCAAGTATAAAATATGATTTTCAACTTCATTTGAACGAAAATCATTTTTTATTGCGTCTAGACGTATTTTCAATCAAAAAAAATTTCGAGCAATAATTTTTTAAAGCGATTAGTGCATTCGTTGTGCCCTCATTTCAAACTGACACAGCATCCAGAAGAAATCATTTTGCCCCAAATATTCTTGTGACTTTTTGTGACAAAAAATCATCAAATGTGCCCTGAAATAACTTGATATATGAAGCATCTGAAAAAATTCGTCTCACCTTAGATCAAAACCTAAAATGTTATTTAAGGGGATCATTAAAAATCGCTTTTCCTCAGATATTTTCGTTCCCCTGATGATTTAAAATGTGATTTTCTTACGAAATTGTTTTCGAAATGTTATACTTTGAAGCAGGTAGTTGTTGAATTTTATTAACAATTGGATTTCCTAGTTTTTTTAACTTTATTACATGCCCTTTCCTTGCTCGAGTTTTTTATTAATTTTTTTTTTTTTTGTTTTCGGTAGGCTGGCGGTTGGAGGACCAAACGAATGTGTACGTATGCAAATGCGAGAGGGAGTAAAGCTCGAGACACCTAACCAATAGGAATTGTAAAATACCCTGGTGCTCTTTTGAGTGTACACACAGTTGTAATCCTGTGTGAGCTTGGCGGAATCGTACCAACTATGTCACACTTTTTACCAAGAATAATTTTTTTTCTTTTTTCACGTACTATGCTACTCTCGCAATATTAATACTACTATCCATCTTTCTCCTTCTCTCCCCTTTTACCTCCTCTTCGTTCGTGAGCCTGTTTCAAAAATATTGACCATCGCGATTGCGTTCCAAGTCTGCCCACTCGTTGAAATAGATTGGAGAACAGTAGTGAACACAATAACAAAAATCATAAAAAATACAGTGAAATTTCGAGATACAGGAACAAAATTCTCTAGCCTTTTGAAAACGTTTATTTTCCATACATTTTTCAACTGAAAAACTCGTGTTACGTTTCATCTATTTATAATAAACCAGTGGAATAATTTGGCAGCATTCCATGATACTACGTTTTCAAAAGATTTTTAATAATTTCAGCAGGATACGAGAGTAATATTTTATCAGGCAAAGTAGCATTTTTGACCTGGAAATTTTATCTTACGCTAGCAAAGAACTCTAGGCCCATACTCACCATGCGATTGTGCAGGAAAACGTCACACTGAGCGACACTAGTCCAAAAGTTTCGTACAATGTTATACTGGAATGTCTTTCCCAAAAAAACTTAGGTGTAAGCTCGAAAGAAAGGAAAAAAATGTTCTTTGACGTTGAAAACTGTGGAAAGTAGAGAATTTTGGAAGATGTCACTATTTAAATCATTTTTTATCGTACACCAAAATCTGAAATTGAACTCATTTGGGATTTCTCTTTAAGAAACTAAAAGCAACCTCGTTCTTTTGCTAAATCCTGATAAGCTTGTGAATTAAAATTTTAGGGGAGTTGCAATGAAGTAAAATCCAAAGTATGGCCGAGCCGATTTTTGATAGTAATTTGCAAACCAAATTTCTTCAAAATGCTATTTCACCCTTTTTAACTTTCGTTTCGAAGTTTCAAGCGGAAACCTGTTTTCTCTGAATTTTCTTTTACAAATTAAATTACATAAATTAAATAATTTAGATTAATGCTATTAAACTGGATTAATTAAATTAATGAAATCAATTAATTTAAAAAATGATCAAATCTTTGAAAAAAAAGAACTTTCTCTACAATAATTCCATTGTTTTGCAAAGTCATTTAAATAACAAAGTAGTTTTTGAGTCTCTCAACTATTGTCAACCCCCATAAAATAAAAGTTAAGTAAATAAATGGCCCCGAAGTGGACAATAAAATCTTGGAATCTTCATGTATCATTCAATTACGACTAAATCGTTCTTTCCAGATATTTCTGAAGTATCGAAATGGCTCTTAGCTGGTAACTCTCCGCCTTTTACCTGGAGAAGTATCAATTTTCTGACGTTCCTATGGATTATATCCTTTTTTGAAAGGTCCCGACGAGAATAAAGTCTTCAAGCGTGGCTGGAAGTCCGTTTGGAACCACACGAAGCTGTAGGAAAGGAAGTAGGGCAGGGGGAAACCTCCGGGGTAAGAAAACCCGTGAGAGTAGAGCGTGACGGAAGCGTATAAAGCAACGTGGGCAAAGTGCCAGAGCGTTGCAAGCCCCTTCGCAATGTGACATATCCCGAGGTCGGTAACTTCCGTCTTCTTCGCTCCCTTCTCGTCTTCGAATTTTTTTTCCGTCTCCCCACGATATCCTCCCCGTCTTCGGTAGGGCAAAAGTGCCTTCATCTCCAGGCTAAAGGGGCTCAAAATACTCCGCAGGCAAGACGAAGTGAATTTTACCAAAAGTCGATATTCATAAGTGACTTGACAAAAAAAAAATATTGGTTCAAGCCCTTCGAAAGGCATTTTGATTAATGCTTTTTTCTTGAGAACATAAATAAAACTAAAAATACTTGCCCTTACATTTTCCAATAATTAATTACATATGGACATAACTTGAGTGTTTAAAAATCGAAAAAATGTTGTTCATAGAATTCTCAGTTGCTATGAACAATTAATTCATCGAAATTAATTCAGCCACTCTGTACAAAACTAATTTTGAGCACGATTATATCAACCAAACCTTTACACGTTTTTTTACGAACTTATAATTAAGGAGAATCGATTTTTGGTGACAATAATATTTCGTCATTTCCCATGATCCATATATTGACAGGGGTTCGCGTTAATGGAAGTCTTAATTCTACGTCTATTTGTAAAACACAAAATATCGTTTCATTATTCACTCAATTATCTTTAGATTTTTCACATTATTGGTTGAGAAATATAGCTCAGCAGTTTTAAATGAGTTATTGATGAGCGATCGATCGACGCTGCTTAGCTCATCGCCTTATTCAATCACACGACATTAATTGACACGTTTTGGGTTATTAACTTGATCGAAGTTAAATGCGAAGCCTGATCAAATTGAGGAATTAAGGACGATAAAATTATAAGCCAATTCAATCGATAAATGCATTATTGATATTGATAGAGAATACAGACATGATAATTATCAGCATTAGACTCTCTATGATTGATAACATAGCGAGAATAATCTGAAACTAAATAACGGGAGAATTATTGAGAATTCATATCATCAATTATTCATCATAACTAATTCAAATATTACATTTTTCTAGAATATCATTCGAATGTAAATTTTTCACTTTTGTTTTTACAATAGACAATGGTGTATTTATAGATTCAATTTATTTGTATTAAAATGTTTAATTTATCGGAATATATACTCTTTAAATAATATTTCAATATATAAAACGTTTAATCTTGTTCAAATATATACGGATTTTCACATAAATAAATGTACATACAAATTTTTATATAAACTGGAGAGATCGTCAGTGCGATAGTTCTTGCTATTATATTTCCGTTCGAATATGCATATAAATATATATATAAATATATATTTATATATATATATAGAGAGAGAGGAAAGTAGCAAAGCTACTCCAAACAAAATAAATACACAACTGTATACGAATTTACAAGGATGCGAGTCGTCGTACACGTTCTCGACGATGCAGCTTACACGAGGGACATTAAACCAAATGGAAATTGTTCTCTCCCCTCTCTCCGCCTCCTCTTCTTCTTCTTCTCCTCTCTTTCATTCTCTCATTCTCTCTCGATTTCGTTCTACTGTTTCTGTTTACGAATGAAACGCATGCCCAGAATAATATTCCATAGTTTCAACATCCCCCTTCCTTCTGGCCCCTCAATTCAACCCCTTCCTACCCCTATAAAGCAGCTCTGGACACTTTTACTGCGAATATAAATATCTTAGCCAAATTAAAAGCTGTATTTTCCCTCTGGCGAGAAGTCCTATGGAGAAAGACCTACACGCACAACCTTTAACCATCAAGCTCATGGAACTGGAAACGTCACTTATCGCTAGGCTCCTCTTTACACGTGATTTCTTCTACCATTACATTTATTTTACGTTCTGGTTTGACATATTTATTTAATGAAAGATAAATTCTTTAATTTCTGTAATTGAGGAAATTTATTTGCAGATGATAACGGTCGTTACCACTTAATTTGGCGAGTAAAAATAAAACAGATTTGTGATGATAAAAGTATTAATTTCGTCTCGTTATTTTTGAATTTTCATTAGTTATTAGTTGTTAGAATTGGTCCAGTCCACAAGGGATGATGGTAGAAAAAGGTGCAAAAAGTCCGAACGAAGAACTAACGTTCTTTAATCCCCTTGAAACTCAAGAGGTAAAAGCAAAGCTCCTTGAAGGCTGGGTGTCGAAAAAAAACTAAAAAAAAATGGCTGCGGTTGCGTCGTTGAAAATGTCGCGCAAAAGGTGACGAGAGGGGGATGAAGCCTCAAAGAGAACAGAAATTGGTGAAAATCGTACGAACTGAAAAAGATGTATGGAAACCAAAAACGAAGGGGGTTAAAGGGGTTGGAAGAGGAAGGAGGATGCAAGTCCAGAAGATTCTCACGAGCCTTCGACGCTTGGGGGTGAGCAAGAAAATGTGCGGCTACGGATAATCCCTGGGTCTCAAAGCGAGAGTACGTTAAGTACAGAGGAGCCAGGGAAAACCTCCCTTATTCTCACTCCGGGGAGCAAGATTTTTTTTTTTTTTTTTTCATCCTCCATTTTTTTTATTCACCGCTGGAGCATCGTCACCACTGACACTTTCACCATCAACCCTTACTTCATCGTACTCTCTTATCCTTTGCGACTTTTATTTTTTTCAACCTCTGACGACCTCCAAGCTCGTGTTCCCGGATCGCAATCTTCCGAGTACTCGGAGATACGCTGCAATCCCTCCACGCCAAAAAGGTACAAACTGTGTCACATTTTTCATCCCCCTGCGTATGGGGGATGAAAAAAAAGTCCTGCACTTACCCTTCCCTTCGTTCTAAGGGCAGCTAAACTTTTTTACTTCCTTGATCGAATGTTCCACAGTCAAATCGTATGTTCACCTAATCGATCTACACCGAACCAACCCCTAAATCCCTCTGGAATCACACCCTCACCAAGGAACACCCTTAGACCATTTTTAAAAGCCACGATACCCACTTGTTCTCGTTCTGATAAAAATCTGGACAAGCAGAGTTGACTTATCGAATGTGATGTGCAGATTCACACTTCATTTGTTCGAAAAACTTTTCTGTCCACGTCCCTAAAGGAAGAAAAACAGAAGAATATATTTTTAAGGACTACCCCTCCGAGGGCTATGAAAACAACCTGTCAACTCACATCATAAATTAATTCTTTCTTCTTTATTCCATCTGACCACTAAATTTACTTTGAAAACTTTTTTTTCATCGATTCAAGCTTTAGAAATGTTATTAATTATTGTAAAATGATCGTTTTGAAAGCAAACCGAAAAAATACATTTTTTTGTATCCATTGTTTGTACCGTTTAAACTCCATTGATTTGATTTGTTCAAGCTCTAGTATGATTGCGAAAAATAAAAAAATACAAGTCCCTCCACATATTTCTTTGTATCGAGCAATCGTCACGTACCAATGTGATGTGAAGCAGATTGAGAAGACCCTGAAGTTTGAAAAAGCTCGGAATCTAACATAAAAGGATAATATATCCTTGAACAACAAGGAATACGATGATCAAAGAAATTCGATTTCAGAAACCCGACTCGATTCCGCGTCTTTGGTCAACTGAGTCCATCAGGTACGTGGAAGGATGAAAGTGGAAATCGTCTTTTGCTTTCGTCTTCTCTCATTGCTCAGAGAAAAAGCTTTGACGTTGAATGTATCGCATGAATTTGAAATAGCTACCAAAGATAAATATTATACGTTAGAAAGGCTTAATTTTGACCTCCACGAAAGACATGCAGGCTGGAAAAAGACACAAGGTCAGAATAATCCTTTGACCTTGGTAAATAATAAATGTTTATAATCCTTGAATATAAAAATTCTTCAATCAGATCCAACCAATTCAACGTTTCTTTACTCTTATTTATTCCATATGTTTTTTCTATTTTATTTTTATTTTTACGAGCGCCTGCGATTTTCCAATAACGACACCGTCACACCGGGTTTTGACGGTGCAACTAGATTTCACCCTTCGTAATGTAAGTCCCTATCGAATCTTATCAATAATTGTGTGAGCTACGCTATCTATTAAATCGAAGCAATCTGCGGTGTTCGCCAAGTAATATCCATTCCACTATTTTTCATTTTTATTCCTTCTTTTTCTTCCCTATTCTCCGGCCCTCTTCCTTTCCATTTTTTACTTTACTTTTTTCTCTTATACTACAAAACCCAAGTAAACTCGTTTCACATTGCAGAATAGATCGGTATCTCAAGTCCAGCCCGAGATATCGATCTATCAGCTGCATTCTTCCATTTACTTCTCCTTTTTTTCCCTCAGTATTTTTCACCTCCAATTACTTCACATTCACGTAATGTGATAAAGCTCACATCCAGAAAGTAGTATATACTTTTTTAATCTGTAATAAAACAGTGGATTCAAAGTTAAAATCAAATTAATTTGATATCTTAAAAACTTTTCAATTTTATTGACTCAATCAATTATAGTCTCATCCACAAAGACAGCTATAAAATTATAAACCCTTGTCTTGAACTATTCGAAAATCTTTTCATTAATTAATTGTTTTTCCACCGAAAATACCTCTAAAAAGTAACGCATGAGTAACAAAACCTCTCACGAAAGGTGAGAAACTGGTTTCCGAGTGATAAAATCGATGGGGAATAGAGTGTAACATTGTGGATGACTTGAAGGGTTCGAAAAATGTTTGTTTGACGAATCAACTTGGATTTCGCTGGAAGCGGGAGAATTCTAAAATTCGATGGAAATGAAAATGGGTTTGGGTTGAATTTGTGTACGAGGACGAGAGAAAACGAGGGTGAGAGAGAGAGAGAGAGAGGAGATGAAACAATGAGAAATGGAGAATGAAGGGGTTGGAATAAGGGTCGGGGGATGTTTGTCGTTGGTCGAGTACCAGTACTCGAGGGATTGGGCGAGAGGCACATGGGAGTGCAGCGATACGGGAAATATTGAAAAACAAATGCCCTGTGAACTATTCACTTCTCTGTCTGCCACCGGTGGCGTATGATAAATGGACGCAGCCCTCGTCCTGTGCCAAAACTCGTAAAAGACTCCGAACAGCGAATTTTCGTCGATATAACACTCTCTCCTCCTTCATCCCTTGAAAATCTCTCTCGTCACTTCACCCCCCGACGTAGCGGTGGTTGGTACACATTTACAAATGTAACCTGAAAATCCAACCCCCCCCCCTTCACTGGTAGGTTGGTCTCTCCATACCTCACCCCGAGAATCATCGCTATTCTCCCAGTGTCAAAATTGCTGCTACGTTTGCTTTTAGAACCAACCGCAAAGCTCTATATCATCAACTCGTTCGCGATATATTTATTTTACCATCCTCACCGACCTTTAATTTAAATGTACAGTTAAAATATATTTTAAAAAAACACACAAACAATTTTGCACGTTGAACTAACCCGAGGATAAGGGCTGCGGGGCTTGGAGTTGCATATAGAATACTAGATATTGAATTGGGTCATTTAAAAATTTACATGCTGTTGGTCGGAACAGCTCGGGGATACAAGAAAGAGAGAGGAGGGAAGAGGAAGGAGGGAAAGGGTCGATAACGCATTTTCCATTGGGCATAGATCAATTAGTCGTGCCGTCAGTGCCAGCAAATTAATCTCCATGCATGCTCTGGACCGAGGGGGTAGCGACGAGGGGTCGAAGGATGAATCTCCTTTCCGGCTCAGTAAAAGCATATATGTACTTAATTTATATGTGTATAGGTATACATTCGTACACATCAATGCACGTGTGTTCGTATTTTGTATATTAATTAATCATGATTCACGAAAAATAGGAAACAAGAGGTGCATTATTGTTCAGAGCTTATCGTACAAAGCATTGTTTCATATAAACTACAATCTATTGAGAGAAAAATTTATGCACAGTCATTTATCTGGTTAAACTCAATCTCTCGCGACTGCAATATAAGTTCAAACTTATATGATACTGTATTACTTCTGACTCGCGACAAGGCTTGCTCTATTCCCCCACGTGATTTATTGGACCACAGAACAATCAGGCTTCTCATCCCCTAATTCTCTGATGACGAGGGTCCGGTGGTCAAAGCTTGGAAACCTGAGAATTTCGATCGTCGTATCCATCCAAATATAGCTCAGAATAGGAAGCCCACAAATCATTCCCTAGACGACCAGGACCTCGACAATTTCAACCCTTATTCTTGGCCTTCGTTCCAACTTCTCTCAAGTCTTGTGATTTTTTATAATAAGGTCAGCGAACTGTAGGTAATATTATTATTTTTTCTCTGTATATGGAGAATTCCATTTTTCAGACTTAATTTATCTACTGATCGATTCGAGCAACATGGCTAATGTGAAAAATGAGCGTAATACACGTGACTGGTATTAATCGCTTCTACTTCCTTGTATTTCTTGAGCGAGACAGCACAAAAAATTGGTAAAAAGCAGGTAGAACGATATTTTAGTTTAAACAAATTTTCAAATGGATTTGCGAACACAAGGGACATTGAAAATCAAAGAATGCTGGGTGTCTGACGTAATACGGGCCTTTTCTACTGTACAGTGCATGCTTGAACGTCAAGTAGACTAACGAAACATGCGAAAAAGCACAAAGGAAAGGAACAACGAGCCTCTTTGGTCTTTGATGTCAAAAAGTTCAAGCGACGTGTCTGACTTACCCTCAGACTACAGCTCCATCGATTTTCAGTCCCAGTGGAACAGTGACAAAAAAACAACAACAGTAACGGCGGTAGAAAGAAAATTCTCACACCAGTGAAAAACATCGGGCGTTCCCGTTGACTGTTATTTTTCGATTTATGCAGCATTCGTCGACGTAGAAGTGTAGTCAACGTTTTCTTATTATTATTATTTTTTTCTGTTACAGGACACGTTTGTGAGTCAAACGAGAGTTTGAACTAACGAAATCGAGAGGTTCTGTGTCATAACGAAATTTACTCGGGTCACGTTATTGAACAGCATTGAACCTGCTGCTGCAGACAATCAAAACGCTCCACGAAACTATACCCCGTGACTAATATCAATTGAATTTTCATCCCTTACAACTCTTCATTTATTTACCCTCGAAAATCCTATTACCATGGATTTTTCTTACTGCACATGAATTCCACTGGTAAAAATATTGTATTCACTAATATTTATATTTCATGTCAACATTTATATTATCAAAATTAAAAAAAAAATGTTAATGTTAATTAGAATGTTTTAAACTGTTAACAAAAGAGTGGAGCTTTAATAGCACGAAAATGTGAAGATTTTAATGAATCACCTCAATCAAGAAAACATAATGATCTTAACGAGAGTACCTGTCTTCAGGGTTTCTAACAAAAAGAAGATAAATTTCAGCCCCGAAGGAAGGCTTGAAGAAAAGATTACTCGGTCTGTTCGAATAATGGGCGAAAATTTGTCTTAGCGCGAGAACGCGTCCATCCCACTGTTACAATGACGAAGAATTTTCATTCGTTCCGTCATGGCCCGGAACAAACTTCATCCCCCGTGAGTCTTGACTTTCATTCGTCCAACAAATATAAGTCTCGTTTCTGGTCGTTTTACAGTTTTCTAGCGAGGAACAAGTGTACATAAAAAGCAACTTAAATCTTTCAAGACCAGTCACGTGACAACCAGAACATTTTCTGAACAACATCATCCCCTACTTGTCCAACCCCTTGTCCGTTTTTCCTTCACTCATTTTCTAGGACAAATTGGATGTTCCGTAGGAGATTTCGTGGCTCAATCCAATTTGTAATGCACAGACATATACGCAAATGCCCTTCAACCCTCCAGTCCCACGATCCTCTACTATCATAAAAATCGTGGATTTCGTTATACTGTTTTAGGCATATAAAAAACTTTTCATCTCTTCACCAAGTATGCTGATCGAGAAAAAACGAAATTAGAGCACGATTCTGATGCTTTATTTGATACTAGAACATTCTGTGTGAAAAAACAAAAACAAAAAAAATTCTTAATATTTTCATTATTCATTGGTCCCAAGCCTGGATTCAGGATTGAAAAATATCACAGCGATAATCTGATTCAGTTTAGTTCGCAAAAACAACGTACACAAGGAATATTTTATCGAATATAATTATATTCTAAACTTAATGGCTATCTGCTATCTTCCAAAAAATATGCCACTTAAGGCGTGAATATTACGAAGTGAAATCCAGATTACTTGTTCATAACATTATTCACTGTGCCTCTTTGAAAAATTCACGGGATGATCCGGACCAACTGTGTCCATATAGATATTTAGGAGCGACGACAAAATTCTGTGAAGCTTTCTCCGCACCCGTGCATGGATGAAAAAAAAGAACGCCCTCACACACACGAGAATTTTTTTTTTTTTGCATTTGTGATACATAAAACCCTTTGGAGAATTTCATACTTTTTTACCCGCTCGGAATGAGTCTCGTCGAGAAGCCCCTGCTTTTATCAGTATTACTCTTTTGAACTCGCAGAACGTAGCTGGCAATATGTACTTCATGAAATTTGCTTCAGTACGTTCAATGTTGAAAGCACTGTGGCAATCTAAATGGCTAAAGCTTCACTCTTAGACTTCGTGGAGCCTAAAAACCGAAAATCGCACTCATCCAATGGTCCAAATATTGCAAGGATATTTATTTTAGTGCCTCGTTAATTCGTCCGCTTGGAAAGAAAGTTGTTAATATTTTTATTTTATATTCAATGAGTCGCAATTCAATTATAAATTAATAAAAATGAGTTCCAAAAAGAAGATTGCGTTCGTAAATATCAAGCCGTCGATTGTTCTGGCTAAATTGCTCTCCAAAAATTGACCGATCCAAATCTATCGAGTGGAAAAAACCACAGAATCAAATTTCCGGCCCACACCACTTATTACGGATACGAATGAATAATAATTCCTGGAAGATACTTGTAGAACGTAGAAGGTGAGTTTTTGGAACGAGCGTTTGAGGAATGAGGAAAACTTGATCCATTTGAGAAAGTCAAAACTTGCAAAAACAAAATGTAGGAGCAAAGAGGAGGAACAGAGTTGATCTCAATGTGTACAAAACGATGCATCGCTTAGCGTAAATTATGAATTTGTTTTCATTAATATTACTGTACCCCAGCGTTGCATAACGAAGAAAGCAAAAATACTGAAAACTTAGAAATGAAAAAAATAAAAAAATTAATAAAGACAGAGAAACAGAAATGGATGTTTTTTTCAGTGAACGTGAGCTTGGCGTGAAAAACACGACCTAGGCTGCTCTGCGAGCCTTCCTGAAAATGCTGTGAAACCGTTTTGTAGTGGACATCGTTCACTGCTGCCACAGCTTTTCAGTGTGTTACCAAAAGTTTTTTTATTTATTTTTTTTTATTTTGGTTTTTTTTCATCGTTGTTGGTTTTCTTTTTCACGTTTTCTCCATGTACCCCCTTCACCCTCTTTATCCATTTCCTACATCTCTCGTCGACTCGCGCGTACATGCAGACACGAATAATAAAAAAAAAAAAAAAATGAGAGGAGCGGAAAAGGAAAAAAAAAATTCTGGTGAACGTGATATGACGGAAATTGGATCTGTCGTGGATGGCCCGTGGTATGCAATATCCAACACAAGAATATACATATCACGCATCCTACTCGACTCTTGTCGAGGAGACGATCGCTCGTCCCAGATAATTTTACTCATCCTTAATCCATTCCTAAACTTTAAATCCATTGTGATCCGATTTTTATTTTTTTTTCATACTTATCGAAGCTAAGCGAAAAAGTGAACAGGATTTGATCGATATTTTGTTATTAACTAAGGAAACTGTTTTTTAATAGTTCGTAATAGTTTTTCTATATTATTTTATCCTGAAATCATTTTTTTATAAAGAATTGGAAGAGTTAGAAATTTCGAAAAAGTAGATATTTGTGCATTTTGTACAGGACGTAACGATTTTTCTATGACAACACCTTTCTGTTTGCTCCATCTTCCCTTTGACATCTCGCCCAAACAATTTCGAAGTGTTCACTGTCGCGGAGATGGTGACTCGATCGATCAAGTTTCCATTTGTCACGTGAACAAATTTGTATGTCGAAATCACAGGAGCGAAATAGGAGCGAGTCGTTTGAGAGAAAACGGGAGGGGGTTCAATGTGACTGGATTGGAAATGTAAAATAATAAAATTTTGACCCCAATGACCTTGGGATATATAAGCACGTTAATAATCGTGCAACGACGTATCGCGGTTTTGCCAGACACCCAAGAAACAATGATGACCCTTTGGTACATGCCAGCTCGAAAGATAGAGGGAGCTATTTCGTCGAAACTACCCCTAACTCGAAGGGGATTAAGATGCGTTGCTGATAGTCCCGTAATAACTTCAAGGACGTAAAAGCTCTGCGTACCATCGTTTCGCAAGTCCCAATTCACCTCTGAACTGAAATACGGAATATTGCCCCTTTTCCAAGGTTATTAACATCGAGCAGTGACCTTGAAGGTCAACTCTTTGTACTCGTTTCCTTCTTCTCTCTAAGACTCCAGGCTCGAGGGACTGAACGGGTACTCCAAATGGTCCAGAGACGGCCAACATCACGGCAGTATCCAATGACCTTGTTCTACAAGGTGAGGGTGGTAGTAGATGTAGCGTCGTCTTTATCGACGAGAAACTATACTGTGTTTGCTTGCTACTCAGTGTCGACACATTTGCATCCCCGTAGCATGATGCTCGTTCCGGTTTTCCTCCAAGAGCAGGAGGAAGTGGAAACCAACCCCAACCTCCACAGAATGCCCGGGTGAGCGTTGCAGGCGTTAACCTTCTCATTAAACGTAATTGTTTGCAATAATTTGATGCCACCTGTCTCTCTTCCTCTCTCCATTCTCACGTTTCTCCTCAGGGCAACTTCTCCACGAAGTCCTCGCTCGCTTTCAACCCCCTCGTTCATCTCACCCCTTCCACTCTCTACACTTTATCTCTCCTGGCTTCACAACTGTCGCATCTCTGCTGGGAACATCCAATACTCGAACTCCTCTTCTTCCTCCTTACTATTCCAAAATCATCCCCTTGCACCCGAGAAACCCGAACTCATCGACTTCACCCCCTACAGGCAAGTGAGCAAACGTTACTACCAACTCCGGCGAACAAAATGCGACGAGGTTTTACTTTCTGTGCATCAGACATCTCTGGGATACTTTCATGGAATATTCCGGTAATATCATCCACCCGTCTCTACATTCCTACAACCCTCGCCGTTAAAACTATTCTCCAAAATATCGATGCAACTCAGTGAACATTACTACGATCTCTTAATTTATTTATTATTTGCTACGCTTAGAGGTTTGGAATTCTGTTACCCCTGGAAAAAAAAGTTTCAGACACTAGTTTTTTTAAATGCAAGAAGCGAAACGAAATCTCAGCTTCTGTCGTGGAAAGAACACGGTATTGCAGCCTTTTTGCGGTCACTGAACTCAGCCCAATCGCTTCTTCAGCCTTCGTTCTCTAAATTACCTTGATAGACAATGAATTGGAAAAAAACTGATTTTACGTTCGCGCTGCCTAAAATTCGTGTTAGGATCTTGAAAGTAATTGAATCCGAATCGATCTTTCGTTCGTGCCAACCGCATTCAGCCCTTCGAAAACACCTCCGAACTTATTTTCCTTTCCTCCTGACGAGCCGAATTAAGAACGACCAGTTAAAGGGAATAAAAAAATGGAAAAATTTGCCTTCTAACCAGAAACGAACAACTGCCTGCACCAATGATGTATCAAACCATATTCTTAATTATGCCTTGCTATCTTGAGCAACGCCTGTACTTTCCAACCCCCAATTTGACCTTTGAGCAAATAATTGCTAGTCCGTTATCCTTAGGAATTATGAAGGGAGCCCGAAAGCGAGAGTTAGCGTGCCAACATGAATTAATGTTATCGACCAGCGAAATATTTAATATTTTTCATTTATGGGTCAGCCAAAATACTGCGTTTCATTAAAAAAAAAAAGATTTCTTTTTCATCCAATCAGGCAGAAATTCCAAGTGAGTTTTTCAACGTTCAGATACACAATGGAGGTCAATTTGAGCATCGTTGGAAGTTGAAACACGAGTATAATCTTCCATTTGCAGGAGCTTTTCGACCAACAATCATCCCCTGAGTTTCAAGAGCCCAGATGAAAATTGCCCTTTTCAATCTTCGAATTTTCATCCACCTTAATAATGAAAAGCGTACAGAGTAATCTGACACGAGTCAAACCAGGTTGCTTAACGTCTCTCACTTCGTTGACAGTATTTTAGGGGGTTGAAGGATAAAAGAGGAGTGGGGGTGGGTGTAACGAGGTTATATCTTGGCTGAGAATCGAGGAGGGTGAAAAAAGGAAAGATAAACTAGGGAGAAAAAGAAAGATGTTGCATTGAGGTGAGAGGATGGTTGTAAGGAAGGAAAAACGCTTGGCACAGCCGGGTAGATTGCCGAGAACATTCGTATAAGACCAACCCCTAAGAGGCTTATCTGTTGATGATGCACTGTGTATTTTCCGCTGATACCCCGCGACCCAGAGGAAAACTAACCGGAGTGTTCTCGCTTGATAGCGTGTCGTTTTCTCGCTCGGCTTTGTATCAACCCCGTTTTAACCCCTTTTTCACGGTCTCCTCCTCATCCCTCCCTCCCTCCTCAGGTTCTTATCCTCCTTGGCCAACCGAATCCACGATTTCTTCACTCTTAACCATTTTGAGGCTCTCACCAGACAACCCCTTAACTAAAACTCACCCCTGACTCAAACAACCCCTTTTTCTTGGCCCTTTTATTTCGTACCTCATGCTTTTCCAGCTTGCCACAATCCACTGACACCCCGAACATCCATCCTCTTTTGGATTACCGGTATTCTTGAAGCTTTTGAACGAATATCGAGCTTCCAAATTTAACTTCCACTTCAATAACGTTTCCACCTTTTTTTCAACCCTCTATCGTATTTTTATACTTGTCAGAACTGCCAGGGTTGCGCGTGAGAGTGCTTTACGATCCACTTCATTACAAGGCGTTTCACGGAAACCACCCCAAGCTTCTTCCAACCCCCTATGACTGTAGATAGGAGGAAAAAAGGCTTCGAGGTTGCAAACGGTAATGTTATGGTGGTGAAGTAATAAAGATGCTCAGCGAGAAAAATACCTGTTATTTTAGCCACTCCTGTTCTTGATCGAAAGTACACAAAAAATTGTTTACTCCTACCTTTGATTTTTATTAGCTCGATGAAAATGATCCTTAACTTCTTATCATTATTTAAAGCAAGTCTATCACTTTCTTTTTTTCAAAACTTTATCTAGACTTTTTTTTCATCAGCCAGACGTTTTCTTCGAGGTGAATAAAAATCATTCACGATTTTTCGACCCCTCGAGGCTATTAGAGACCTGAATAAAGGGACTCACAGAATAGAAAAAAAAAACATCTTTTAACTTAACTAAGACGAAGCTTCTTAGAAAACCAACGTTGGAAATCCTACTCCGTATACTTTACACCTAAACAATATGTTTATTTAAAAGAAGCTCAACAAAAGCACTGCGCCAATGAAATTAAACTTTCACTGACAGAGTTTTATTAATATTAAAAAATCTTGCTTTGTTCTTTTACAGAATTGAACTCTGGTGTAAAAACTCACCCCTATGTGGGTTAAGACTTTTATTTCGTTCGATCAATTGGAAATATTGATTTTGGGTCGAAAATAGTTTTTCCGAGATTAATATTTGTAGGGGATAATTGTCGTGATATTTTGCAACGAATGGTAACCCTTCACATTAGCTTACCGTCCCGAACCCAGAGGACGATATTAGGTTTAATTATTCAATAAATTTCGATCGGTGTGGATTGTTGGCAAGGGTTGGGAATTGATAGGGAATGAGGTCCAGGGTGAACGGTGGACAGGATGAGTTAGCATGGCATGCGCCACGTAATGCAATGCTCTAATTTAAATTGACCATGGGTGAATACCTATTTATCCACCCTTACCGTTAATTATCTATTCACGTCGTGTTGCATCGGTCCCAACCGACCTTCGAATTGCATTCCATCCAACTTCACATTCAATAATATGCATTTTCCATCTCCCCGATGGATTTACCAAATTTCATTCACGATTCCTTTCACAATATTAATGAAAACTTGTTAGCTTTGTTTGCTTTTTTCACTGTACGATTTATTCATGGAATTTTGTGTATTGATTAAGCGTAGTTTTTCACATTTATTTATTTTTTTTTATTTATGAAAAATGATTAATCACGAAAGAAACCTTTGATCGTTTATTATTTAGAAACAAACGTATGCTAATTCGAAATCAAATGAAAGAGGAAAATCCAAATTTTTGAAAAATTATGTACTGACACTTTTTTACCCTCGTTCTGGCTCAAGTAGTCCGTTTAAATATTGTATTTTTCTATAGGTTTATCAAAACTGTCGAGATTGTGGTTGCAAAAAAAAAATAGAAAAGGAGAGAGAGAGTTGGCAATATGAGCCCTGGAGGGTTTACTTAACCCAAGTTTTTGAACCTTCCATCAGGTTTTTCTTTTTCTCATGTCATCACTCGTCCGAGAAGATTTTCTCCCGCTGTCGCTTTTCAGAAAAAAATACTTCTTCTCATTCCATTCCTTTACCTGCGTACATACTGTTCCACATTTCTTTACAACTCTTGCCTATTCACTGAGATCGTGTCATCGGGACAATTCTGAATACTGCCCAGGGAGGCTACGACTTCTAATATAAATGTAGCTTTCATTCGACGAGTTTCGTTGCTACTTTGCTAAAATAACTAACCTCAGCTGACAGAGAATAGTAATATTTTAGAAAACTAAAAAAAAAAACTCGTAAAAATGGTTAGATAACAGTTTAGTGAAGTTTTATTTTCAGGATATTAAAATAAATTTGCTTTGGGAAAAGGATCTCGATGTATCAATTTATCACGATCGAACACTTTCCATGTGTCAGATATGATGGATTTCCTATTAGCGTTTCTCCAAAAGAGAAGAAAAAGACTCGCCTGATATTTCATAAATTCCTCTGTATCGCAAGGCATGCGACGAAATTTTGTTTCTTTAATTCTTTTCCCCCTTTCACGTATGTACACTCGTTCATATTATTCCTTTCTTTTTTCTCGGTTCGTATTTTTTGTTGTTGTATCTTTTGATTCAAAACAACGCAGGCATCGTTAAGTGGAGAGCTGCACGAGTGCAATCAGATATCGACCGAAGTGCGTTGTCAGACACACATACAAACACACACACAGCCCAAGTAGGTCACTCGAGAGTTTTATTCACGATCGTCTGAATCGAGAGAATACACAAAGAGAGGTAAATCGAGAAAGAAATAAAAAAAATATGGTGAATAAAAAATTGATAGCTCCCTCCCGCAACAATCGAGAGCTTGAGTATCTGCAATTAATACAACATGTTTCCTTGACAATTAAAAAAAAAAAAAAAACAGGGTCATCGGAAGGTATATATAAACATGGCAGAATTATCAATCAGAATAACAATTAAAAAAATAGAAACTTGCTAAATTATTGTGTGATTTTTATTGGCTTTCAATTATTCATATATTTGTTTTTATTCATCAATCAATCGCTCTAATTACTCGTGTTCATTGTTGTTTTTTATACTTTTCATTCTAACTCACATATTTATATAAATTTTTATATAAAATAAAATCTATCAAAAAAAACGAAAACAAGAATCATCAAAAATGCGATTCGAGCATAAAAATAATAACCTCACTTGGTCGTATAACGATTGTTGTTTTTACCGCGTATCTAACTTTTGATCGAATGGATTTGTGTGCGAATTCACGCCTCAAAAACCTGACTAGTGATTCTTAACTTTGTTCGAGAGTGTATCAGGCAAAACACGAGAACGCAAAGGCTCGTGAAGCATCGCGTGACACGATAATAAAAGCACGATAATGATCTTCCTGTCTCGAGTTCGGTGTACCACACCAATTCGATCGTTATACACTGAGCCAGACTTATCGTCGTCGTCTTGTCGTTCACCGGATCATTCCGACAACAAAAGCATAAAGAACACAGTTTTATTGACGAAAGTGACTTACAATTAGTCTGATTTTTGTCACAATTTTCAAGTTGTCAATTCACACTAATATTTCATCATTTTGATAAGCTATCGAATATTGCCTTGATTTTTCAAGGTCATTATAAATGCCACATTAACTGAGATCTCATTAAGTCGATTTTTGACAGCAGTTCTAAGTCACCAAATCGCACAAACATTTAACAAAACTCATTTTTAGATAAAATCACGAATAATTTTCAGTAACAATTTTGAATACGAAAAATAAATTCTACGCAAATCGGAATATCTGAGAATAGATTTCATTGAAGCTCTTTTTTATATGAAAAAAAAAAAAAAAAAAAAATTGTCTTACCTCCTTAAATCGATGTTTGACACAAATGTTTCGAAACAGAAGTTACGTAAGTGAGCAATAATTCAACTTGATTACTGGCGAGATTTCAAATAATTCATACAAGCTAAACTTTGACGAATTTGATCAACACATGGATACCTCGAATAAGATTCGTGCATAAAGAATACGTGGAAGAGTGAGGGCGTCATGGATATAAAGTTGGAAATACTGAGATGCAAATTTGAAGGATAAAAATAAATTGTTTAGTTCCCGAATCGGGAGGGTGAAAGTGATGCCCGGCTGGTCGGTTTTTTTTCTGTTCTGTTTTCTGGTGGCGACCTGAAAGCCACCTGAAAGGAATGGAAGGGTGCAGTGGAATTTTCTACTGGACGATGGTGATGGTGTTGGACCGGTTCTCGATTCCGGATGAATATTTCATGGGGAGGAAGTACGCCGGCTTTCCTTTTATTGCAACGGTTCGCTCGCTTATTTCCTTCCTCGTCTTCTTTACACTCCCCTCCTATTATTGTTCCATCCCCTTTTATATTTATCCTATGCACATCGATAAATGATTTCTCTTGGCCTGGGAGTTGAACAAATATCCTGAAAGCGCTTTTTTTCTCGTGAAGACATGCGATTAACTTTTTCTGCCCATTTTTATTTCAAACTTTTTCATCGGGGGAAGCCAGTGGTTGTTTTTCTAGATTCGATTAAATTCGTAAACTGGAAGAGCTTTTACAATGATTTTTTTTTTTTTTTTGATATTTTGTATAAATAATTCCTATTGGTAGTTCTATTTTTTTTTTCTTTTTTTCTTTAATACCAAATGGTTTACTCGAAGACATCATCCATCAAGAGATCAAAGAAAAATTGACTCAACCGTGAATTGAGCTGTACTTTTCACGTGTCTTTGGTAAAATCGGTAAAGAAAGTATTTCGTGTGTAAAATTTGAAGCCGGTATTAATGTTGCATGAAGAATAGATATTGTCATTTCTTGTGTGACATGAATCCATTGAGCAAAGCCTTAAGAAAGCGTAAGGGTGGTAAAGGCGAAACTTCTGTCATTGCGGTCTTTGAGAACAAGCAAAACAAAAGCAAAGATGTCACAGGGGTATGTATCCTGAGAAGAGAAAAAAGTACACTATGTGTACGACTTCATCCCTTGGCTCGTGATGAAATAGGAAACGAGGCCAACCGGCGTTATCCCAACGGGGGGTTGTTTCGCGGATTCACGAGGGGGTGAAACGGGTAAAAGAGACATTCTGAGACAAAAGTAGATCGTAGTAAGGGGAAGGGGTTTTACTTCTGAGCCTTGATACAAAAAGAAAATTCCTGCAAATAGTAGAAGGGGGTGAAACCACCCCTTTACGAATGGGAAAACATTTCACGTTGCAAAACACGACAATAGAGCTCCACCGACTTGAATACTATTTTCACCCGTCTTTTTCAACCCTCCCTTCGAAAACCACCCCTATTTTCTCACCCTCTCCACCTCCCAAAGAAGCAAAGCGTTGGTGGTAATCGTTAGACTCCCCTCTTCACTCGGAAACGTTTCGACGACGTTGTTCAAGCTCGCTCTCACATCCTGAACCAACTCCACCCTCCCCCACCCCTTAAGAAACAAGTGTAGTTCTCCCTCCGGACTTCTTGCAACCTCCGAATCAAGCGGTGATCACGACAACGATAATTGAATGAGCGTGGACCGACTGATAATGAGAATTAAGGAATCCTCCACTTCTGATCGTTTCTTTTTTTTTAACACACTTCTGTCCACTATCAAACCGCCAGAGTCCTGTTTCAACCTCTTATTTGCAATAATAATCCGCGAATATTACCATTTTCTCTGGAACATCATTTCGAACTTCTTTTCACGTACTCTGGTGAGTCTGACACAATGGAAAAATGGTTTCGCACTTAATATTCAAAGTTTAAATTGCATACTGTGAACTCAGACGTACCGAAATGTTGGAATTTTTAAAACGCTTAGGCTTTTTTTGTCTAAAATCGTTGTAAGTTTCTAGAGTTGTAGTTTATTTACTTGAAGGAGTATTTTGTAGCCGAAATTCAAGAATTTTTCTTTTTCATACAATTACTGAACTTAATACAGAATTTTTTTGTCAACAAATATTAAGAAACTTTGTTATTCGGCGAAACCTTTGTTTATTCGGCAGTCCTCGATGTGCCCTGAAAATTTAAAGCCGCTTGGTGGCATGCGTTTTGTTATATCGTATAGTTAGCACAATAAAGTAAAAACCTTTTTGGAATATTGCCGTTTCTCGGTAACCTTTAATAACATATCTTGATAAAAAAAAAAATTCATTTCAGTTGTGACGAAAAAATCTCGAATTTTGGCGATGACAACTGAATATTAATCCCTTGAAGATTTTTTTTTTTTTTTTTCAATTGATTTTACTTGGTTAATTTTTTGTTTGTTTTCAAGACCTTTAGGGAAAGTTTAAGAGCATCGTTTGAAAATCGCTCCGTGATAAAAGGTACTGATCCGACACGAAGAGCCAAGTGCATGATAAAAATCAATATTCCAAGGCTTTATTATAGAGTTTAGAGGTGACCGGGAACAGCCACATCCCTTTGGGTTTCACTTCGTAGCGCGTCGAGAGATTTTTGTTGTTCGTAACCGGCCATTTGCGAGGTTCTTCGAAGGTTTGCCGAGATATTAAGGTCGTCAGGCTCTTATACTCTCCGTATCACCGGGTATAATTCATGTCTTCCGGGAGCGTGTCCAACCTCCGTGTTACGAGATGATTATGGGGGTGGGTTAAAAATTTGCAAAATATCGACGAGGCTCGAAGCACATCCATTTAAATGCTACTGTACTATCATCATCAACACATTCATACCCAACCAATATATTGAATGGATAAATGATTTTTCAGAAATCACCACGAGACACGATGACGCTCCAAAAATTCAAATTTCAAATCAGTCTCTTCATCTTTTTTTACTTTTCTCTTTCTTTTTATCTCTTTTGGAAGCTCGACTCGTCATTCAATTTTCCATGTAGATGGGTGGAAAGCTTTTTTTACGAAAAGCATTAAAATGAACACAGGCTCATCCCCCTACCAATCTACGGAGAGAAAAACGTTCTGGAAAGCAGGGGATAATGTAATACGAAGGAAAAAGTCTCGAAATCTTCTTCCAAAGCCTAGTTTTAATAAATTAATAAGAGAACACGGTTACGGACAAACAGAAAAGCTTTTAAGTCTCATGAACAAATAATTCACATTTATTTACTGATAAATTGTACAAAAATAATAAATTCCATTTATTGGGTTTGTTATGTCGTAAAAATTTTTAATGGTAATCCGGAACAATGACTTTTTGCATTAATTCTACGTGCTTATTACGACGTTTATTTTCCACTGTATTTTCTTGGTTAAGCCTTCAACTCCGACGGAGATTTAATGAACCAGCTAAATTGAATAGATTTTCTGTTAAGTCTGTAATGTACAGATTAAAATAAATATATGTTTGAAAAAGGAAGAAATAAAGAGATGAACGAACTAATACAGAAATATATTATGTCAGGAGAATTAGCCGTTTTGGTATATTTATGGAATTCCTGTTCCAGTAAGTATGGGAAAATGTTTTATGCTCTATTTATGGCTCAGGAACATCTATATTAAGAAAAATTATGTCAAATTTCATTATTCGTTTAAGACTGAAAAAATGTGTCCATCAGAAAGCAATTTTTTGTTTTCTTCAAACGACACGTTGTTGGTGATGAAATTGGAAAAATTTATAGCGAAAAATAAATTAGATGAGCCATTGTCACAGTTTTAAGAATAGAACTCTTCTTTTTTAAGTTGACGAACACAAACCAGTTTTCGTCGAGGCCGAAATGTTTGTTATAATGTTGAAAATCACCATTTTTGATAAAAACATTTCGATGGTTAAACATCTGTCAAATTTAGATAACTTTTTTTTTTCATAACTGACTGCAACGTGTTATTGATTGCTGCAAATTTCTTAGGAATGACGATTACACTATCAAGTAAAAAAAATTTTGGAAAAACCGAATTTTCTAATATTTCAAAACAAATAGTTCGTATGCAAACTTGTTGATCTTACGAGTTAAAAATGAAATAAATAAAATCGACATATATCGACATAATTTTTCAATCATTTAGACCCGGCGCAAAATTGATGGGTAAATGAAAACTAGAAGATAAATATTGAATGAAAAAATGCTTCGTGACTTTTTTTAACTGGTTTCTTGAGCTGGCGAAAAGTAAACACGTAATATGGATTAAAGGAGACAAAATGTCTCGACTTTTTATATTTGTCAAGTACAATTTTCGCCAGGTCCAGTCTTTGTGGAAATCGTTCTGGAAAGTTGCCAGAAAAAATTAGCTGCTTCCAGCTGTAGTCCAAAAAGGACGTGACAAAACAAAAGAGCCAAATAAAACGTGAAAAATAAATACAATTTCGCAATCGAGAAGCGATTTTTACCTCGAATTTAATCTCGATCGTCTCGATACTTTTTAGTCGCAAATATAAAACGATTTCTAATTTAAAAAAATAAAAAATTAATTCTTAATAATGTAATAATAAGATGTTAAATGTATTTTATTTTTGTTCGGTTTTTTCGGAGATTTGAAACAAACTTTTTTTCAGACTTTAGGTTGAGTTTGGTTTCAGATTTTGTAAATAGAATTCGAAAACAATGACCATTTTATTATCGATTTTTATTATATTTTGATATTTCATTCCGTTATTTTGAGGTGGATGAGAAATTTGCTGAAGTATTACGATCGTCGACGACAGAAATTCAACCGGTATTGCTTTCTCAAGCAAACAGTATGAAACCAAGGGTTGCCAGAGGTCATTATGCACACGGAGTCAAACAAGAGTTTAATGATAATGGGAATTCGAGTTTGCAATAGCAGGTTGGGAATATTGGACCAACGATAATAGACGTTACCAAAGGGTACCAGAAAGTGGTTGCAATTTCTGTCTCCCCGGAAGAAACTGAACTCGCATATGTTGGCATTTAGCCAAGGTGACCTTTGACCCTCGTGAAGAGTACACACAGCCTGGTGTTCTCTTTTAAAGAAAAAAATATTGGCTGTCTAAAAATCACCCATTGGCTTACTCACGAAAAAAAAAAAAAAACCAAAAGAAAAAACAAAATAATTTGTTCTAGCAGTTTTTATAAAATCTCTCCAAATTGAGTGTACCATTTTGTGACATATGGTAAAAATGTAATCCCCAAAATACGTTCGATGAGCAAACCATAAATGCAAAAAATTGGAAAACTCGATATTTTGTACCTTTCAACCCTCGGGAATTCCAGACATCACAGTGATGCCCTTTCCCGAAGGATCTTGTTAGTAGTAACGATCACTCCGACGAGGACCTTCGATGGCTATTGTCAGAACGAATACTGAATGTTGCTGCAAATATGACAAATTTCCATACTGAAAAAAAATCCGGGACACCTCGTTATTTTGATTCCTATAAAAACAAAAAAAAACAAAAAACGTGTTTGCGCAATTATTTATAGAGAATATCATGAGAAAACTTATTTTTCAATCTCTTTTTTGATACCTGTTTTCCCAACCGGAATTTTATATTCACAGGAGGTTTTTTGAACTTTAATATTTAAGTGGATAAAGTGAATGAATGAAGCGGAAAAAAAGCGATGCCGCACGATAAACGTACAACTGTTGTAATAATATTCGAAAACATTTTTCCAGTGAAAACACTTAAATAAACAGCGAAATGAGACGCGAAGAGAAAGCAGACAACGAGCGAAACATCATCAAATTGACGGTGTGATATTTTCGTTCATAGGTGACGTCACGATCACCTTGTCATGTACCGAAAACAAAAAAACGATCCCTTTGCAAATGACCAAGCCACGTGACATTTCCTTCTGAATAGTTCGACCACATTAGTCGTCTTATCAACTTATTCCTAATGCTTCATTGATGAAGGTATGTACTTGCATGGTTTGGTCTTCGGGAAGGAAACGGTTGAATGCAATATTAATAGGCTTAAGAGATAATCAGAATTACGAGAAATCCCTCCAGCGCATGATCATATACCGTGAAACAATACATCACTAGACTGAAGTTAATAGTAATCATTTAGCTCTTTATGCGTGAAACCAACACATAACGAGTGGATGATTGAAAGGAGGAGGAGAGAGAGAGAGCGAGAGAAAGAGAACGAGAGAAAGAGAGAGAGAGAGGAGGATGGAGAACAGATGAATGGAATTTACTGGAACATTCTCTTTGTGATAAACAAACAATCGGATCGTTCTGCAAGAGGCAATAATCCTCGTCTTACAGAAGCTTCAAAAGCGCCCAATGCATTGAGGTAGAGGACAACCCGAGAATATCAAGAGCCTATCACCCCGGAATAAGTAGATCAGCCTATTCTCTCCTAAGGTTTTAAAGTGTCTTGCTATCTCTCTCTTGTCTATAGTTCGCGTATACCAAAACATTCGCCACAATTGACAACAGCAAAAAAAACGGACCATATTACCCCAATTCACCTCTTTTCGTGAACATCATCGTTAATCTTCTCGCCTTCAAGTATTTTCACTACAGATTTTTAAACGCTTATTCCTTTGGATTAAACCGTTGAATTTTAATTCATTAAAATGTTTTCGAATGATCGTTCATCATCAGAGACGAAACATAAAACTAAGTTTTCCATGAAAAAAAAAAAAAAAAAAAAAAAAAAATGGATGAAAAATGCAACATTGGCAATGCAGATTCACACAGGAGGTGCTGGATTAATATCCATCGATCTGGTAATGGCACAGTCTTTTAAAATCAGTCTTCTTCGGTGTATTTAACAAGCCTTGATGGACTTAGTTAACCCTGAACCTTTTTTAACAAGACCAGAATCAATTGGAAAAAATGGCAGAGCTACTAAAAGTTTCACCAGCAAAAGTCTACCTTTGTGGGTTCTTAGGGATCTTAATTTCCTGAAAGTTTATCATTCTAGCATCCCGACTTTCTAAATCGACCTTGTTCGTCTTTGCCATTCAACGAGAATATTTTCAGAATACCATGATCACTGAGAACACGTCGTCACGGGAACAAAGAAATCTTTACCGCAGTTTGGTCGAATTGGGGTAAAAAATGCCCCAGGGATGCGTCGCGTCGTTCATTTCGATGTTTTTTTTTCCCCTCGTGAGGTATTCTCGACACTAGAGCTCGGCTGACAGGACACCGCCGTAGTTCAAAGTAACGATAATCGTCCCTCGCAAGTACTTGTCCCTGTCCTATTCCCTTCACTATGCATATTTCTTCCTCAACCCGATCAACAACAGTGAAGAGCTTGAGGAATGGTCGACGATCGGTTGCCACTTCCGGTTCGATCGTCACCTTTGACTCAGCTGATCCGCACTTTGACAAATACATTTCCCGTCAACTGGCCGTTAATCACGATAAGCGGCTCGTCTACCCAGAATTTCAACCCCTATTCCACTTCCAACTCCCGCCATCAACAAGCCCCATCCCCTCTTCAAAACGACCTTCCCCAATTTCTCGTGGCTATCCTTGACATCATCAGCCGTTTCACATCCACCAAAATGGTTATAAAAAAACGGGCGGCTATTTTTCAACTAAAATTATCACAGTTTCCGACCCATTGGTCTTGAATGTTTGACTCGTGGATATCGATTCGAATATTTCTGTTTTACAATAATGTCTCCAGGTCGACGGTGATCGGACGACTATAGATGACCTTTCTCCAATATACCAAACGATATAGTAGTTTTTGAAAAATTCTACCCAGAATTTGCAAGATTTTATAACGACCTCTCAAGTTAGGTCACGAAGTAAAATTCTATCTGCACTTCATCACTTTGAAGATGTACAACGTGACACTTTTTTCCATCCACTACAATACCATTCCAGCCAAGCCAACTTCTCCCTTCCCATTTTACATTTTCTCCCTGTCTGGCAATTTTCTTGTCACGGGGTTGTTCGTTCTCGTCATCATGAATGTTACAGCAAACTAGTTATGGCCATTCACGTGACTCCTCATCTTTATTACGGTCGTCAGTGAGTTTCCCCGTGCACCAGAACATTAAGAAGTGTAATCTACGTTCCTAAGAACACCATCGGAATTCGGTGTCCTCCTTATTTGTGCTTCGTGGAAAACAACAAAATGGTGGATTAGTGGAACGTTCATTAATTATTTTTCAGAGATCTACTGTGTTAGGGTTGTCATTGCATCCAAGATCAACGAAGGTCATTTGGAATCGCTTATACACTCAGACCTGTTGGTACCTCCACGGGGGGGAGCTTTACACGTCCCTGGAGAGGCGTCAAGAAAGAGTCCATGTGCCAAAACTGCTCCTGCAATTTTTCCACTCTTTTTACAACCTCTTCCCCATTGGGAGTTGATATAGAATGCCACCCCGTATGATTCCAGACTATACGGAGCGACATAATAGGAGTTTAACCGCTTGTTTTGTTCCGGGCTCACCCAACACCAAGAGATTCATGAAGACCCCCCCCCCTTTCAGCGTCGTCGAAACTTTTGGAACTTTGTTAAGTACGTCATCCTAGGGGTTCCATACGCCTTCACCTCTGGCCTCATCATGTAATGTTTAACTTCTTTCTTTTTACTTTTTCAGAATTCGTGCTCTTTTTACCTACACAGCTCCTCGTATTTCTTCCGTTTACTCTATTTTTATTTTCTTTTTGTTCCTCACATAAATCTTTGTATCTACGTGGAGTCCCTCGCAAACTCGAACAAATCGGCCTCTGGGTCATTTTTACACAAGAAGTTAACTCACAGATCTGCTTGACGTTGGGATAACCTTGGGATTCCTCTTGAGCTTCATTTGCATCGAGCAATAATAACGTCATACGTCAATGTCGAACAATTTGAACTCTGACTGGTCCACAGCCCTATGTGATCTCGAACTGGACCTTTTATTTTGGTTTCAATCAGTTTTTTATTCAATTTATTTAATAGTTAACGAAAATAATGCTCACCAAATACGCTCTTCGCTAATGTTACACCAAATTATCTAATCTTATCATTCCTCTATTTTCTTGTTCTATATTTGTACAAATGTTATTATGTCAATCAATATCGACACGTAATGTAAAGAACAAATGTGTGTCACAATGATAAGTAATGAAAGAAACTATTTCGACAAGTGTTCTTTTAGCCTGGACGTGTTAGCAACAGTCATTCTACAAATTTCCTTTAAATAGGTGAAATTTCTGTAGCTCTGTCATTTGGATTCGAACCTTTGGACAAGTCCACGATGCTCATTTGTAAGTAACGCACCCAAGATTTCATGCTATGTTTATAACTTCACGAAATAATTAAATTCTCGAATGGAATTGTACCAAATGATGAAAAATAATTCTCCACTTGACGATTTTCTTCCGAAGTTTATCTAATTGGGATCGTTACATGGTGGGTCGGAAATTGCAATGGTGAATCATTGGAAGCGACAGTGGCCGATAACGTGGCTGAAATTTTAATCGACCATTTAATCAACCATCTAACTCCTGCTCGAATTGAACGGCTCGCTCAGCTCCTCGCCCAACATGATGAAAAGCTCAAATCCAAAGCCATTGCAAATAGTCTCAACGAATTTACACCAAAAGCTTATAGGGTATGATTATTGATACAAAAATTGTATGACAGAAAGTGATAAATAATATACTTTCCTGGAATAAATTGTAATTAATGGATCAAAACCAATGGAAATCAATCGTAAGTTGAATAAATGGCTATGAAAAACTACTAAGTGTTGAAAATTTATATATTGCTATGTTGCTTACAGCCAAACTTTTTCATCAACCTTAACCCTCAGAGTGCACTCGAAAGATTCAAATCTTCGGAAAAGATCGTGGCATTTATTTGACAGTATTGCGTGGGGAAATATGGATGGGAGAATAAACATTTCGATACCTCCACTATCATTTCCCCCAAAATACCAAGTGTTTGCACTTAGTATCATACAGTTGACACCTTGAGAGTTAACTCTTAAAATTCCATGCAAATAAAACATACATCGTGTATTAACAGAAGTTATAGTTAAATTCATTGGTTCATTCATTATTGTCTTTTTTCTCAACAGACGATCTTACGTGATGATTATGAAGACATAATTTTCTCGCCTTTTACCACTTACATGAGTCTTTCAATGCTGGCTTCTGGATCCAAAGACCCAACCAAAGAACAGTTACACGCGCTCCTCGAACAGTGGTTCAACGATCCTCTCGACGCACAAACCAAATTCTCAACTTTAATCGATCAATTGAATGTAAGTTTCGCTAAAAAAAGTTTAGATGAGAGGGAGTCAAAAAACTAGAAATCTTTCGAAATCCAAGATCTGAGATTTTTTTTGTTTTTCATTAATAGAATTTTTTGTATTTTTTTGTTTTTAATTACGACTGTAGAACTGATCGATATCTAAATTTCTAATTGCTTCATTTTTCAAAACAAAATAATCATGTTTCAAGTTTGAGTTTAAAAAGTTTTGGTACCAGCTGCTTTTGTTGTTTTCTAAAAATAACATTAAGATCATGTTTATGTTTATTTTTCAGAGTTTGAACCCCAATGAATTTGACTTGAGGTACAAGATCTTCTATCCTGACGTTTGTACATCTACGGCTTATCTTAAAAGTATTGAAAAAATCTTTCGGTCGAAATCGCAAGGTTTAAATTTCAAAACATCGCTAATAAAGGCTAAAGAAACGATAAACAATTGGTTCACAAATGCGACTCGCGAAAATCCAAGATCAGGATTTACGACACGCGATGGTACGGTTAACTAACAATTCATAAAATATTAAGCATGGTGTCAAGTATTAATGACATGATTTTTTAATAGTAATCAACGATTTGAACGAAGATACGAATCTGGTTGTCTGCAATGCAGTTTACTTCAAGCGCAAATTTGAAAGAGCACTAGCCGTGGATACAGTACGATGGTTTCCTGATCATGAACAATTGACCGCTGCCCACGAACGTCAATTTTATGTTGCAGATGGCAATTACAGTCATGGTGAAATGCCCGAAATCCATGCCAAATTCATCGAATTGCCTTACCAGGTAGAATTTATTGTCAAAAATGTATTTAATGAATAAATTTACAAACCGTGACCGACAGCGATAGGTGCGCGCTGGATGTATGGCGCCGGCGATCACGAAGTGAAGCAGTCTCGAGTGAGGTCGGTACTTGGTTGGGTGACCGCTTAGCCATGCATCGGCTCGCGTATCAATCACTGATCGGGAGGCAGTTTTTCTCAGTTTCTGATGCTGTTAATCAACTGAAAATCTATGCATACGGCAACGGATCAAATGACTCATGATCCATCAATTAAAATTGATTTATTCACAGAATACCGGGGAAAACATCAACATGAGCATGTTTGTCGTAGTGCCTACACACTACGGCAGCTTTGCTGAGCTAGACACCTACATCGACAAAGTCACTATGGAAAAACTTCTCCAACGTTCGTATGGTCGAATCAAGGCGTCATTTCCTGCATTGACTTTTTCGACGCTTCGAGAGTTTTCTCTACCACTTGAGCACGTAAGATTATTCTGTACATTGAAACAAATTGCATGTACTTTTGCAGCGAATTATAATATCTCATTTATTAGATAATTCGCTAAGCATCGTTTCATGCGAATATCCTGACGATCTATGATTATTTATTTACTTTCATTCCCAACAGCTGGGCGCGGGAGGAATATCGGCGAGCGATGCCGATTTCACGAAATTTTTTGATTGTCCTGGACAGCACGTTACGAAATTCATACAAAAAAATGTTGTGGTAATGCAGACTGACGGCGGTAAGTGATTTCGCTATAATGAAAATTGATCTTTTAACCATTCAATTAATGCATTAAATTGTGCACAAATCTATTGTGAAAATTGAGCACTCAATAGCGAGTCTGAAGAGCTTGAATTACGTCAAAAGAGTATTTTCGAAATGGAGGTAAAAAAAAATGTCAAAAATTGCCGTCACTACGTCTAAATTGCTTATATGAAATAAAACAAAACGTTAAGTAACAACAAATAATGTTTGTCCACAGCCCTTGGACTAGGGGAAAATCTTCCACCCTGGGGAAGCAATCCAACGGACATCGAATTCAATGTACAAACTTCTTTCATAGTAATTATCGCCGTGACGAGTCCGACGCCATCGATCCTTTTAATTGGTCGGCGTCAGTCATGAAAAATAATAAAAAATCAAATGATTCTCGATTGCATAAATATTCAAAAATTCCAACGCACTTGTCGCTATGGAACGATCCGAGAATTTATATATTTTCATTAATATGTTCATTTGTTTTTCATTTTTGAAATAAAATTATGTTGTTTTTATTGCTTTGTCGAGAAATGTGTCATCAGAGTCCTAATTCCTTAAAAATCTAGCCCTTGACATCTTGGAAAACATACGAAATACCTAAGTCGAGAAATTTGGAATAATTATCATCAAATAGTAACTTCGTGCCATTGATCGCTGACAAAGATCATGTCATTAGGTCATAGGCCATTTAATACCTCAAGATTGAGCGTTGGTTGGCGGAATTCATGACATCCAACGACCCCTTCCACCCTGAAAACACTCGAAACCCTTTTGCACATACTCTTGTGCATTTGAGCGTGAACCACGTGTCCGAGCACAGTCCAATCGGTTCTCGCTCGATCCGCATTCATCACACGCAACATCGGGCAAACGTCGATAGAGCGCGATTGTTATTTACGATCATAATCAACCAGTACACTGTACGTCATCGCAACATGAAATTCGGTCACCCTTCCACATGCCTCCGCGAGCCAATATTTCCGGTGTTAACTACCATACTCTACGATTCTTCGTCATTTGCCCAACAATTCAACCCCCAAACTACCCTTCAAGCGAACATTTTAATCTCCCAAAAAATACACTCTTAATTGAGATCCGGAGCAATTAAGTTACATAAATCTTTTTTGTTGGCATCTGGGCTTTATTAGAAATGTCATTTGGAAAGTCCAATTGTTTGGTTTTTTTTTTTCATTTTTTAATGTATGACCTGAAATAATAAATTGATGCAATCATCAGCATTACTAAAGAATGTGATTAAGTGTTTATTATGCATGAACCATTTTCAATTAAGTGGACAATTTCGTTTAACGATAAAAATCATTTCTCGATTAATTAAATAACCGTATCGGGAAACAATTAACGCGAATACTCGTTCAACGCTGAAATCGGAGGCCAGGATATTGGAAAGAAACAAGGAATAATGAGGGAAAAATTTCCTATCAATTAACGCTATATAGATTCATTTTTTCCGATGATCAACAAATATGCAAATTCGAATTTGCAGCCTACTCCATTCTTCTTTTGCAACGTAACTAAAGTTCAATAAAAAGTATATTAAAAGGGACGTTAGTCCAAGTTTTATTTACGAAAATTTTATTAGGTGTAGAATAATTCTCAAATATCTAATGTGCTGTCGATTCCTAAAAAATTTTAATACATTGTATACATAAAGAGTGACATTTTCGAATAAAAAAATATCACTGCCGAAGGGTTCCGGTTAATGAGCTAACAGAGTAATATTCATAGAACCTCCTCCACTCCAATTTGCCTTTACGGATGCAGGCTGAGGACCTTAAGAGGCAATTATGAATACTGCTCTATGTAATTACAGGTGGTTGATCTCATCGAGTTTTCCTGATGTTAAATTTTCAGCAGAGTTATATAACTGTTTAGAATTTACCGAAAAGACGTTGCCAGAAATTTGTTAACGAAAAAACATGTAACGAAAAAAGAGGGAAAGAAAGAAACAACGATATATATATATATTTAAATAAATATATAAGAGATAAGAGATGGGAATGCTGGGATGCAAGGGGACTGAAATAAAAATGTAGTAGAAGCCTCGTTCGCAGGACATGGTCGAGAGCACAACCTCAAATCCTTTGCGCATTAGCGAGGAAGTACCTCCCGAGTGCTAACGAGTGTACTTAATTTCTCGACGTCAAGTTAGTGTGGCTTGGGTTCAAATTGTATCCACATATGTATATATATAACGATGTGTGATAAAAGATTCCTGAGAAAGCAAAAAAAAAACGTCGAAAGCTTTAGTAAACTGATGACTTGATGATGATTTTAGTGATTTGGCCAATAATTGAGTCTGATTGACAATTGGATGAAACGTTTTCGATGTCATGCCTGAACGATCACACACTTCATCCTACAAACTGATTGGTTTATGAAGGATTATAACCAGCACATATGTAAAGAATTATGAATCGAAGCAACAGTAGATTTTGAGTAACAAATTCATTACAAATTGGTTTTTGGTTATTTTGTAGTTTCTGGTATTTCCTGACCATGTAAAACTATAATGTGTTTCGAAATAAAACTCCATGGGTTGCTTTGAAACAAAAAGCAACAATAAAACTTCGATTGATAAACCATGTTGTGTGGTTGCTTTCAGGTTTCAATTATAGAGAACCTGAAGAACCTAGAGAACCACAGATGCAACGATCTGTATAAGTGTTACGAAAGTTACATCGGAACCCAAAAGCATGGGTCGAAATGTAATGGGTTGCCATACGATTGTTTTTTTCTTTCGTGTTCATTCATTCGTAGCAAGTAGAAGACAACTTAAAACGCTATTTGTTTGGTTTGTGATTGTCTTGAGAGTTTATTATATTTCTCAAAGTGACTTTCCAAAGTCTGATTGCTTTTTACGGTTGCACTGATCCCCGGAGAATGGTAAGGAGGCCGTTTTTTTTCAAAATCATTCCATGTAGCGATCGAGTTAATTTTGTCGCAATTTTGACTCCCT